>JAWNNQ010001104.1:1200000-1800000 GCA_035044765.1 Leucophenga montana | reverse complement strand
GTCACCAGTTATGACCCTTTTGAGCAAATCTGGATCGTTGTTGACGTCATTTAATAGCTCCTAAGTAATTCGATAGCAGAAAATCGCCGTGCACGCAAAACACTTCTAACCGTTATGCCTCTCACAAACAAGCTAAACATGCTACATAGCTGAAACTGTAAACATATGTTCCTGACGAGTGTACCAACACAACAAAACAAAAAAAATCGATAATCGTATGTACGTTGCCCGCGAAATTTGAAAAGTCACCTTACTTTTTGTACACACCTCGTACATACAATTCAAATGATTCTATTGTTTTTCAGAATATTCTTCACGAGGAGACTAGACGGTATTTTACTTGTTTTTAAACAAATCCAAAAATGGTAGAGGGTTTACAATCGTATTATTGTACAAAAGGTACAGAAGGTCGGAGGTCGGTCAAAAACTTCGACCGACGAGAGAAATGTAACACGATTAACACAAGAAATGATTGCTGATCAAGTAACGACCCAGAAACCAAACCATGGGCTGCTAAGGAGCAAATCCAAATATTAAATCAAGACATTAAAAGTCAGCAACAAAAATGATGATGTGTATTTATTTTACCAGAGAGAAATTTGTAGCTTATATTCGCCTGAATGCTGGACAGACAGTTACTGAAAATGCTATACTCTAAACACTGTTTATCAAAACTTTTTGAAAATTTGTCCCTACTATTTACTTCACGATGTTACGGCAACTACATATTCTCCGGATCTGGACCCTATGATTTCAAGTAACTTCCAAAACTATAATAAAAATTTAAAGGGAAAAGTCTTTCATAGAAGAGCAAAGACAAAACTGGTCAACATGGTTTAGTTGTTGGAAAGCTAAGGTCATTTCCGAAGTAATTTGCTGCGTAGAGTCCGAATCCGGGGTCAGAATTGGCCCATCGTGTCAGGATTTTGAGAAATTTGAGGTTATGTTTCCGAAAAATGCCGTTTTTTTCCTACTTTTGAGGTTATGTACGGGGTGCAAAAAAATGGTGTGGTCTGTCTCTCCAATTACATCATTTAGTACCACTTATTTTAAAAGTTCAAGAGATCAAATAATATTTTTCGACGTCATTAGCAGTTGCATTAAGGCTTTAAGACAATAACACAGGTTAACATGGTTTAGTTGTTGGAAAGCTAAGGTTCCCTGGGTGCATAACCTCAAATATCTCAAAATCCTGACGCTATGGGGCAATTCTGACCACGGATTCGGATTCTACGCAGCAAATTACTTCAGAAATGACCCTCAGCTGTCCAACAACTGACATGACCCCGGTATTTGTAGGCCTGTGTAATAGATGCAGTTAATTTAGAAATTTGGAAGCTACAAAATCATGATGACAGGTGGATCGACAGACTAAAGAATTTTAGTGAAATTAAGTGTGAGAAGATAAAGAATAATGAACCAAAAATACCTTTGGCTATGATTTTGTAAACAATTAACCAGACTTTTGTTCATCCCCCCATATAGTTTTTATAACTATAATCCAAAAAAAAAAGAACCCACAAAGATAATTCAAGCAATCACTATTGACTTGGGAACACCCATTGAATCGTTGCATTTCTGTTAGATAATCCGAGCAGAACCGAATTACTTTGTATATAGCTTACGTTAAAATATTTATTCGAATTTTCTCAAATCTTTAAGTAATTATTAGTCATAATTTACAATAAATTATACTTTATTAATATACAGAAATTCAAATGAGCATCGATTTAGATCAATCTGGAGATTTTATGTTCGAACAAAGCTTTTTTTTCTACGAAATCTATGAATATTAGTGATTCATAGTATCAGACAGATGGTTACATCTAAAAACGCTGTCAAAACAATCATTTTTAAAACAATACAATTATTTTACCTATTATTATTTATTTGTTTACTTTTTTTACATATTTCAATGCTATTTTATTCTACTTGTCTATAGTATATATTCTAGCCAATGAATAATATTTAGTATTCGTTTTTCTTGCTCAACTACTCTAAATATAAAATTTTATACTTCATTATTATTAATGTTCTATGCATTTTTGTTTTTGCCTATTATTATTTTTTTTTATATACCATTCACACATAGTGTGAAATGGTATCATCAGTTTGTCTGAAAGTTTGTAACGCATTAAAAGAGGCATCGTAGACCCCATAAAGTATATATATTCTTGATCAGCTCAACGAGTCGATCCAGCCATGTCCGTCTGTCTGTATGTCAGTCTGTCCGTATGTATGTCTGTCTGTCTGTCTGTCTGTCCGTCTGTATGTAGTTGCGCATCTTTTGGGGACCAATTTTTATGCTATCCTGTTGAAAATTTTCACAAACACTTATAATTATTGCAGTTTAATAGAGTGTCAAGATTGACCCGCCACGCCCACTTTTTGTGGTAGCCACCATACAAATCCACCGCTCACTTTTGACTTTATGTATGAAAATTTTTTTTATTGTAGTCAATATCAACCTAATAATTGATATAGTAACTTTTAGTGGACGGATGCTTGACATATACATTAATGGATGGGACCCGCCCAATATTTGGGGTAACTCCCATACAAACCTATGGTCCACTTTTGACTTTTTGTAAGAAAAACTTCTTTACATTAAAGTCAATATTCGGTTGCAATGCGATATGGTGCATTTTTATCGACAGCCGCTTAACATACATAGACTAGTGGGCGTGGCCCGCCCACTTTTTAGGGTAGCCCCCATACAAACCTACAGCCCATTTTTGTGTTTTTTTTTTATGAAAAAATCTTTATTTAAATTAATATTAGCTTGAAATTCGATTTGGTGGATTTTAGTGGACAATCGCTTCATATACATATACAAATGGGCGTGGCCCGCCCACTTTTTGAAGTTGCCCCATATAAACCCACAGATCACTTTTGAGCATTTGTATGGAAAAAGTCAATGTCAAGTTTAAATTCGATATGGCGGCATTTTACACATCTATTACATCTCTTCATTCACATCTACTAGTGGGCGTGCTCCACCCACTTTTTGGGGCAGCACCTATTTAAACCCTATTTATGTTTTACAATACTATTTAAAATTTCGTGTGAATGGTATTAGAGCTTCGGTTCAACCGAAGTTAACGTTTTTTCTTGTTTATTATTATAGTACAATAATACTTTTGAATATTTAAATGTAAACATAAAATTTATGTCAAATGTCTGCTTGACACGAAATAAGTATTCAGACAACGATGAAGTCGGCGCAGTAAATGCAAACATTTCAAATGACTTGACAAATAGAAAAAAAAAACTAGAATAATATCGTACAATAATAAAGTTGAAAAAACTAACAAAATTAATAATGAACTGCAGTAAAAAAAATAAAACAAAAAAACAGTGTAAAATTATCGTATAAAATACAATATGACTATGGCATGTTTAATAATTTATAGTAATTTGTACTAAAGAAAAGTAAGTGAAACAGAAAAAAAGAGAATGAAATGCATAAATTGTTGCATATGGCATGAAATGAGGGAAAGAGAGGCTATTTAAAAAAAATATAAACAAATAAAAATGTCATATTAAATTAGATTGGGTTATTTGAAACTTCACTGCACAGAGAGATCATAAAAGTAACCTGCTATGTGTTTGTTGAAGTTTTTAAAATTTACTTATTTTGTATAAGAAACTTCAGATACCGCTAAATACATGTAAAAACATCGTATATTAATATAACTAAGTTCTTTCAAAGAAGAAATATACAGTGCGCTCACAGATAGTCCCATAATATCTTGACAAGTGTTCGCAAAGGGAAAAAACCGACTCGAAAACTGCCAAATTTTATGATTTTCTCATGGATCCCATCATCATCCAACATCATCCAGCATCATTCCAACCCAATTTTATATAGAACCACTCCTAAGATACACCATTTGTACTGTAATTAAAAAAATATAAAAAATAAGTCAATTTCAACAACAAAATATGTATACTGTGAAAAAGTAAGCAAAACTAATTAACCTTGGCCATTTGTGGCAAATTTCCACTTCAAAAGTTAATTTTGAGTATTATTCAACACTTACAATGTGAACTACAACCGATGGCGGAACGATGGAATTGGAACTAAGAAATTAAAACTTATAAGATAAAGTAAATAATAAACTGTCACGTTCATGGGGACAAAAATGGACAACAAGTATAGATCGATGACATGAAAATGTATAAAACCGAGACGGTCATCTAAGCCACGCACCTGCTCTAAAGTCAACATGAATACACACACCACAAAAATACAGTGCAGTGCAAACAGTGAAACAGTATACCTATATACATGCTTACTTTTTTCGCACTATTTCTGAGCGGCCCTGCCATAAAAGTACTTCGCAAATAAAGAGATAACGGTAATAAAAACATTGACGAAATAATACGAAACAAAAAATAAACAAAACATTTAAAATTTAGAAGCGCTTATAATACACAACTAATTGTAATATGTCACGTATTCAATATAGCAGTATTATTTCAATGTATTAGTTGTAGTAGTGTTTATCTAAAGATTTATATAAACGTTTTAAGTATAGCGTATTATATAGTCGTGCAAGTTCAATTATATATATATATATCATTAGCTATTTGTTTTTCTTCTATTTAATATTATGAATTGTGTTCTTTTTATTGCGCTGCACTCTGCTTGTATTTAGTGCTCTGCTGTGGTTTTCAGTTTGCGTTCTTGTTGCAACAACATGAGACTAGTACAATATAATTAACCGAAATAATGTTTATTGTAAATGAGTCGCTTACATTTAAAATAAATCCATGGCAAATCCCGGCATGCAAATGCAACAAAGTTGCTCCAACCCACCTCCTTACCATTCATACTCATTCATTTGGACTTACAAACTAGTTACAATTTTTAATTTCGATTTATTTTCCTCGGTTTGTCAGCGCTTTTCATTTCATTTCGTTTCATTTTATTTCATAGTTTTTTTGGGGTTTGGGGCACATTGAAAATTATGTCGTTTCGGTTTTTTTTGCTTTCTCTAGGCTTTATAAGCAGCTTTATGAGTATTGTTTGTTGTAATTAAGGTTGAACAAATAAAGAACTTCCGTTGATTATATGCATGATTTGTTTTACTCAAATAGTTAATTAGTACAAACTATAATAGTTTGTTCATTTTATACCAGCGTATTTGACTAAATTGCAGGGGCGTTTAATGAATGTGACTTGGATTTCGTTTTTTCTTATACGTACAGAGAGCGTATTTTTATTGACATTTAGTGACATTTGTGTACCTATAAAACAATATATATATTTTTTAAAACAAAGTATTGTAGTAGTTAATATAGTATTAGATGGTTGGTGCATTTACATTATTGTAAAATGTTTCTTGTACTCAATAATTTAGGCACTTCTTTGATTCCAAAATCACTTCATGTATGTATAACTTTCGAAATGCAATCACTCTTGCCCACGCTCTCAAATAAACAAGCAAAGTGTCATATGAATGGATCAAGTATTTGCATCTTATTCTTAAATAAATTCAGAATGGCTACCAAACTATAATTAAACAATATATCATCTTTAAAGTTAACATATTTATGTTATTACTTTCAACCAATATTTCATTCGTATAATTAAATTAATTTTTAAAAACAACATTTGGTATATTTTCGTGTCACGTAGTATAATTTCGTGAATGCATTCGATTCATATTATGAAAGCATTCGTTTCATTTTATGAACGTTCCTCTTTTTATGAATGTGAATGAATGACCGTTACAATTATAATCGTACATTAAAACTCGGAACGCAGTCAATTAATATCTGATTTCAAATGCAGATGAATTGTTTTTTAAGGGAATGAGAAATATATGTATATACATAATTTAAAGAGAAAACAGTAACTTCTTGACACTTGCTTTTTTTCTCGGATTCCCTCGAAATTGCTTCAGTTCTTAAATTCTAGATATGTTGCATAGATTTAACTACATTCAAATCTACGAGCGCTAACTCTTATATTTTGAAAGGATTATTTTTGCATGTACAATAGGCTACTGGAAATTAGATCCCAAAATATAAAGCACTAAAAAATTGAAATAATGCCCCAAAATACATATGTTAACAGATAGGATGAAACAGTTTTCTGCAGCAATACTGTGGCATAACCATTAAGAAATCCCACTCATACGTTAACAGTACCGTTGTTTTGAATAATTTTTTTACTTTAAATCGTTGACCCCTTAATTCCAGAAGCTGTGAAATACAAAACATCTTATAATAAATCTTTCAACAAAAACTCCTATCATAGATTAATGATGTAATATCTACATACGATTTAAGATCTGTTGTTTACAGTTATTCTATTAAGTTTCGTTTAGCTTGACGACCCTGGATGTGTTTTTTCACCTTTTACCACTCAATCTGTTCAATATCTCATTGAATCTACTTATTGATTTCTTTGCATTCTTAGAAAATGTGATTTCATATATTTCGGTTGAAAGGAATGACCTCCATAAAAAATGAGTGCACGTAAACCACAAATCCTACAAGAACAACTCATTAAATTGTAAATTTTTAAAATCTTTTCCATTTGAAATTCTAGATACGTTGAAAGAAAATAATTACGTAAACGCCTGAAAATGAGCAAGAAAATTATTAATTTTCAAATAGCGAAGCATTAAGCGAATGTCGTCACTAAGGTTGATGATGACGGTGGCGACGCATATACATAAAAAGTTACAATATAAGATACAAGTACACATACGAGTACTTACTTTAAAATTTAATGTTCCACTTAAGCACGAATTAGCATACAAAGTGAATTAATTACGAGTTATACAATTAAGTTAATTTCATTATATATTTTATATACGATGCGAGATACATACTTGTATATTGAATTTTTGAAATGAAATACACATAAAGATACAAAGTTTATTGTAATTAGAAATACAAATATAATTACTCTTGCGAGTACACACACACGAGTATCTATAGTTTATAATATGTATGTACACACAACTGAGTGTGCTTATACGTGAAATATATTAAAGACATTTTGAAATCTAATTAAATGCTTAGGAAAATGCTTATAAATAAAATCAAAAATTAAGAAAAAATGAGGACAACAAAGGAATAACTTAATACGTTTTGCCTTTAAGTGTCAGCAAGCACACGTGACTTATCTAGAAACTGGCAAGCCTTAAATGCATACCCTATACCTATATAATGAAAATATATATTAAGTTTGTACAAAAGAATGAAACACGCAAAGAGAGATGTGCAAACTGCAGAAATATACTTGTTTAGCATCAAACATCAAACTATTAAAGTTAGAGACCCCACACTAGGTTATTAAGACTCTACTAAGACCTAGTCAAGCCCAAATATAAAACTCATTCTAATATATGATAAAATGACTGGCCCTGCTTTTTAAGGAAATACTCAGGTTCAAGCACTTTCCCAACTGTTGGAAAGAGGTGAGAGTGGTTTTCATTTCATAGGCAGGTAGAGCATCGCATGTAGCACCAAAAATTTCTGTTAAGATTTTGGATAGACTTTTATATATCCAAATTAGATACAGAATCTGCACATCAGCTCTTAACATGCATACTTACTGTATCCTTATACAGAAAAGAATACATGTTTGGACATAGAGCGTGCTTCCAACCCGACGGATGCACTGCACACGAATCTACTTCTTTCCCCACGAGATCTAATCGAGAAGGAAATCGCCTCTATTGCCGCTATAAGACATAGAAAAAGCAACTCATGTGCAAACGCAAGAGTAGGCCATTCTACGATCCAAATCTTCTATAGGAATCTTTCACAAAAAAATACGTCAATATCTCCCCAGATCTGAATGGCATAGCCAACAACTAGAAATAAGCAACTCCATAATAGATACACAGACAACTCTAAGCTATTCAATCAAGTCGGAGGAAGCGTATATACGTAGCGTATTAGGGGTAGAATAGGTGTCCAAACCGGACATTTCATAAGGCTAGGAGCCAACCTATTCGACTTATGCAGATGCTGTGAAAATAGCGAAGAGGAGTTTACCAAACGTTCTTTCAGAAGTTTCCAAAAAAAAAAAGTGTGCGTAGCATAGTGATATTCATAGAAAGTGACTTCTCTCCCAAAATAAGAAATATATGGGAACACAACGGACTTTCTTGGCCTAAGTGATGGTGGTTCTCCATAACACCGCTCACTCCACTTAACATAACCTAACCTGAGACGTACTCAGCTTAAAGTAGATATATAGAATAAATGTGCCAACCTGACTATAAAAGCTAGCCCCAAAAGTCACAATTTTCGAGTTTTTGTAGGAAAAACTTTTTTTACGTTAGTAACAAATAACTAATCTAGTGTGGATGGTTGTCACGTTAATTCCAATATATATGACATAGCTTTAAATTGGATCACTATAGAATTTAGCCTTCATACAAATCTATATCTCAAATACACTTAGGCTGGTTACAGCGTATTTCGTAGTCAAGTATGCTCAACCGTAGCATTCTTCTTTGTACTTTAGTTTATGTCGCTTCCTTTAAGAGTCAGATTTATTTTATTTTAAAGTTTTTTTTTGTGTCTAATATCATTTTATTTTTAATGCATACACCAATTTTTGCTTTCAAGTTGCACATTGTCTTCTAGTTTCGGGTTTCATCTTCATCTTCTTATTTCTTATTTCTTATAGCGTTGACCTCTGCTTAATTTATAATTTATTTTTATAATAAAAATGACGCGACATCCGGCACACTCATTTTCCCAAGTACTTTTGCTGAAGATTCAGAGCAAGATTTGTGGGAGTGTGCTGCGGCTCTCGGTTTGGGTTCGAACTCTGGCCTGGCGCTTGAAGCAGCTGGCGGTCGCGCTTTTTTATGTAAACTCATTTAGCTTTTGTTGCCTTCTGACCCGCAAATGAACCCACACTCACACACGCACACACTTTCGGCCCCCTAGATCCCATTTAGATCCCATTCTACTGGATTTTTGCCTCAGTGTCAAGCCACTGCCACTACTTTACTTTATAAATTATACTTTGTGTAATTATTAATATTCGTTTTCTTCAGCGCACTTTTTGCCCAGCTGCGCGAACGTTACTTTCTTCTATTTAATATAATGTTTTTTTCCTCCATTTTTATTATAATTTCTACATTTACTGTATAATTATATTTATTTTACATTAAGGGAATTTTTAATCTAAAGTATATACGCGTATAGTATATAATATATACTATATAGAAAATAAGGCAAAATGACAATGGAATGGAATCCGCCAAGTGGGTGGCTGGCACCAGGCATAAATGACAAAGCAATGCTTTCCATTTCATTTTTTTATTAATCAGAAAATCGATTTTATGTAAATTGACTTCAAGGTACGTTCTACATATTTTCTATGTATATTTTCGAAGAATATTCTATTTGTAAATGTAAGAATAAAAATTTAGTTTGTGTAGAATTTTTACTGGTACTCACGACCGTTGAAATTAGCACAGGAAAGAGAAGAGTGAAGTTTATTAATTTAATTCATTTTTTTTCGTGATATAACAGATCAGAAAGAAAAAATATTTGTTCACTTCACTTCTACCCAAACTCAGACATTAGTTTCACTAGTACCAATTTAGGAATAGTAATTAAAAGTAAAATTTCTAATTAAATTTAAAATCACTTCTTACTGTAACTTTTAGAAGTCCACAGTAGTTTCTTTGAATAGCTAAGATATAATAAATAAGAAAACACGTTCGATGTGAAGCTTAAATACTCTTCACACTCTTTTAAAGATCTGCATGAGGGTATTAGTTCAATTTCATATCAATGCAGTTTAATAGAGTATCAATATTGACCCGCCACGCCCACGTTTTGTGGTAGCCCCCATACAAACCCTCCGCCCAATTTTGACTTTATGTATGAAAAACTTTTTTATTGTAGTCAATATCAACTTAATCTTTGGTATGGTAGTGGACGGATGCTTGACACATACATTAATGGGTGGGACCCGCCTACTTTTTGGGGTAGCCCCAATACAATATGAGAACTTCTTTATTGAAGTCAATATTTGGTTGAAATTTAATGTGTTTTATGATCAGTCGCTTAACATAACATAGACTAACGGGCGTGGTCCGTCTTTTTTTTTAGAGTAGCCCTTATTATACTGCTCATTTTTGTGTTTTTGTAAAAAAACTTCTTTATTAAAGTCAATATTAGGCTGAAATACGATATGGTGCCTTTTTATGGATAGCCGCTTAACACACATAGACTAATTGGCGTGGCCCGTCCACTTTTTGGGGTTGCCCCCATACAAACCCACCGAGCAGTTTTGTGTGAAAAAAATTCTTTATTTAAATCAATAGTAGCTTGAAATTTGATTTGGTGGATTTTAGTGAACAACCGTTTCATATACATACACATATGGACTTGTCCCGCCCACTTTTTGAGGTAGCCTCTATCTAAACCCACTCATTTATGTTTTACAATACGATTTAAACTTTCGTATGAATGGTATTAGAGCTTCGGTTCAACCAAAGTTAACGTTTTTTCTTATTTTTTATTGGTTTTATGTGGCGCGCATTTCATACCTTTGTGTTACGCGTGAAATGATCTTAAAAAATCCATACAAATAAGTTTAATTAAAAGTTGTTGAACATTAAATATAAGATTCTCACTTTGCTTTTATAATTCGATTGGTTCATCAAAATGGAATAGATTAGAAAGTGTCAGAATAGAACGAAATTGTTACGAATTATAACTATTAAATTGCACTGATTCTCAAAAGAATAAATGGAAAAACCAGGCGCTAAAATCACCAATAATTCCATGAAAATGTTTAGTTTATATAAAATTTGCAAAATAAGAAGTGAGTGGAAGCAATTTCGTTGCAGTGCTCTAAATACAACTATATATTTATATATTCCTGATGGTAGTATACGGTGCAGTTAAATTAAATTTGTAATTTTTGAAATAAATTTAATATGCATACAAGTATTGTATTAATTAATCTATTCTATAATATGGGCGCATTCAATTCGAATAACTTCATTAACAAATTTTCCAACGAAACGGAATACCTAAAAGTGCAACATACTCGTATATTTACGTATACTGCTCAAACTGCCTGCCTGTTTACCACACCCCAGTACATATTTCTTCATTATTTAAGTTTATACTCAAACTCACTTTGTTCTTTGGCTGCATTTAAAAGAAATATGAAATTATAATAAAATTCTAATTTTCTAAAATTAAATTTGTCTGCCATTGCTGGGTTGGATTTATATTTTTTTCGGCACAGACACGGGACCAAGCACCAGACCTCAGAGCTCAATGGGTCGTTTCGATAGCTGCCACGTTGGCTGCTGACTGCTTGCCTGAATGGCTGCGTATAAATTATTAGCAGTCATAAATATGCCATAATGTCATTTATTATATACTTTTTTTTATTTTTTATTTTAATACTTTATCCACTTTATACACATTCGGTACGTTTGTTCGTTCTTTGGCTACACTTGGCGAAAATTCATCGTCTTTTACTCGTATATAAAATATAATTTCCTTATTTTATGCATACAACACACCACATTAGGTAAGGAAAATCCAAAAAGGGCAAAAGCTGAAATCAGCCAAAGCGACAAAAACTTTTATTGCCAAGTTTAATGAAAAATTATAAAGACGAAAAGTGCGTTTAAACTTTTTTAGGTGAATGTGGGGCAACAAATTTGTATTTTTTTCTCTAAATAAAAAAAAAAATCATTGAAACGACAATGGAATAATTTATATTTTAATAAGTATCTATTTTATGCATTTGAAGCAGTGTAGGGTATATAATAATGCACAAGCATTGCAGTTCTATCAACTACAAATGTTGCACAGTGGGCTGTACTAAAAAGAGTTTGCTTACATATGGCTCAGAAAACATTATGGCAGATGGCTTTATGGCACCAAAGTTTTAACAGGCACCTTAGGCACTTAGGCTTGTATGAGTATTTTTGGCAAGCTGTTTGGTATAGCCACGTCTCACGTGCGCGGAACTCCATTCTTGACAGTCTTACAGGTTTTGGAAATGATATTACGTATATCTTCTGCAGCGTCGTCTTCAATTGGTATTAATTGTACTGAATAGCTGGTGTCAGCATCAGACGGGATGATTTGTAGTGTTTTTGCTTCGAAAAGGTTTTATTAAAGGCTGTGGATTCAACTCAAAGATCGCCAACTTTGCATATCTGTCCTTTGTCTTGATGATATAACGCGGATTTCTTCCATGTAATCAAGGTGCTCAAGTCCATGGTTTTAAACACTGCTTTGTTCAGCATTAGATCGATGTAGTAATGCCTTTCATTCTTCAAAACAAAAAACCTTTGCCCACAGCCCACTGTGCAACATTTGTAGTTAATAGAACTGCAAAGTTGGTGCATTAATAAATACCCTACACTGCTTCAAATGCATAAAATAGATGCTTATTAAAATATATATTACTCCATTGTTGTTTCAACAACGGTAATTGGGGAAATGACACCGTTCAAGAGTTTATTTGAAACTGTTTGAACCGATTTCGATAGCGATGTGGTCGTTCACACACAATCAATTTTGGTCGTAAACATGCTTGTTGTTCAAATATTATTTCACTTTTCATTAATGCGTTTGAATAGAATTTTAATCAATATCTTGGAAGATTTGAAGAGCACGTGTAGTTACAATACTGGCTTAGGTACCGTTCCTTTCAAACTGAAACTCTTTCCAGCTTTAATACTACCAGCTTCTCTACTTACAAAAACTTATTTGAAAAGAGACGGCAGTTTCAATGGCATTCATGGTACTGTTTTATCGTTTTCTAAGGCAGCGAAATGGAGCATTGGACTAATTGCCCCGGCACTTTTCATTTCTCATTAGGGCCAGGCAGCTATATCTCAACATACTGTTTAGTTCGGATCTGAAAAGATTGATTGACAGTTGACCTGGTGAATGATGTAACGTACTTATTCCTCTATAAATGATCTATGGAAGTCTCGAATATCATGCTCAATTGGTTGACAATTGACAAATTGTTAGTATCTTCAATGTCATATGCTAATATCAATGTCACAAACGTACACTTTGCATCTTATCACTTTTTAAAAGGAAGTGAGCACACTGGTAAGCTTAGATGCATCACTTTTTAAAAGGAAGTGAGCACACTGGTAAGCTTAGATGCATGTCTCAAATTAGATGATTATCATGTAGGGTGTTACTCGGTACATGCCCGCTCTCAGCATCAAAGATCTGTTTTCTGTGACCTATTGACTTTTCATTCTCATCTCAACTTAACATTGTGAAATATAAATATATAAATCAATTTTACCATTATTACCACAACTCAGCCCACGGTGCTAAAAATAAAATAAAAATAAAATAGAAACGATTTGTATGAATTACTCAAATTGCGCGCGCCTTTTGCCAACGTGGCTCATATATTTATTTCGTTGCTTCCGTCAGATGATGGCGACGTCGTCGCTCTTCGTATTTGCGTCTGTTTTTTATTATTATTTAAATTATAAATTATTGAATATTTTACGTTTGCATTCGCGTTTCCTCGGGGTGGCAGACATGTACAATTCAATCCAATGAAGACAGAAGGCAACTTTATGTGCAACATGCCCGGTGGTGGTTGCCATCAGCAGCAGCAGCAGCAGCGGCGGCGGAAGAGGTCTGAGACTAGGACGACGACGACGACGACGACGACGACGACGACGACAACGACGCCAACCAACGTCATTATATTTTATATTACAAATATAAATATTAGATGAGTCGACAAATATACATACTTTTTTCTCTGCTCATATTTCTTTTTTTTTCATATTTAAATAATAAATTAAGTCTGCGAAATTCTGCAAAGGGCGACCAACGCCAACAACAACGACGACGACGTTCTCGTTCAGGGGTTGAAGCAGCGCGTATTTGCATTATTAATAAATTCCTTTTCGTACATTTGGCTATATATTTTATTTTTTTATTTATTTTATAAATTGTATAAATTTATGTACGAGGGTGGATTTCGATTTGAATGCAGCGAACAAAGCTATTATTCAAATAGTCATCAAATGTCCGATCCGATCCTATATGTTCCATATTGGAGACAGGCTGAACGCAGCGATGGTGGTGGTCATTTTGAGTTTTCAGCTTAATTAAAAAAGCAATGTACAAATAAACTGAATGACAGCAATAAGAACATATAGCGTACATATCCAATAAATAAATGTTAATATAAAAAAACACACACAAGAAAAAAAATATTCACTTCGGTGTAACCGGAGCCACAATAACCTACACACAAATTTTAATAATGTGTAGAAAAAAAATATTTTTTTTTAATAAATCGTATATAGACCAATAAGCATCTATATGCTATAATTGTCGGTTTAGTCCAATGCTGTATATACAGGGTGTCTCAAAAGAAAGTTCACATTTGATTTAACGGTAATTCGGCGACTGTAGCGCGTAGCAAATTCTGCAGTATACGCCAAGCCCTCGACTCATTGGAAAATGGGTCGAGAAATTTGAAGAGACCGGTTCAACGCTGGAAAAATCAAAATCAGGCGTCCAAGGTCTTCGAGAACGTTCGAAAACGTAGACAGTGTTACTCAGTCTGTGTGTGACAACCCGGACCTTTCGATTCGAAAGCGTGCTGTTGCTTTAAACGTGCATAGATCATCATTGTTCCGCATTTTTAGCAACTTCACACACGTCCAACAGGTCTCTACCACAAGTTCATGAAATTTTTCCTGGCAAATTGATCTACATGAGAGGTGACTTAAATTGGACTCCTGTGGGGTTTCGATAATACTATAGTTTACCTGCCGAGCCGTCATAGGAAATTTTAGTGCTCGATTAAATGAATGCCGTGAACGCAACGGTTTACATTTGGACAATATCATTTTAAGAAATAAATTCCCAAAGTGTGTATTTGAATATGTAATAAACATTTTTTCAATAAACTACTTACTTTTTTTATCGATTTTTTGAAATGAGAACTTTCTTTTGAGACACCCTGTATATTGGATATAAACAACCTGCATGCCAAATTTGGAATCTCTTGCCTGGATAACAAAGAAGAGTTTTTAGCTTAGATCTGCATCTTAGTTTTCTGTACTGGTAAAATCTAGAACAAAGATGATTAAGCTATGTGGATTGATGGTCATAATATTCATAACAAATTTGGAGTCTTTAGCTTGGATTGGAAGAAAACTGTCTATAGAAAGACATACTGTGTATTGGAGTTTTATACTGCAGATATTTGAATCGGTCAGTGGTGAAGTTTTTAGATTAGTTAGCAAAGAAGCGTTTTTAACTGTATAAGAAGTGTATATATCAGCAAGACTATGTGCACCATAGATTTCTTTAGGGGTTCAATGGTGAATATTTTTTGGGAATTGATTTTGGAGTCTCTAGTTTGGATAAGAAGCAAGTGGCATATACTAAGACGCTTATGTTTGTATGGCAGATATGTGCTATAGCTGTTGGATCTGGGCCATAACTGCTTACTTTATGTATATTGTTATAAATTAAGCCTATATCTTGCATAAAAGGGTAATTGCTTATGCAAAATATTCTATCTGGACCTTTTATTTTTGTAAGAAGTGTTTCATGCTGTGGTAGTCCGATCCGATCCAATGGTAAATGTTTTAAGGAAACTGATAATACTGACATCCATATTATATAAGAAGCCTCCAGCTCTATATCATCTATTGGAATGTTAAGATTGTAAGGTATGGCGGTCCAACTTGAACCTTTGTTGAATATTTTTTAAGAACATTTTAAAAGAAACATCTGACGCGCCCATGCAGTATAAAGTTTAAGAAAGAAAAGTTCTCGGTTGGTTTGTATGAGCGATTTGTTTCATAGAAATCGTAATTAAAGGTCTCAGTCATTGAATTTCGCAGAATCTTAGTGTGTACCTTCAATACATTACAAACTTTACAACAAACTGATAATGAAGGGTATAAAAAAAGATTATATAAGTATACTTGCATTTGTAGATATAGATAAATATGAAAGTAGAAAAATTGACATATATTGATTTTATCGCTGTCTGATTTAATGATTTCACAACAATTCATATACGAATCAACTCACACCCAAGCGGCGCACTCAAAGTAATGAAAATGTTGTTGTTCTATATACGCATCGCATAAAAGAAATGCACTACAACCAATAAAAAATAACAACAACAATAAGATCAACAACAAACAAACCACTTACAACTTTAAAAATAAACTTTACATACACTCTCAGATACTCCAGATACATTAACTTATATGTATTTACAAGTAATATTTACAACTGCTTCAACATTGTAAACTTTCGCTCAAGGAGGCGCATTCATATCCTTCGTTCAGGGACATCAACTCAACGTATTCGTATTCGTAGTCATCGACGCTGCCGGACATGCACGGCACACATTCATCCATTCGTGTGCATTTCAAAGTTCGTCCATGTGCGCCTTCTGTTCTATTCTACTCGTATTTCTTTCACGCGTGCTCCTTGCTTCTTTGCTCCTTACAACGTACGAAATATCCTGCTGCACATCACTCAGCTTGTAAGGAGGCAGTCATTCAGTCAGCCAGCCAGCCAGTCAGTCAGTCAGTTCGCGGCAAGTCAGACATATGCGCACGTTTCTTATTGCCGCCTGCCCATTCATGAAAGAACGACCGGCAGCACCCAACTTCACTGCAAACCAAGTGCAAATATTTTATTACTCGCCTCAG
Source organism: Leucophenga montana (assembly GCA_035044765.1). NCBI lineage: Eukaryota > Metazoa > Arthropoda > Insecta > Diptera > Drosophilidae > Leucophenga > Leucophenga montana. Next base: position 1,783,297 of record JAWNNQ010001104.1, on the reverse strand, counting down.
AGTTGAGTAGTTTCGCTGTAAATTTTATAGTTTTACGGTACTTAAGTTGTAGATACTCTCACTTAGGCTCGCACATACAAAGTATTTCGTAGATGGCAGTGAGTTTCTGAGATACAAAGTGGAAGAGAGAGCTGGTATGCTAGTGGGTTGCACATATGCACATACCTATATCTATCGAATTCACTTTGATGCGTCTTATTAGATTTTATGTTGAGTTATAAAAATGCGAAACATATTTGGATCTTAGTTTGTCTAATGGTATACTTTAAGTTTTTTTCTTTGTTCATTTTTAAGTAAGGGTTCTATTATTTAGTATACCATTTAAGATCACCATTTAAGATCTCAACCATTACTGGGTATAAAATGGCCAAGGCTCTCATACTCTTAAACGATACGAAACGCATATTTGCCGAAATCATGCCTTATTGCTAGATAGAAATGAACAACGATATTAGTATGTTATTTGGTTTCTACGAAGCAGATTTTTGTCCCTTTATTTCAGAAATGCACACATACCTGATACATAAAATAAAATTAGCAGAAAGCAGGGTGATTTTCTTTCTTGTGTTTTGTATGAAGAGAAAAATTAAACTTTCTGCGATTGAAAAACTTGCTTACATATAATACACAAACAGTTTTTTTCGTGTTAATTGAGCGAGACAATTATATTTGCTTCAATTAGTTTTTCTTCCGTTTTTTTTTTATCGTAGTATGTTATTTAGTATGTTGTAGCTATTTTGCATTGTTGCTCGGTATTAATCAGCCAGTTTTCGAAAATCGCATTGAAGAAATTCAAACTTCATTTATCCAACTATATAAATATGGTTGACTTAATTGATGAAAAAGTATTTTAAATTGTACAATAAAATCAAGCCCAGTATGGACCTGACATATGGGAATCTCATATTATTAACCAAAATGAACGTATAAACTGGAGCTAGAATCTGTTTATCTAGCATATGGATTAAAGATATTACTTAAATGCTTAACTCACTTATGACATCTCCAATTTGCCCTTGTCACATTCTCTACTAAGTAGAGTTAAAGTTGATCGATCGATATTATAGATCGATCAACTTTAACTCCAATTATCATTGATATTTTTGTTTTGTCTTCAATAATAACAATATTAATGTCACCGGCTCGCAATTTAATATTGATGTGCTCTTCTGACTGAGTCAACTTTTATTTATTTAGTTTGGTGTGCTAAGTTCTGAGTCGAAGATCAAAAACTTTAAAATAGCTAGATAGAGCGAAATTTTAGGAAATTGGTTGGTGTTTTTCCTAATTTATAAAAAACTGAGAGTTCACAGACACGAATTCAGAACAACAAATACTGTTTTGAAGTATAGATTACCTGCACTATAATTTTATGCTAACTTTAAAAACGCACTGTCATTCATCGAAGAAAACCCTCAAGCTACACAAAACTCAGTAAGTATTACAAACAAAAATCAATTCTTATGATATGGAAAGGAAAAATTTTTTTATAGAAATTATAATAAATAATATAAATTATGCATATATTTGTATTGCATACAGACAATGTTTAGATACAACCACCAGACGACAGCAAGTGATACCACATCAACTGACAATGTGCCTACTACATACTATCGGAGATACATGCAACACCCCTTGAAACAAACTATACTACGAGTACAAATGCGAGTATTTTCACTTATTATTTCTATATGCCGCAAAGAAAATTCAAGCATAAAAAACGAAAGCAGTAGTCAGTCTGCCTATACGAATATATGAAGACTTTGCGTTGGACGGTCTATTGAGCCATGAATATGGCGGAATATATAATCAAGTGTAATGCAATAGCTATAAAGAGGTAGTGGCGATATTCAAACACCCCAAAATGACACCCTTTTTCTATAGTATATTGCGCTATATATTGTATGAATGCGCAATCTACTAGATGATTCAACGCAACTCGTATCGAGTCGACTTGAGTCAATCACCGAGGCAGGCAAGAGTCAACAACGTCATCATCATCATCATAGTCATAATCATCATGCTCAACTTAGTCAGTCAATAATTTAGGTATGGGGCAAAACATTCAAGACACTCGCTTCGTTTGGTGCACAAGTGTATCATAATAATATTAAATTTGATTTTATTGAAAAAATACTCGTATATCGAGTGTAGGGTAAAAAAATATAAATCCAGACAAGAAATTGCGCTGATTGCGCGTGGAAAAAAAATCAAAAAAAATTGAGGCTACGACGATGTAAAGTATCGATGACTTCTTGACGGCTTTCGCTGTAACTGTTGGTATTATTGGGCGTTGCTGACGCTATCCAGAAGCAAGTCTGGGCGTGTATGAGGTTACCACACGCACAAAGCACAGCCTAGCACAAGGATACAAGGACAGAAACATGTGCACAAGCACAGCAACAGCTTAGACATGAAGTTGTGGGTGTACTTGCCAAATCAAATTTGCGGAAAAACGTTTGACTCAAGTATGCGTATGCAAATAATGGCCGATTCTATGCTATGCTGTCGATGTCACGATATTGAGAGGCGTGCGCATGCAAAGGGAAATGGGCGTTTTGAGGTTTTTAAAGATATATTTCCAGAAAATCAAAAATATTTGTAATAAACACGAAAAGTGTACAGGGTGTACGATAGGTGTACAGGGCTATGCTTTATGACAAATGGAGATAAAGATTAACAAACTGCTGCAACACTCTAAAGCTATAAAATCGTATTGAAAATATTTCTCCACTATTTCTCATTATAAGGTTACTCACGCAACAGATATCCAGACAGATGATGTGAAGGCATCAAAAGAAAAAAAACTGGAAGGGGGTACGTTGCCCAGTTTATCCCCTGGAATCCGCCAATGTGTATAAATAGTAGCACAAATTATATTTAATACCCCACCGTACTCCGATTTTCGAATCCGAAAAAAGTGTTTGGATTCGTTTTTGTTAAAAGACTCCGACTTTCACATTCAGAAGAATTATGCAATTTGAATTTACCATACCTTGAGAATATGAATTTCATAGTGCCAATTCGAAGTGAATTCAAGTCGCGAAATTTTTCTGAAAGTGAAATGTGGGCAATTTTAACGAAACCGAACCCGAACAATTTATTCGAATTCGAAAACCGAAGCAGGAGGGATAAACTTCTTTGGAGCAGATGTGAAGTATATGAAATAGGAGACCTCAATAAAATCTCTTATCAAATTCCTAGAATCTCAAAATATTTTTTCTACAACAAATGAAACATGAACCGCACTGAAACGCAAACCAACTCGATTCAAGTCACGCACCCAAAACGCCCACATTTGCTTGCGCCAAATTTAACAACCACAAAGAGTGCAGCAATGGACGTTGCTGCAACAAAGTAGTTAAAATATATAAAATCATAAATAAATAAAAAACACATTTAATCATAAAAACCAACATGGATTTGGCAGCATTACGTTTGCTGCCGGTGGAGGTGAAGGTGGAGATGATGGCGCTCCTCTTCTACACTCGTTCTTCAGAATGTGTGTGTTGCTGCACTAGCTTGCAGCATTTTATGAATGCACTTGCCAACAACAACGTAGTCGACGGCAAGAGCAAAGGTACTGAATTTTATATAACGCTTTTTTATGACCTGGCCGCATACACTCATGCAACATGCAGCAGCAGCCGCATTGGCAACGGCATCATCGGTGGCATCGGCGGCATCGGCGGCATCGACAACGTCGCATTCGCATGCGGCATTTTCAGAAGTTATTTTTTGGAGAAGGGGCTATGCAATGCAAGGTAAACCCCACGCGCTATTGTAAAATTTATTGTAAATTAACTTAAAGGAGTTCTAGCAACTTGCAACATTTACTGCACTAGCATATATGCAACATTGTTGCCTGCCACTGTCTCAGTTGCTGCTCCAATTGCTGCAATATCAAATGTTTTTTACGACTGCTATGATTTTATTTATTTGGGTTTTGTTTTTTTTTTTTTTTTTCTCGCTGTGCCCCTTTACGAATGCAATATGCAACAGCAGCGACCACTTTTGCCTTTCGGGTTTGGTTTTTATTTTGTTTGCAATTTTGTTTTAGAATTTTTTATTTAATTAAATTATTGTATCAGGTGCCAGTGGGACTTATAGTATGTACGCTTTTATCTTCAGAGCAGTGTTGAAAGAGTGATAGAGTTGAGAATAGAAGAATCATTCAAAGTTTGCGGCAATCGGGGTCAACGTTAATTTCATTATAGCAAACGTACATTTAATTATCTTAGGTTATGTTGCGATGGTCGGCATTATAAGAACCCGCGTCGACATTTTGTGACACTATATGATCGCTTATACTCATTTTGCAGCCCTTACATGAACCAATTTGTTTGTACCAGAAACTTCGATAGATACTTCGATAGATAGATTATCTAAGAAGGAACTCCCGCGTAGAGTTAATCTCATCTTACTAAGAGTTAGACAATGGCAATTTTCAGTTTGTCGTGTCAATAACGTCTACAAACGTCTTGTGAGTTAATCCCTAGCCAAGTGGTATTTCCACCTGTGGAACAGTGATCTGTAAAGGCTCCTATCAGAATAGAGATGAGTGATCTTTCTGGCTTAGCAATGGAATTAATTCGATGTTCTACATGCGCTTATGTTGTTTTATATACGGCTCGATATATACTGTTTCCTTGCCAGTACCACCCTCTCTGGCCAATTTATCTGCTTCACAATTTCTCTCTATGTTCTGTTTTCCAGGCATTCAAAAGAGGTAGATTACGTAGTGCTCGGCCATTTCGTTAAGAGATCTGCTGCACTCGATACTGGTTTTTGTATTGAAACTGTATAAGTCTAGCGCCTTGAGAGCTGCTTGGCTACCCTAGAATATACACACTTACTCATAGTAGCATGAGTGTACCCGGAGAAATGTGTAGCCTCCTAGATCACTAACACTTCTGCCTGGTAAATGTTTCACCGACCGTGTTGTCCTTTTCCGATTCGCCCGTTAAGCTTTAAACTTTCATTATATTTAAAATTTGGTAGGTTGTCTCATTATGACCTAGATTGAGATATAATATTTTTTTATTAAAGGACGTAGGAGAATCCATATTTTCTCCCGATGGCATTTTACACGCGAAGAGTTCTATATTGTGCTTATTTATCCGTTCTTTAGTGTTGTTGTATCAATTAAGCTTTCAATTCAGAACCACACTCCAATGTTTTGCACTATTGAGGGAGAGACTTATACTGTTTAATTTCGGGGAATGAGGTCTTATATCTTCTATTTCTTCAAAAAGAGTACTATTAAATTAAATACACCCATGCCGCAACCGACGCACCTTACAGTATGCACAACTATTAAATAAGGTCTCGAATACCCAATGTTCACTTATCCTATCTAGTCTTCATTGACCTTTACACTTATGAGTATGAATTTCTAAAAATTAGATCAAAAAGTCAAGATGTCCTACATGTTTTTGAACTAGAGCAGATGAAGTCTTATACGCTTCTCACTCTCGTCATGCATTATCATTATTAATTGATATGTTCTACCTATTCTTAAATATGTTCTGAATAGTAATTCTTCTTTAATTATTTCCACAATACTTCTTTTAGCTTTCACCAAACATTGGAAAACTTCTGAAAGCAGCAAACTACTCTTTATTGGAAATCTACTTTCTATCTATAATACAATTGATTTTTTGGATTTTTTCTTTATTTTTTTATTATTTATTTATTATTATTTTTGTTTTGTTTTTTTTTTTCAACAATTCTGCTTCGAACTGCAATCATCAGTAGTAATAATTCAGTTATTAGTTGCAACTATTGCAGACTGTCATATAAATAATTCCCATTTGTAGTCTCGTCGCAATCGAATAGAAATAGTAACAGCAACAGTAGCAATAGCAATACTCGTTCGTACACAGTTCGTAAGTCATTCAGTCATACAGTCAGTTGTATTTTTTTATAATTATAATAATTCAATGCAGCGGAACTCGGCAGCAAGGCACACAAACACACAGATACACTTTATAAACAGACAGCGCAACGAACTGCATCTCAGCGTCTGTATCTGTATCTATGTATCTATGTATCTAGCTATCTAAATATGTATCTATGAATCTATCGGTAAGTCAGCCAGTCAGTCTGTCTGTATGGCGGTCTGTCTGGCACTCATTCGTTCGCTCATTTGGTCGATCTGTCGGTCGGTTGAGTGCTCTTTGCAATTTGAAATTTATTATTTAGCGGATGTTTAATTGTATCTATTTAATTTTGTTTCGTTTTCATTTTCATTTTTTTTTTATTTTTTATCTGTTTTCTTTCCATTTTCCACTTTTGTATATTTGTATATTTATTTATCATATGAGTAAAAAGAAATAGTACAAATAGTACTAACAGCAAGTGTGCAACACACAAACTGCAGTCGACAGTCTTGCAATGGACCGAGGAATGGATGGATGTATGGATGGACGGACGGACGGACGGACATACAACACACCGGAGAATAACAATTAAACTAAATTTAAATTATATGTAATGCATTATTTTTTTCTTCAACTGCTTCTTTTGTTCCCTCATTTTGCCATAATTATACTAAAAATACACATACAAATGCCTTCGGACGTCGTCGTTGCATTTTGCACAGTGTGATGAGTTGTATTGAAATCATATTGCTATTGTAATTATAAATGAAAACACAATTTTGGCTAAACCAATAATCTGAGATAAAAAAAAAACAGCTATTTTTCTTAAGTCTACCTAATATATGGCAGCACTTGTAAAGTAATATTTTTTACTTTATTTAAATCTTTATTACTTGGACAATTTCCACCAACCTTGCAAAAAAAGACCCTTAGTCAAGTCAAGAACTATTAAATACGAATGAAATAAAATTAATATTTGAGTAACTATGGCAAGGAACGAGTTACGCTTGATTTTAAGAAGAAGAAAAAGAGAATATTACAAGGCATATCAATACTTAATTTGATTTGTAATTGGATATACCGAGCAAGGTCATGTACAATTTTTAACTGCCACTATCGAAAATAATGTTACTCCTCCCCCTTTGAAATAATACGCACTCTCAACATGTTTCACATCAATGCCTCGTGAATGTTCATCACTTAAACTGTTTTTTATTAAATACGCTTTTATTATCAACAAATGATCAAAATTTACACTACTGAGATACGTTTTCTTAAATGACCTGTATATTTGTAATTCATTTCATTAAAAATTTCAAGAATTCTGACCAGATTTGTATCGGGGCTACCACATATCATATTTTATTTGGGTTGACATAGAATGCACATAGAATGCACAATTTGACATTTCAAACTTAATTAAAAATAAAACAATCAATTTTCAAAAATAGAGGCATCTTTGTATAGTGGTTACCCGTTGTAATGAAGTTAACACGTTTAATACATTTTATTTAGAGATGATAGAGAAGAGTCCGAAATCTCGTCATTTAAACTGAGGAAACTGGAAATTTACCTTAAGAAACTATGAACACCACTAAAATCTGCGTCCTCGATTTGTGTTTTCTCCCTGGTCCCCTCGTTGATCAAATAAAAAGTACTAAATTTAACTACAGTGTTTTTAATGATAAAACACCCGACATATTCCATGGTATATAGAGTTTTGAAAAAATTTCGGACAAACCGCTAATAAACAATATTCGATCAATTTTCTTTTTGGCACTTAATTTTTTGACATAAAATTTAAATAGTTTTCACTTCTATAGAAGTCACCATACCAGTTATTTTAAGTTAATTTTACAATAAAAAGTACAAAATAAAGTAGTTCATATAAACTCACAAAAGTAGGGGTGTGGCCTATAAGGAAGTTACCCTAAAGAAGTCGTACCCATTGATACAATAAATATATGTGAACCACCCATAAGAAGCTCAATTTTGAATAACTAAGTTTTTCATAGTAAAAGTTAAAAATGGTCTGTTGAGTTGTAAGGGGCTAACCTAAAAAGTAAGCATGGCATGTCTAAATGGATACACTATTTGATCAAAATAAAAATAATTCTAGATACTGGTTTACAGCTGGTAATCTTAAAAATCGACTCCTAAGAAATGAGCAACAACTACAAGGCGGACAGACGGACATGGCTAGATCGACGCGTTGCGACATGCCCCAGATTTACGACAAATGTCAACATTAAAAAAATTAACCGTTATATTATTAGTTTTGAATTAATATCACAACTATTTCGTACCACTGTGCAACGTCTTTCTGTGCAAAGATGTATGACTGTCTTTTTTTTCTGTTCTGTGACTTGCGCTTATTGTCAGCAACATATATTCATATATTTAAAACCAGCAACATTCGTCATTGTTGCTTGTATGAGCGTTTTTTTTTTTTTGTTTAAATGTGTATTGTACATAAGTACTAAGTAAGTATATACATTTGTAGGTCTGATCTGGTCTAGTCTGTCTTTAGGCGGGCGCTCTGAAGCTGAAACTCGGCCTAAGTAGTTGCCGCATATTTATTTATTATAGTCGTTTTTTCTCTCTCGCTCTTTCCGACTTTTCAGTATTTTTTTTTTATACATTTTATTGCAATATAATTTCTACTTAGCAAAGAGGATGTGATGCAACATTATTGTTGTTGTTGTTATTGTTGTTATTGTTGCAACAATAACGAAAATTGTTGCAGCTACAATTTTTGCTGTTGTTGTTGTTGTTGTTTTTGTTGCTGCTGTTGATTTAATTTCAGTATTTTTCTCGCTCACTCGCTCAAATAAATCGCACATTTTGTATATAATTATATATGTTTTTTTTTTGTGTGCTGACATACAAAAGTATCTACAAGTAAGTCAATTCATATTTATAATTCGTTTGTATCTCATTGCTGCACTTAATTTAAATTACAAAAGGCACAAAGCATTTGCCTTTATTAGAAATTAAGGCAGGAAATTGTTATAATCATTTTCATATTCATACAAAATTATAAGATACTCTTACATACGTATAAAGATACACATGTGCGTCGTCTTAAATGCAAATATTGTACAATTTTCTTACATTAATTTATTTTTTTGTTGTTTTTCGTATAAATTGTTTTTAGTAGAGACAATATAAAATATTTTTATATGTACAATATTTATGCAAATTTTGTTTGTTTTGTATTTCTTTACAATTATTTTGTGAAAATTTACAATAAAAAGTAGCAAATTTTCACACACAGCGTATAGATTGATATCGCTTAATTTTTTGTGAATAAAAACATTTTAAAATATTGTTCGCTTGATAATTTATTAAGCCGGCATAAGTTGTAAATTTATTTTTGTTTTGTTAAATATTTTATGTGTTTAAATTTTAGCTTGTAAATTGCTGGGTATTTATTTAATTGTTAACTTCCGTTTGTTAATTGTAAATTTGTTTTTTTTTGTTTTTTTTGTTTTTAGTTTTCAACATTTAAGTTAGTAGCAGTTCTGGTTGCATGCAAAAGCTTGGTCACTAACTTATTTTAAAATAAAGAGCTTATTCCCATTAACAACAAAACACATCCGTAAAGATTTTAAATTAATGAATTAATGAAGAAGAAAGCATGGTCAGGAATATTACATCAACAAGCAAATGACAGTAATAGCGTACGCAAAGGAGAGCACAAACTTAAACAATTAGTTTATAGAAGAACTATAATAAATAGAGACAAGAAACTCGTGACATAGACTACTCTTGGAACAAGTTGAACTCAAAATTTAGCTCGTAAATGCTTAACCACAAATATAAATATAATTCACACAATATAGATGATGACGAGCCCACGAATTTGGAAGAGTTCAAGTAGAATGGTGAACATACATCTTAGACTAGGATCCCATCATTAAAATTTGAGTAAATGAAAACACCTAATAAAAAAAAATCATCGATTCTGAAGAATTGAGAAGTTCCTCCATTTTTGAAGACGGTTAAAAAACAGATTAACATAGTTTGTAACGGTTCAAATGGTAACTGCGTCATCAGCCCGAGATCGATCTAGTTGATGTTTCTCCTCTGGGCAGCGACTGGCAATCCAATTGGAATCCATCAATATGGTTGCTAGGTGATTGAGTTAGTTGTGTTTAGGCAGACGCAATGTATTCTGTTATGCACAAAACAACAGATTTAGAATTTTCTCAACTTTCTTGTTCTCCAATTTTTATAAAACTTCTGGTCAAAAAAGATTTCCGTATTACTTAAAAGTTTTCGTTGAATCAATTTCGGGTGATCTTGCAAAAAAACAAGAGTTCACAGATTTCTCCGTGAATTCTAGATGTTTATTTAATATTCAATTTGACAGCCATGCATTATTTCTTCTGTAAATCTTTTATAGAACAGTAATGGGCTTAGTAAATTGCACCACACCAATATTTAGGCCAGAGATGTCCCATTATGAACCATAAATTCTCTCATCCTCTTATATTGGCGAACCTGTCTGTACCACGGACGTTGCTACTGATTTAACATCTATTATAGATAACTCTGTAAAGTTGTCTTACAAGGTGCTTCCGAGCACAGCGAGTCTCTTCCTACTCTTAATCGGACAGTGGTAAAATGAATGCTCAACTGTTCATTCTACTTCGGCATCACTAAGTGTATTCCTATAAGGCGAGGATCTGTGAGTTCCGTGAATATTAACGTCAGCAATGGAGACGTACATTCCTTTATGGCGCAGTAAAGCTAATGTTTGGCTATAATTATAGCTTGTTCACAAAGATTTCGATGTTTTACAAGTTTAATTTTGAATCACTGCGTGAATTGCTTTTCGTGTGGTCTGTAGCTACACGTATCCATGGATATTCCTACTGTATCAGTTCCTTGAATAATGTTCGTACATATATCACTAAATTTGAATATTAACTTTAATACTTTTCTATAAATATTATTTATTACTAAAGCCCTGTTCAGACGATTATGTACATAAAGCTAAGCTCATATCACAAAGTTTCGGAATTTGAATACATTTTTGTTAAGTTTGCAAACACTTCTCTTTGGAATTTGTATTGTTTTAAATTATTTTCAATGCAATATGAGAAATGCGTCACATATAAATGATCAACCGAACAGGGCATAAGCATTTATTGGCCTTCTGATATACATATGACAAACAGAATTTAAAAAACTTAATTTCGAAATACCTGAATACACGCAACGCTTCGTTTTATGTCTAAATTTAAAAAAAATATTTTAGATGAAGACGAACTAAATACAACTACAGCTTAAAAGTTATATCTTTAAATCTTATTTAATTGTTTCACTGAATTTCAAAATACTCGGAATCTATCTAAACTTGCGCAGCTATAAATCATAGTCTAAAAAATTAAATCCACATGCGCTTGCCATGCAGAAATAAATAATTACAAACATTAAAAAATAGCAAAAACAACAACAGCATCTACATGAGAAAAACACAATGCAACTTTGTATGTAAGTATCTAGATACAAATATTTAATTGCAAACTTTCAATTGTAAATAATAATCAACGGAAAGAGAGAGAAAAAAAACTAATGAAAACGAATAAAATATACAATAATATATTGCAGTTAAAAACTGCAGCAGCAGTAACAAAAATTTCAATTGAAAAATGTTGAACAAAAATAAAAGTTAAGAAAAAAAAAAATACTAAATTATAATAATAAAGTGGCAAGTGGCATAAATTCCAACAAAGTTGTGTGCCGCGGAAATAAGGCAAGCAGAATGTTATAGCAGCAACAGAGCAGGTGAAATAGTCGTTGTTGTTTGAAAGAAGGCAGGAAAGCGACAGTTTGAAAAAAGTTGCACATGGATCACCCTAAAAGATTTCGAGAAGTTCTTGAAAAACAGCTGTTTTGGGTATGTGTAAATGTATGTAGCAGGCTGAATATAAGCATGGTAGACACTATAAGACACTATAAGACACTATAAGACAATATAAGCATGGTAGACACCATAAAGTATATACATTCTTGATTATATTCTTGATCGGAAGCTGAGTCGATGTAGCCATATCTATCTGGTCGTCTGTTTGAATAATGTGATGTTGGTGACTATAAACGATAGAGACTTCAGGTTTGAATATTTCGACTCTCCTAATACATCTTTAGATAAAGTGTATTCAATGAAAAATAGAAAAAATATATTTAATATTGTATTATCGGGTTTACTAGTATATTTAAAATTTCAGCTCAATGAATAAAGTTAAAGTGGCTCAATATTGAATTATAAGATTTGAGCATAGCATGCAACCAACACACATTAAATAAATTAATATAATGTAATGAGATTATAAAAATCATATGTATACGAATTTTATTGGTTTGGAAAATGTTTACCAATTCACACACACTCTCAACGCTCATATTAATTATTGTCTAAAACTGAAGACTCAACAATTGCAGTAGGTTTTCGTAGTTGATATCCATTATTAACAAAAAAAATTATGTATTGAATCATTCGTAACTCCGAACTAATAAACGTCCCAAAAATATAATCAAGGGTAAGGTGTTTCAAATATATTTTAATGGTGTTCCTTTTAAAATATTAACAGCTCATCCCTTTACGTCGAACCCACTTCTAATTGCTGTATCGACTATATAGCTATTGAACTTCCATGATTTTTTTAATGGTGTTCCAACACCGAAGTGGCAGAAGCATTTTCACGTATTCAATTATTCTTCAATTGAAGAATAATGTCCGGGTTTTGATATTTAGAAAGAAAACATTTGGGGTGAACCATGGACTATTACTAAGAAAAGTGAGGGACAGCTTCAGTCAAGTGCCCAAAGAGGTCACAATGTGAACGAAAAAAAAATACTAAGGAAAGAAATAAAAACATTTGTATGTATTTATAATAATTTGAAATTTTAACGTCTTTTTGATATTTATCTGCATACATTCGCCATAAAGCGGTGAAGTGGGGGCGTGGCATGGCGGGATATGCGGTCGAGTCGAATTGAAATGAGTGTTGTTGTGGGTTGTTGCTGCCTGTTTTTCTTTTTTTTGCTCGTACTTTTTTTATATTTCACTACAATTTTTCTGTTTTGCTGCCGCTGCCGCTGCAGTTTGTTGCAATAATCACTTGTGCCACATATGAACAAACAACGACGACGACGATGAACGAATGAGTGAGTGACTTAGTAGATGAATGAATGAATGAATGTTGCCAGCACCGTCGGTATTTAACTTCTCAACTTTTAGTAGTAGTGAACGATGAAAAAAAAATTAAAAAAAAAACAAGTAGCAAGTTGCAAGCGAGATATGAGGCAGCAACGGCGGCAATCGCAGGAAACTACTTTGCATTTAATTGTCTGTAATGACGTGCAATATAAAATGTTAAAATCTAAAAATGTAAAAATGTATACTAAGTAGATACTTGCACATTATATACATACATACGTATATGCGTTGTATGCAGATACAAGTTAAAATGTTTTCAGATTTTTTTTTCTGTCCATTTAATTTTGCGCATGTTTGTAGCATTTTTTTCCATTTTTTGCTTGAAATATTCAATTCTCACTTTGACTAGTATTAAAAATGTTTTTTTCTCTTCTGCAATTTTAAATGCCATTTATGCAACTTATGCTGAATGTATGCCACATGCTTTGCATCGTTATTATTAGCTAGAATCATCATTTGTAGACACTTTCACTAAGTACCCTTTGATATTCTTGCATTAGTAATCTTACCTTACTCTTCTACTCATCATTCTGGCATCTTTTCAAACTAATTTTCTGCCCCACAAGAAAGGTATGTTATTTGTATCTCATTTTTACTATTTTTTGACTTGTAAGACAGCTTAATCTTTCAGTTGAGAATAAGTAGTTTATGATTCATCCTCGCATAACCACAAAAAAGCAAATCTTCAGAGGCTTCTAAAAAACTAACGAATAAAAGTGAACGCGTTTTTAGAGCAGTGCTCTTTATGGATGGCTTGAGGAGTGAATGAAGAAAAACTTTATCAAAACGCCAGATCACATGTGTGAGTTAGAGCGTGGTATATTGTGTTTTATATGTGCTTCTCTGTCGTTTGTGTTGTTGCTCCCTATATGAATGTAAAGACCTGCAGAATACATCACAGTTACTTAATTAAGCGGTATATGTATCTATAGAAAACGTGTTCACATAATGCAGTTCAAAGTTGCAGCATTGTGGTTATAGCAAGAGGTGCGCTTTTTTAATATCCCTCTTCGATGCAATATTTTGCTTAATGACAAATGGAATATTGAAGAGGTTTACACAATTCAAATAAATTTTACGACTGCTTATAAAAATAAAATAAAATGCATAATAACTTTAATAAAAAAAAGTTCAAAAAATTTGAATAGAAAAAGGATAAATGCTTAAACAGCTTCGCTTTTCGGTATGGAGGCTTCTTATGGAGGGCGTGTCGCCTACATTTAGGTGTATACCCCATACAAACCCACCGCAGTCTTTGTGGTTTTTGCAGGAAAAATGCTCCTTACTGAGATCGACGAAAATTTTTGATATCAAAAAAACTTCATATAAAAAAACGTTGTCAAACAACAATCAAAAAATTTCGGCACGAACTGTTTTTCATCAAGTACTCGGATAACAAAAACGTTTGCTAACGAAAACACTTTATATACTCAAAAAATAGGTGACAAACATTGTGACCTTTTGCATCTCCGTCAGAAAACCCAAAGAAAAATCAAAACGTGTGGACTTTTCACCTAATAAATATCTGATTTTAGTATTTCATGTTGATTTGAATGAAGCACTGTTTTTCGTTTGTTTGACATAGCAGAAATAATTAACAATTTCATCATCAAAAATTTTCATCGATCTCAGTATTGGGCTTAACCACTTTAAAAACGGAATGAAGACTTTAAATAATCACTATAGAGTTAAAAGACTTGGACGAAATATATTGAAATCTATGTAGTATGTAATTTACTTTGTGCAAACTCTCCCCTTGTCCCTATGCCAAAAACTTTCTTACCGTTTCAAAATTTGAATTAATTGCATTGTACAACAACATGGTTCGCTTTATATAAGGTGAAAATTCAAAAGCATCAGATAAGTTGCATTTTAATACTATTTTTGATAAATCATAACTTTGGAACTCATCCATAGAGTCTGTTCGTATGTATCTAATTTCTTACGTAAACGTTTGTTATTTAGGGCAAAAATCCAATGACATAAGTTGTAGTTAGATTTAACCGAAATAGTGGACAACCCTTCCGAAAACATTTAAAAAATGTATACCACAAAAACGTATCCATAGATATAAGAAAGAAAATATGTCATCGATGCAATTTTTTGGCTTTAAAAAAGCATTTTTTTTTTTTTTTTATCAATCGGATAACTAAATTCATAAAAATTTGAAATGGTTTACTGACACAATGGAGCGGCAAGGGATATCAGATGGCACTACAACAGATCAATTCAAACTTACCTGTCCCAACCGATATTAGATTGGCTCTCATTCGATTTTTATTTAATGCATGGCACATTATAATAATTATATCGTATCCATATCAATTTGGATTTTGTTTTCTTTTGGTAAATTTCAACCGCAACAAATGATATCAACAACAATATAATCATACCAAATCACACGCCTGACAGCATGCATAAAACAAAAATTAGCGAAAAATTTCACAAAACCAATTAATTTAAACGCAATTAGATAAATGCATTAAAATATTACAAAACAATTATAATACTTGTTGCCGTCGCGCTTCATATTATGGAAGAACATGAGTGCTTTTATATGCAAACAATGACAAATGAATGACACTTATTTAACGTTTTTCACTGTGTATATTAATGCCACAATGTTATTGTTACTGGCCACAAATCCAAAAACCGCAGTGCGAAAAAAAAATATCATAATACAAATTAATATAATAGTATAAGCCACTTTGATGGCGTGAATAAAAAAACAAAAAACACAGATATATAAACATAAATAGATACATACAACAATGCAAACATAAAATCTAATGTAAATAATTATTTGAAAAATTTTTCTGCTAACTAAGTGGCAAAGTAGTGAATCAACAAATTGAGATGTTAAACAATGTGGCAGGCAGATACAATGACGACAGGCGGACTGACTGACAGACAGACGGACTAACTAACTGACAGATGTGAACTGCGTGCGTATGAAGTATGAAGATTTTGTTGTATATAACGCATACGCCGCGTAATCCAACAAATACAGTAGATAGAATACAATGTAAATGCATAGAGAAAAATCCAAAAATCAGTGTGGGAAAAATCATCAAATGGTTTTGAATTGAGGTGGTGCAAATAAATACACAGATACATGCAACTACTACATACGAGTATATACATACATAAAAGATGCAACAGTTTGTTTTACAAACGGACACAGATACATATGTACATACACATATAGTGAATGTGTTTGTGTTTGTGCCTGTGTGTGTTTGTGTTTGTGTGCTTCTGTAGGTGTCAACATGCACACCAACCAAACAACAACAACAAAGGATAAAAACTTTTGTAAAACCGAAGCTTTAATGCACTACACACAAAATTTAAAATTTTATCGAAATAATTGTATTTTCTATATTGTAGATCAAATGGTAGGTCTAAAGTTCAATATTCTATACGAGAACGATGAGATTAGATAGTAGATAACATGCCATATCAAATAAGTTGTTTGGGCTTATTTCACACTATATGGCGCCGTCAACAAATAATAATGTCACCAATAATCCTAACATAATTTACAAGATGCCATTAGACGAAGAGAAAGTGACTGTTTAAGCCAGGTCAATGGCGATCGATATCGCTCGATGTTGGCATCAAAAGCGTGAAAAACATGGTTCCAACAAGATGGCCCAACATGCCACATCGAGCAGTCAACAATGTACCTTTGCATCGGCAGTTCCCAGGGCGTGTGGTCTTGACAATCAACGATATTGACTGAACCTCGCTTTGGTTTCGACAGAACTCTTATCTTTGGAAATTTTTTAAATAAAGTTTATGGCAATTAACCATAGATGAATCAAACAGCCTAAAATCGGAGTTGATCAAATATTCCATACTAAATTACAATGTTGTCCATACGATGACCTCTATCTAGACCATATTTAGTATGGGGTTTATATGATATGGCGAAGGAGGTGCCAAGTTGGAGGAATATTAGATATTTTGAGTCTCAAGAAGAAGAAATTCAGCCCATTATGTTTTATGTATTGGCTATAGGTATGTTTTAGGGTCCGATCTATTCCAACAATGATATATTATTGGGATATATAATATTCGTACCATTCCTACAAAATTGTATGTCTCTCGCTTTGATAAGAAGAAAATAAATCTTAGCAGCTTCTCTATCTGGATCATAAATTTGTATATGAGCTGTAAGGCTCTATTTTAACTAAATTACTCCAACTTAATAGACAAAACCACATCCAGACCATATAGGCGTTATATGTTATATGGAACTAAACTGGGCAAATTGTATTCATTTCATGATTGGTTAATAACGATGTAGTTCAGTCAAGATTATCTATCTGTATATATAGATTAAATGGGGACCATATATACGATATAGTTAAAAGGTTCAACTTAAACCTATGTTAGATATTTAATTGAGATAGTTATAATAAATATCTGTAAACGATAGAATCTGTAGTCTAATGATTGAAGGAAAACAAGTTTTTCAAACAAAAACTCAAAAATAGGTCGTGGCTATGTTTAAATTGTGCATAGCACGCTCATATTTTCTGTACAAGGATCATAGGTTAGTATAAACCATTTCGATATTCAACAGATAAACTTTATGAGATATTCGATATTTCGCTCTGTTCGTTACAAACGTTGTGACAGAATTAATGCACTATTCATATTAAGAATGAGTGAAGCGCATAAAAAGAGTGACAACATGATAAACGGAAGTGGTATGGATTTGATGTTCTACATAGATACTTATACATACAAGCATATATACAAATATTCAAACACATTGAATAGCGACCGCAACAAGGACAAACCGGAAACCACAAATATTTGCCACATGAAATAAAAGAACAATCAAAATGGCAACAACAACAACAACAACAACAACATCAACAAATAACATGCTACTTTTTGTTGTAGCTACTTGTGTGCGTAAATTTCAGTTACTTCCCACACCATATACACTTTTTGAAATACTTTTTTTTTTTTGTTCCGAAACGCACGCACGCATACAGTCAAAAATATGCCGACTTTAACGCAAACAGTTTCTACTAGGTTAGCAGCAGCAACAGCAGCAAGAAAATCTAAACGCACAAAATTTTGTGGCGCCAATTTTCAAGTTGCAACATAAAGTAGGCGGCAAGTTGGTATAGCAAAAAAAGGTGGCAAACTTCGAGAAACGAAGATGACTCGAATCCTGCTGCTGTTCATGATGACGACGATGATGATGATGACGTCGTTGTTGTGGCAGGACGAAGTGTATTTCAAAACTTCTTAGAGAGCAAGACAACAAATGTTTTAGTAGCTAAACACACATCTTCTTTATATATAAAGTACTTCGAGCAGATCGAGACCGAAGATACAAAACGAAGCGCAACAAGC
Organism: Leucophenga montana; assembly: GCA_035044765.1. Classification (NCBI taxonomy): domain Eukaryota; kingdom Metazoa; phylum Arthropoda; class Insecta; order Diptera; family Drosophilidae; genus Leucophenga; species Leucophenga montana. Next base: position 1,764,805 of record JAWNNQ010001104.1, on the reverse strand, counting down.
TGCAAAGCAACACCCACCAAAATGAAAACCAATTCGAATTCCATGACGGAAGATATGCTCAGCGCCGTCCTTGTCGTCCTTAATGTCGTCGTCACCCCAAATAAAAATAAAGTTGCTGCTGCTTCCTGCAGACAACTGGATTGTTGTTGCTGTTAAAGTTGGCATTGAGTTTGAGGTTGTCTGCTCAAGGTCAAGTACATAAGTTGGCAGTCAGCCCCAAAATACGCTCGTCTACTTGTTTCAAACCACGACAAACCAAAAAGTAACTACCACAAAAAAAAAAAAAAAACAAGATACAAAATGAAACCCAAATGTGTTTGTTGTTAGAGTAGGTTACAGCAGGAGACTTCAAGCAGTTTTTGTACTCAAAGTCCTCGGGTGCTGCTGGCTGTCTAGCTGTTGGTTTGTCTGGCTTTCTAGCTGTCTTTATGTCTGTCTGTCTGTTCTTCAGCCACTCATGTCTGCTTGTTGCGCGCAGATACTATAAGTACTCAGCATTTTTGCTACTTTTGCTTCTGTTTATGCTAAGTTAGCTTGCTTCTTTGCGTGCCATCAAATTTAGCGCGCCATCTTGCAACAAACCGCTTTAAAAAAAAAAAAATCGCAACAAGGACATGAAGTCCCCAAAAGAAGGTTGAGTTTTGAGCGTCGACATCATTTTTTCTACATTATTCGGTTTTATTGTTTTGTTGGCGTGCTGCGATTTGTGTTGAACCTTGTCGTTGTTTTTTTTTTCACTCTCAAACTGTGACTGCCTCTTGTGCGGCTCTGCCACAAACATTTGTTGTGTCTGCTGATGTTTGGTAATGTAGATACATATTTGTACATATATCTTAATGGACATTGGTGCTTCCATATAAAATATTAAATTTGTTAATCGTTTAAATTGTTTTAAAGTAAAAGGAAATATGCTCCACTTTACAAAAATCGTTTTACCATAGAGCTGTCAAAATCACCGTATTCCATAATGCATTTTTTTGCAAATATAATTAATTATACAATCCTTTAAATTAAAGCGAATCAAGTCGATGTTTATCGTCTTAAACTGATTAATAAACACTACTGCAAATCATAATATGTAGCTAAAAGCATCAATTTTAAACTACTGATTATCTTTAGTTCTAAATTTATTGAAACGCTTTCTTATCAACTATACTCCACTATGATCCATTTAAGTGGAGTACATATATTATTGGAATGTGCCATAAAAAATATTTGGTTGTGTAAATATTTATATTATTTATTTTGTTAAAGCAATATTTTTTACCATTTCGCATTTCACATGCAAACTTTTTGGTCACACTTGTTGAGTTTTTTGGTAGTTGTTGAAGGACTAAACAAGTCTAATGTGACTATGTACTATAATGATGTATGTAATGACTTACATTATATAAAAGTCGAAAAAGTTAAAGTTTAAATTAAAGTATAATTAACCAGCTGAGCTCACGGGACGTTATACACGCCCACTACTACACGGAGACGCACTGATAACAACTCGGCTTTTGAAGATGAAGAACAAAATATGCAGTTAGAAGATTTTAGCGTATTGAGAGCGAGCGCCCTCGTATTTCACAGGCCAAGCCTCAGTACGCTTTGAGTGCTTGTGCTGAACGATTGTCCGCATGCGACTATTTCCTTTGTTTCTGTGCGTATGAGATATCTTTTTCATTCTTTGTTTTGTTTTGCTTTTCTTTCTATTTTACGCGTTCATATCGATAGAGCTGAGTAGGTGCTCAGTACGCTACCTCTTTATTGTACCATGTTTCTCTATCTCCTAACGTCTTTCTCGTTCTCTAAACAGAACGCTGAGAACAATTCTGGCAGCCGAAAATTGAGCGAGTATGTCACGGAGTATACACCACGACACAAATCTTTTGTGCCGATCCGGCTACCGTAAATGTGCTCTCTTTCTCTTGCGATTAACCTCCCGAGATATCGGTTTTTACTTCTTTTTTGTGTCGAAATCTCAAACGTTTTGACGAAAGTATTGATTTTCTATAAAAACTGAATAGAAGCCAACTTTTCTAGACATGATTTTTGGATGATTTATACAACAAAAAAAATTAAAATTTTCAAAAAATCCCTCTCTAGGTGTGTTCGAAAGTTTCATGCTTTCCATACTTTCAGCAAAAACTTTATGGCATTTGATGTGTTATAAATTCTCAATTTCTATTCAATGAAGATTTTGGCTGATCTTTGATGAATTCACGCACAGTTTTGATGGAAATAGGCGGATATGTTGCAATGGATTTATGTTACATCCACAGTCATGAAAAGGCATTAAAAACTTGACCTTACTGCGTTTAACAAATGTCTAACACTATTGTGAAGTTGAAGCACGATTTCATTTGTGTTAAATTTCTGACCGTCTTTCTATCTGCGTTCATGTTACCAAACACAATCTTAATGATGCAGATTGCTTAAAATTTTACCATTGTTTATATTATTACAAGCGCCACGTCGATACTTCTGCAATTTTCCACGTATGTGTATCTTAATAACAGATACTATATATAAGTATAGACTGCAGTATGCAGTTTGAAAAGTTTCCTAAGCATTACTGCACTTATGTATGTGCAATACACCTTCTTACTTACTTCACTTCAAAATCACATTTTAATCAGGCAAATGTATAAAAACATATGATGTTTGTTGCTTGCGATACATTATGACTTTATAGATAAAAGTTTGTCTAGATGCAAAAGTATTTCGCCTTTGTATCAATGATAATTATTTTCCATTTTCTATATCTTACGTGTTTTTTTTTTTTACGCCTGCATAAATATTTTTGTATCCTCGGCTTTTCGGCACAAACAAAAGGAATCAAACAAAACTTTTTGCCTTTGTCTTGAAATAACCTTTTGAACTTACAACCCCGACGACGACGAGTCAAGTCAAGCAAATTCAATGGAAATCTGTGAGTTGAGAAGTTGCAGCGCCCGTTCATATGCAATATTATTATTATGATTTTTTCTTTCCTTTACGTTTTGCAGTTAAAAGATTTTCGCTTTCGCATGCGTTAAATTAAAAATGAAAAACGTTGCAAGATTGTTAAAAGATACATAAGATACATGAAGTATGTATTGTATTGTATATGTATATGTATATTTGTATGTGTATGTGTATGTGTATGTATGTAGAGTTAAGAGAATGTGTTGGTAAGGAAGTCGTTGCATAAGTAGACATGTTTTTAATAAATCTCACACATTGATGTCAACAAAACAAAAAAGTTATTCATTTGTAACTGAAACAAAGCAACGAAAATAATAACTAAAATTTTTCACACATTCATTTTGTTTTGCAGATGCATTTTAATAATACCTGAACACAATACTTACCATATATACATATATGGAAAAGTTGCCAATGTGTTAGGTGTTTTTTTTTTATGTATTGTTAAAAATCTGTCATTATTTCGAGCATACATACTATATATAATGCTAGTGTTAATTTCTAGCTTCAGACGGTATAATTATAGATATACATATGTTTATACTTAGCTGCAATGTAACTCACATCTCTTGAAGAGCGCATTTGCTCTGCTCACTTAACCTTCACACAATTTTCCTTAACAGAAGAGTTTGTTGCACTGTGTTGTTTTTGTGTGTTTTTTCTATGTGCAATGACTATCGTCCTGCAACTGCATCCTGTCTGCCCATGCTTTTAGAAGAATGCAACAGAGAAAAAATCTTGCAGACATAAACTCAAACCAAGCAAGAACTACACACACAACTAGCTTATGCACTCTGAAGTCACTGCAAACTGCATTCGAGTCTAATTTGCTGTAGAGCGACACCAATGTGGAGGAACAGCAGCTTGCATGAGAAGATTCAAAGTTCGTTGGATAAATGTTCTGAACTCGCTGAGCGGAAGTAAAACTTGGCAGACATTTTGTATTTGCAGAGTTTTTGCTTTCCTGTTTATGCTTCTATGTGTATTTGTTGTTTTTGTTGTTCACTTGTTGGTTTCTTTAAAATTTCGCATATATACTTATAGTACATCTATGTATATATAGATTTCGTAATTTTGTGTGCTCTGTCTGTATGAAATCCTGCTCAAATCTCCACACATTATCCTTGCCTTATTTTGACTTCATGCACTCTCTCACTCTCTCCTTGTCCTTTTTCATTTGGTGACTTTTATTCTCCACATTTTAGTCTTCTCCTTTTTAGTAGCACTTTTGCGCCCTCTTGACTTTTGGGTTTTTGCAGCTTATTTTTCATTCTTGACGCTTTTCTTATTCTTAAATTCTGCTTCTCGTCCTTGTTGTTATTATTGCTGCTATTGTCGTTTTTCGTTTGGTTTCCTAAGGGTTCTTCGCTTCTGCAAGCTTTTTGGCGCCAAAATAATTTTTTTATAATAACTTGTTTTCCTTCCTTTTACGCGCTTCATGCGTAGTGGGATTAATCATTGTAATTTAGTCATATAGCATGCAATACATTGAGTTAGTTGTAGTATAATCTCTGAAATAGACTTGTATCCATATTTCAATGATTAAAAAGACTGAACTGAAACTGCCACTCTAATATTTTCCTACATTTTATAGTTTGTGAGAAAAAATTAAATGACAAATAAAAGTTAGAGGGGATGGAGTCGTTTGCAGAAGTTCACATTGGTGGACATTTGTGAGGAATGTTATTGATTACCTTTCAATTGGTAATGGTCAAAAACGATTATTTTGAAAACGGCCCGAGCAGCTCACAAACCTCCGTTGGGGCACGTATCTTCTTACGTAGCATCTGAACATGCGTTTCGCAGTGAGCAAATTGTGATTAGTGAACCTCCCTTAATTAACGGTTGTTGTAAAACCCAGAAGTAGGCGCCAGATACCAAATAAAGTATTTATATTCTTGATCAGCGCGAAAGTACAAGTCGTTGTATGCATTCGTTGAAGATACCCGAATCGGTATGCCACACACACTTTTAGGGAAAATGAAAAACCTTTTTACAAGTATAGTTCATCGCAAGTTCCAGATATTTCCCATCTTTCTTATAATTTGTGGATACCACGCCAATAAAAATCTTCCGCTTGGGATTCTCAGAAAAATTCTTCTCCGAAAATTACATTTGTTCCAGAAACTCTAAATGGTTTTCTATAATATTTGCAGTACTTTTTACCGAGAGATGTTCAATATCGGAAAATATTCAAAATTAATGTTGTAAATGTTAATTGCATACCTTAGGGCTGAGAACTATTTACAATTTTCATATACAATACATACCCGTATATGAATTTATTTTCGATCATTTACTTGCCACTACACGCAATACAAAATCCATTCAACCAAATAAATCGAAAAGCCACAAATCACATAATTCGTTGAACACTCATTAAAATACGATACAACAAATTTAACGTATTGAAATATGCCTGACAAAATCCATTTACAGCAAAAAAATAACGATTGACAGCTGAATGCCAACTGAAATCAAATCAAAATAATTCATCAAAATACATTTAATTTGCAAATAAACAAAATAGAAAATGTAAAACGTAAAATGGGTAATGAAAGTCAGGCAAAATGATATAGTTATAAAATAAATGATTCAAAAAAAAAAAAAAAAAAAAACAAGAGAACACTTTAACTTCGGTGGAACCGGATCTTTAATACTCTTTACACTTGCTCTGCGCTAGTATTTTACTTTAGTTCTTGAAATTTTGAATGGACGCCAAGATTTGAATATTTTTAATTCCATTTTCCGACAAAGATTCAACTGACATAAATTAGTCAGATATGGCAACTCTATTGTCAGTTATTGGTCAGTTATTGTTAGCCATTTCATCATGAATAGATTAACGCCAGAATAACGCTTGCAAATTTTGCAAACTTATTTCGAATGTAATGTTGCCGCACCTAATTAACAATATGTAAAAACTATTTATGAATTATAAGAGCTATTAAGATTTAAGTGTATGTGAGCTGTAAAAACTATTTATGAATTATAAGAGCAATTAAGTTTTAAGTGTATGTGAGCTGTACCTTCTATTCACTAAATCGCTCTAATTATGATAGTTGTGTTGCATATGTTTATGTAAAGTCTCTATACCAACTTTCAAGCCAATATATCAATGGTTGACTGAAAAACGCTCTGACAAACTCGCAGACAGTCAAACAAACGGACTTGGCTAGATCGACGCGTCTGATCACATATATATATACTTTATGGCATCCCCGATACTTCCTTTAAAGCGTTGCAAACATTGTGACTAAATTATAATGCTATTCACACTCTGCGTGAAGAGTATAATAAACAAAAGTCTATCAACAACAACGATATAGCAATGACAAAAATATTTTTCCAACAAACAACAATTTATAATAAATTAGAGACGAAAATCTGATTTATGATGCATGTTGATATTGATGCAATGTTGCATGTAAATGATGTTCAATCATGAGGCAAATGAGCGAATGAGAGGCACGCGTCCTGCGTTTCGATTGAGTTTTTGGTCGCTTGGCATACGTCACTGATTAACGAAAGCCTTTGGCGGTAATGAATTTGATTAGGCTTTACTATATGAAACTGTGTACGGGCAGTATAGTATGGTGCAGATTTGGATTTAGACTATGTACATAAGTGTGGCAGCGACATATTTTATTAATCATGCATTATCAATCAAATTCGAGAACGAACGTTTGCCTCAACGACAAAATGTCATAAACACTAATAGACAAACGTGCTGTGGCGGATGAGTAATGCGTAAATCATAATTTTGGGATGCATATTAAGTCTATGTGAAGAGTCAACTCAACTCAATTCAATGCGATTTGATGCGATTCGATTCGATTGCTAAATGCAGTTTAGTGTGTATGTATCTGTGTGCATCTCAAGTGCAATTGGAGGCTGCATGAGTTACTAAATAAGTTCATTCGACCGACTTCAGTTGCCTTTGACTTATGCTGCCTTTTATGCAACTACACTTTGGTCAATATATGTTTCTACATGCATATAGTCAGTCAGTCAGTCAGTCAGTTAGTCAGCCAAAGATCAAGCGTATGATGAGTGAGCAAGCAAGTCACCATCACGATGCATCACAGCTAGTGTCAGTTATTAACGCAATTAATTCAATCATTATTGAATCATGCAGCGCGCAAGCAAGCAAGATGGTGGCATGCCGCATGCGCCTACAATATACATTTGAAGCGCCTATAATGACGATAATCACATCGATGTTGATGCTGTCCATAATGTACATGACGACGACGATGATGATGATGTTACCTAGTGATAATGATGATGAAGCTGCTGCTGCTGCTGCTGCTGCATAATATGCCTATGATGTGGTCCCTAGCGTTGGCGTATTATATTTGTTTGTTGTACAACTGTCCATACAATCTATATACATACATTCGCTCTATATGCCCGTCTGTATGTCTGTCTATCTATATATCTGTCATACTGTTTGATATACTCATGTCAAATTGTAACCAAACTGTTACGACAAAATCGCTGCCACCAACATCCAACACCCTACATCACAACATAAGCCAGCTGCGTCATTGCATATCAATTTGCTTCGGCAATGGATTTCATTAAATATGCCCAAAGTGAAGTCATAGTCGCAGTTTATCAACTCGTTCAATGTGCTGCATGTAATATATACTCATACCTAGTTATCTATATATATATATATATATATATATATATATATATATATATATATATATGCAATACTATACGATGTATATGTACATCGTCATTATATATCATTCTATATGTGTTAGCATATGCTCCACTCAAAATTAGCTTAACATTTTTGTTTTGTATTTGTAGTTATGGGGATATGGAAAAAAATTATTTAACGACGGCGAAAATTGGCGCATATTTTGATTTAAGGGAAACTGATGCAATTTTTCCAATATTTTACTTTTTATACCATTCACAGATAGTGTGAAATGGTGTTATCTGTTTGTCAATGAGTTTGTAACGCATTAAAGTTTAGACCCCATAAATTATATTATTTCTTGATCAGGTCGACAAGACTAGGTGATCTAGCCATGTCTGTCAGGAAGTTGTTGCGATTTTTTTGAGAACAAATTTGTAAGACATCCAGCTGCAACCCGGCTCCTAGACCTATTTTTATTGTAGTCGAATAGATTATCCATATATAACCAATATAATAGACTATCCATATCCACTTTTCACTTTTTGTATGAAAAACTTTATTTACACGAAGTCAATAACAGCTTGAAATTTGATATGGTGACTTCTTATCGACGACCACTTCACATAAATTTACTAATACGAACCAACTATCCACTTTTGTTCTTTTGTATGAAAAACTTCTGTAGTTAAGTCAAAATAAGATTGTAATTCGGTATGATGTTTACTGTGGATGGTTGCTTCACACTCATATACTAATAGACGTATCCCTCTCATTTTTTGGGATAGCCTCTTTACAACCCCACCACCCGCTTTATGTTTTACAATATGATTTTTAATTTAGTCGGAATGGTATTAGAGCTTCGGTTCGATCGAAGTAACGTTCTTCTTGTTTAAATTTTTTGATGTCATAAAATTTCAATATTTTGTCTATGCTGCGACCAGGGTTTAATTTGCAGACTAAAATTTACCAATAGCACACAGATTTTTACTATTGCACAACTATCAGATAGTCAACAACTTTGACTACGGACATTATTTGAATGAATTGTAAATGAAATAGCATACACACAAAATGATTTCAATAACGCTGCTGTCCGATAGAAATTATGACGTAGTTAATAGCAATTTTCGAGGTAGTCATTTTGATACGTTCGACTATCAAAAGTCGTAATGCAGTGCTCATTGGAACAAAGTATTGTGTCTTCCACGTAATCCGCTTTCTGGCCGATTCAAAAGAGCCAACTTTTAACCAGCTGCCCTGCAATTCAGATGTGACTTCATAGACTTTTTTCCGCACTTGAGAACTCCCATGAAAATATATTATTTCGAGTCAACTGCATGCTCCCGAAAACTAGTTGCATCGAAAATTCTATCCTTATTGTCCGGATGGTGGGAGATGGCTGAACAAATGCAGTGCTTATTCGCTTCACCATTAAATCACTGACATTACATTTTGGACAGACCCAATCAAACAGGAACATTGACATTGAAAGCTGAAGAAAGACAGTTACATATTTTCACCATAAATATATTTTCACCGCAGTTTGATAAAGCGTGTAAGAAGTATTCTCATGTTCACTTGTTTGAACTGTTTCACCTACTTGAATTCGTATACATATTTGTACACTTTGACAAATGTCAAAACAAATGTTTAACATGCCATGCTGGCAGAATTCAAGTGACGTCACATGACACTCATAATGTTTCCTCTTCCAGCTTATTGTTTTTCACTTTACTTATCTCTCTATATACGAGTGTATATACATATACACATCACTACAACCAAGTACCGAAACGCGCCAAGATCAAATGGGGGGAACAATTCCAAATTTTGGTACTAGTCTATTTAATGTCGCCCAAGTTCGACTGTAGGGTTGTCACATATATTTTCTTTCTTCTTCTGAAAAGTGTTACCAATGTCTAACTACCGTATAAAGCACGAAGTTCACATATTTTTGAATGTGTGGAAGGTAAAGATTAGCTAATGACCTAATGAAATTACTGAAACAAATCACCAAGCTATTCACTGATTTGTATGTTACACGGAAAGATTAAACTCAAATGTCATAGATCTACTATAATTGCATAGTATTCGGCGCCCAACGTAAGGAGCCAACCAAGTATTACGTAACACAATTCTCCGATAATACCTTTTATTACAACAGCAAGAAATTGAACTCAAGCGCATTTTTTCCAATAATTTTCCGAGACTTGTAATATTCACATGCTGTTTTGGTTTTACGATTGAATACCGACCAACCAACAGACTCTAGACAGACACATCACAATGCTGTGCGTGTATTAATAAAAATATTTTATTCATAATAATTACTGCCATTGTTTGATTTTTAATATGTTCGCGGCGTTTTAATTTTTTTTTTCCTACTTATTTTCATTGGTTTTTAATTTGTATGCCGGATATTTTTTTTGCTTTTATTCTTGCTTGCATAAATATGAATAATTTTATGGCTTATGTCGTTCAATAAGCCAATCAGCAGCTACATCTACCCACAACCACCCACTCACACATCAGCACACACACACACACACACACGCAGATGCTGTGTTGGAATTTTTTAATAAGCGACGGCAGCAGCAGCAGCAGCGGCAGCTGCAGTCGACGTCGGCAAAGTGTTTGCTGCATATTTTGACACTTTTATGAGTGTGAGCGTGTTAAAAAAAATGTATATACGATACGAGTATAAAAAAAAATCTCGCGCGTTTGCAACAATGTGCGATATTTCACACCAACAAAGGATACATAAGAATGCACACACAGATACATTCACACAGATGCATATGAATGAATAGGCTGTTGTGTATTTATGTGTCTCCACTTGTATGTTCTACACGAATGCACATATCAGAATTTTAATGATATTATTTGCGTTATTTAAATAATTCAATAATTTCATTAATTTTTCGTTTGGTATGTTCCGTCAGACATTTCTCATATGACAGTTCAGTATGGGAAGCAACTCACTTATCCATATTATTGCTGTTATTGTTGTAATGCATACTCAATGAATGTTCTGTATAAAAGATTTTCATATATTCTGAACATAAATTTTAATTTGTGATGAAATTATTTCATATTTGAAAACGAACAATCGAACAGCTCTATGACATGCACTTAACTATATGAACAAGTTCATCTTTAAAGTACATTTGAAATAAATTTCCTCGAAATTTATCTCGATAATACCACGAAACCCAGCTTCTAGCAACATTTTTCCTTGTCACAATTTCTTGAAATTCCATCCATGCAATCAACAACGTCATCCGTTGCAGTATGTGTGACAATCCTACAGACGAACTTGGACGACGTTAAATAGACTAGTTCCAATTTTTGGAACTGTTCCTGTAGGTCACGCATTGCGCAAAAGCAACGACTGCATATCTGAAGCTTTACTAAAGCACACTTGAATGCAAAGTAAGCAGCGTCGGCATGAGCTGTAGCGAGTTTAGAGGGATGATAGCAGTCTCTTATGAGAAGAAGGAAGCTTGTTGAAGAGACGTAGTTCATAAACCTACAAGCGATTAAGAAAACGAAGGAGGGAGGATGCTTTTCGTTTTAATATGCTATCACACTTACGCCCAACAAAAAGAAGTCAAGTACGGAGCCTTTTCTCAAAGGGAGGTAGGGGAAGGGGTATATGGAAACAGTGGCAAGGGGAAAAAGGTAGGGGAATGCGAGGTAGGGAAATATGGGTAGTGGTAGGTGAGGCAGGGGAAAGGGCAGCAACGCGCAGGGTACCATTTAAGATAGATGGATGAAATGTTGTATACATGTTAATGGGATCGATTTGGTCAGTGAAAAGGATGTAGGGGAGGCGGCAGGGGAATGGATGCAAGGTAAACGGTGGTAGGCGAAGGGGTGAAAGGGGGTACTGGAAGATGGGTAGGGGAATGTGTGGTAAGGTGGTAGGGTAAGGTGGCATGGGAAACGAGGGACAAGGGAGAAGTGGAAACTCGCTGGGTGCCAGCTAGTTATTTATATTTATGGTTCTTGTTCTGCAAATTATCCAGAAATAGTTTTTAATAATTGTTTTGCTCTTCAATTTATTCGAAACTTAGTTTTTATTCACCAAATTGTACGGAACTTACGACATATTTTTGATGGTTTTTGTTATCCAAATAATACAGAACATGAATATTTACGATTGTTATTTTTATCCAAATGATTGTTTCAGCTTATTGAAGTATACTGAAATTATAGTTTCGAATAATACAATCTTATTTTCCAAATAGTCCTGTTTTTATGATTAATATTGCTCCTGTACTTTTTTTCAAAATTATTTTTAATATTGTTCTCCAAATTATCCGGAACTTTTATTTTCGATTATTCTTGTTAACCTAATTATACAAAACTTATAAATTCGATGCTGAAACTATATGGAACTGTAGTTCTAATACGATGGAGGGAATGTGCGGATCAGGAATTTTCCAAACCAAAGAACGATAGCTCCCAAAAAGTTGTTCAATCGTTTCAATTACGGAAGAAAAATAAACAAGTAAATCTTTCCAACTTCAGGCAAACGACAATCAACAATGGTGACAACTTCGACAACTACATAGACAATTAAATGGATATGCGACAACACTGACACAAACATTGAAAGACCCACAGACAGACATTGTCGCGGTTGTCGGGACTGCATATATTTTTCATTTGGAAATCAATTTGCTGTTTACATAATTGTAAAAAATGTTTTCAATAAACAAATTATTTGATTATTATTGTGCCAATTAAAAAAAGTAAAAAAGAAAAAAAATATGCAAAGAATGAGATAAATTGCAACAAAAAAAGACCAGAAATCCATCAACGTTTTATATACGTAAATACACTTGTCCTGTATGATTGATGCACTAAATGTATCATTAACGCACAGCTTGAACCGCGGCGTGCAACCGTATTCGAATATTTAGAGATTTCTTACAAACCAGTAGAACATATTAAGAGAAATATGTGAGAGGAGACCTACATACTCTAGGGAATGGTTTTCTAAAGTATTTACACCCAACTCGATCTACTTGGAACATAGTTTAAATACACCATCACTCAAAATTCCCTGCGGCCGAAGTCATGTGCTTTGCTGGTGTATAAATGGAATGACGATTACGTTTTTATATTGAATACAAGCTACCGGATCACGATGATGACGCTCATCATGATGCCAACTACAGACTTGTCTCGTTTCGATGCTAGCAACTGCAGTCAAAAAAAAAGATGCATTTTTTATATATTTTAAACAAAGATCAAGCTGCAATCGATGCTATATGCATAGTACAATAAAAACAACAGTGGCAACAATGTTGCCACAACAGCCGTAAAATCGGTAGCTATATAAACTTTACAACATACGGCTTCGCATATGCCGTAGTATGAACGCACATCGTTCTGCCGTGGTTCGAAATATTTAATTGCCTTGTATTGCGGTTGAAGGCTGTACATATAAAATTAAAAATAACAACAAAAAAAAGAAAGTCTCATCCAATGCAGCATATTTCTGTTGAAGTTGAAATCGAAGTGTTTGAGTGTTTGTGTTTTTCACGCCATTATGATGACCAGGTTTACTTTGTAGCGGTTCGTTTATTTTAGGTTTTTTTTTTACAATTTTTTTCACTTGCTCGCCGCGACAATTGATGTGTTACATTTGCGTATTATAAAATGTTTATCGTAGTTGGATCAACCCTACCAACAAATAGTGACCGCCTGTCTGATAGTATGAAACAACAGATCTCAGAGTCTATAAGCACTAAAGACTTCAAAGTTGAACTTTTGCTTGACCAACGTTTTTGCACTTTTATATGACATACTTATATAATCTGTATATGAATTTTAACAATCCCTCCAAATTTCATACAGATCAGTTTACACGTGGGAACAAACAAATGACCATGACTTTTGTCAAGTGTACGTCTCATCGGAATTCAGTATTCTTCGCGAATATTTCAAGCATAATAAATTATTTGGAAATGACTTCGTTCCATTTTTTACTTTTTTAGAAGAATTTCTCGATTTGAATTCACTTGGAATTGGCAGTATTAAATTCATATCGCAAAATTTTTCTGAAAGTGAAAAATGGACCATTTTAACAATATCACTTCCGGATTATAAGATTTTGATTACTCTTAGATTTTGCTCAGTTTTGTGTTTAGTTTTTCTATTAATTCTGCAAACTGTGCGTTTTTTTACTCTCATAGTGCACTGTAACCTTTCTTACTCACTTTGTTGATAAATTTTAATCAATATTTGATCACTTTAATTTCTTAATATATTATCTCTTATTCCTACACTTAACTTTTTCTGCTTGTTTTATTTTTGTTCAACTTTGTTTGCTGCTCATAAAAATGCAAATATTGTTTCCCCTACGAAAAACCTTTTGGCAGTTGATTGCAAACGGCAAAATAGCACGAAAAATCCAAAATACCTAACATGCATTAAAAGTAGTGCAACAATTATGCGTCATGTTGGTCATTATGATTAAATCGAAGTTTAATTTTTATGAAGTCACTACGATTATGGAAATGCGTATGTTGTAATTAAATTATTTCGTACGAAATGGTCTTCATATTTTTTTATTACTCAACCACCCCTCCCCCCTACATGTTGCAAGTTAATATTGCATTTTAACTCGTATGCTATCTGCAACAGTGTGAAAGAGAGACAGACAGATGAAGTAAATTGAAGTGAAGTGAAGAAATGAAAGAGCAGTAACACGTGCCATGCGCTCAAGTGACTGACATGAAACAGACAAAACGACAGAACGCCTGTCAATTTGGTAAACAGTATCTGTCGGATATGCAATGCAATGCTGGTCCATGCCACACACTCTGCTGCTGCCGCTGCCGCTGCCGATTGTTGTCGTTGTAATTGTCAATATGCCAAAATAAAAGATACACATGCATATATATACATAATTATTGTATTATTGTTTTTTTTTTATTATCTGTTTTTGGTTGCAAAAGCATGTAAAATGTATCTATAAGTATGTGTAACTGTATGAGTTTATTAAAAAGTGCATATAAATTGAAAAAATATATAAGGTTACTCATACGTCACGTTTGCTGCTGCTGTGGTTGTTGAACATAAGTAGCTCAAAAGTGTTAAGGATTCAATTAAAGTGATACACAGCGTATTGTAGATAGATACAATACGAGTATATTGTATATACGTGCATGCATGCACGATTGTTTATCTGTTTGCGTGTTGCGCATAATTTGATTATGGATTTTATGCCAAATTAATGCGCAATATTTTCAACACCGAGAAGTCGCGACAGACGGACAATCAGACATTTAAAATGTCAAGCAGCTTGTATCTTGTTAATTATTTCGTTTAATTAATTAAACGCAATACAGTAAACAAGATACACATGTCCTATATATAGAGTGAAAATAGGTTTTTAAATTTCTAAGAACATTTTTTTTTTGTAGGCACAAATCCTAAGAATACGAGACCTCTTAAATAAACAATGCTTATACAAATAGAAATTCATTTCCAACATGAAAGGATTCGCGTTCGTTTGTTGCATGTAAAACTCATAGATGGCAAGAAAACTTAAATATGCAACAGGAAATATACGCCAATCAAATGCCAATCTTAACTTGACGGCACTAAAACACACACACACACACACACACACAAATACAATTGTTGAAAATGTATCTTTAAAATAGTCAAATAATATAGAACAGCACGATTTTAGTATAATGTCTTACGACCTGCAAAATGGCGTCAGACATAAACTCAACTCACTTGTAAATAGTGCAATAAAAGCAACAAAAAGTATATTGTACAACAAAATAAGTATCTAAGTACGACGATACCTAAAATTTATTGTACAAAATAATGGCTTGTCCTGACTGATTTGCTCAGCCAAAGCTGAGATTAATAAAAATTTCACCCTTTTTATTATAATGATATACTACATACATAAAAAACGGTCTAAAATCAAGAAAATGGTCTTGAAATCAAAACCATCCCATGATGAAAGTAGATTAAAGTCTGTTGGGCGCAAAACACGATTTAAAACAACTTCAAACAAGTCGAATAATCTAATTTTTAAGACCAACAATTCTCATTTTACGATTATAAAATATTAATATACGGTTTATTTTTCTTAAATCAAAATTTTTCGGTTCACTTCGGTCCCATTTTAAGCCTGTAATTTTAAGATCTGATCGATAGTAACACACTGTGATATTGTAAATCGGAACGGAACGGACAAACACAATATCTATTTAGCGACCTATTTTATATCATTTTGTGAATTTTGAGCTCGACATTGAAAAAAATATGTAAGTATTTCTCAATGTAAAAATTTACTTGAGCAGCTAAAATTGCATATAATTTCAAGACGCAGAGTCTGAATATTACCGTGCATGATAGCCAGATAGCAACAAAAACAAACTTTTATGCATATAAATATTTACATATAATACACAAGATGTTTTTCCTGAGAAGCGTGACAAAAATTGCGATACTCGGCCAGTGGAGTGATGAGAATACGTAGCTGAGTTACAAACACGCGTTTTAGTAGCTTAACATTCCTTGTAAACAAAAAGTTTGATGATTATTCTCTCTTCAGATTGAAATATATGTAAAAATTGAGCTTGCCAGCTAAAATTTCATATAGTAAGTAGGTTAGGATATATGAATTACCAAAAATTCATACTTCAAGTATAGAAAACGTAAATAAATAAAATAATACGTATAAGTTCGCTGCGAATAAAGTCGCGGGTGCTTGCTACTGTTTTTACATATATAGATACCTATGAGTATATTTGTATCGTCGTCATCGTCGTCGCCGACGTCGAAGAAAGCCGCTGACATTCGGTCACGCTCACCTCACCTCATTATTATTGTTTCGCTTATTTGCCATTCTCAACGCCATCTAGTGTGGGTTTGATGTAACACTGAAAATGCAAAACACTTGCATATATTTAACTAAAATTTCAACTTCCTTTTTCGTTATTTAAGAAAGACAATTGACTCTTACAGATACGTGAACTGCAGTCATCGGTGTCGACGACGTAGTAGCAGTCAATGAATGAATGCTTAAAGAAACTTGTGTTGGTGGTTACAAGATCTTACTTAGAAAATTTGTTCGAAAGTCTAAGATGTAGTGGCATAAGGGGGAAAAATATACAATATTATTAAATATACGTAAACTGCTACAATGATTAATAAGAAAATTAGTACTTGAATGATTATTTACAACAAAAAAAAAAAATGCATTGCGGTGTCCGAGATGTGAGAATAATTTAATAGATCAGTGTAGAAGACAAAAGACAAAAGTTCATAAATTGTATACGAAGACAACCATTCCTACAGATAAGAACATCTGAAATATTGAATTCGTTACATTTGTTTAATTTTGAGTTTAACTACCAATTTTTTCCAATTATTTCATAAGCAACAAACGCTCCAGCCCATCCACAGCACTCAGACTGGCAATATTCATGGTGGTTTTTTTTTTTTTTTTTGTGGTAACCGATTTCGAATTTCGAAAAACAAAATGACAGTCAGTTTTCTCATAGGCATGCGACTGCGCGTGTATTAAACGTAAAGCCAACACAATTTTTACCATGTAGCACCTCATACCAAAAGAAAGAGTTTGAATCGTGATATTTTATTATCAAAATCAAACATCAGCTAAGTTTAAGCTGCGAACCACATTTTATACGGTGTGGAAGTGGTAAGACGCAGAAGGTTAGTTATTGGGAACTAAGAAAAAAAAAGCCGATTTATGTCTGATTATAGAAGACGGCCAACTGTCAGATATTAGTTCTTTAACAGTGACTAAACAAATTGTGAGGGTCAAATTTATATAAAAGAAAGCAATTATATAAAGAATTAATGACTATTATTCAAATTATTTAAAAATATTCTTCGGTTACCAGATCCAGCGTTACGGAGGAAAGGGCCAGTGTGAAGAGTACTTAAGCTTTTGTTCTTTTTTTTTATTGTTTAGTGTTCCCAAACCATTGACCGCTGATTAGTACATTTGGTCATCAGTAGATACATGTCCTCCGAATTCCCTATTTGTATCTAGGCAGACAACCAAAATCATTGAAATTTATTATTTGAGTATTCGCAACTAGTCGAATAACAGCTTAGTTGATGAGAAAAGGAGAAAATGAGTAAATTTTTAATTTTTCAAAAAAGAACCTAATAACTATTGCAGTGAAATGTTATTTTATTATATTTTAATTGTCTATGCAATAAAATTTATTCCAATTTGTAATAAAACAAACTGAGTAATCGGTTTCTGAAATTCGAATCAATCGAAAACAAAAGCAAATTGGAAACAATACCAAAACCTCTACGAATTTCAATCTCAAACTCATACTCCCAACTGCCAACACTTACTCAACCGAACTCAATAAACCAAAAATAATATAAACTACAATATAAAATGCATTACAACAAATCCAGACAATCTACACCAATACCCTTTTACTTCGTACCACTTCGAAATAATACTAAAAGATTTTCTAAAAGATTTCCATTGTTGTTACAAATATGCATTTTGTTATTTGGCACGTTCCTTTTAAATAATTTATTATATTTTATTGCATACAAAACGAAACGAGATTTACTGGCAGTTTTAGAGTACTACACCTATTTCTGCTTCTCGTTTTCTGTTGCTGCTATTGCTGGCAGCAATTGCAATCAAGCGGCAAACGTCTGATTGTCTACAACAAACCTAGCGCATGCTGACACTTTGCAGCAGTACGTCAGCAGTCCGTCTGTCTGTCTTTCTGTCTGTCTGTTTGCCAGAGTGAAAACCTTAAAACTACAAACTACTATAAACGAAAATGTCTTCCGCTGCCATTTTTGCTGCCGCTGCTTACTATTTCAACTTGCTGTAAGTTTTGTCTTATAAAAAATGCATATCGGTCAATGAATAATTCATTATGAATGAAATACATAATACTCATTTTGTTTCAACATTTAAATGAATGAATGAATGAATGACTGACTGAGTGGCGATGGAGGTGTAGCTGGAGCTGCAACTGAAGAAGCGATTCTGCAAAATGTGCAATTGTGGATAATATTTATTTGTCGGTCTGTATATAAGTAAGCAAGTAGTTGCTATTGTTTGTCTTTAGTTGTTTTAATTGTATGCCTTGTATATATAAGTTATGTTTTGCTGCATAAAAAGTTTTTATTGAGCAATTTTCTTTACTACAAATCTTAGCTCTTTAGTTCGTCGACTGCATAAGATACACAACATCACTATTATTAGCAAATTTTGACATCACTGAATGAAGTCTACTTAAATAACTGCAGTCACTTTTAATATAAAACTTCTGCGCCATTTTTACTACAAGTTCATCCCTTTAAGTCAAAAAAAAAAAAAAGCATTCACCATAACTGAATATACATTTTAGCATACTCATTCCATCCAAAAAAAAAAAAAACCCCCCGAAGCAAACTCAAGTCAAGCACTTAATTATTTTTCATATTTTAGCACCATACACATTTATTATAAAAGATATATGACTGTGTGTGCAGCCCTTCCAACACGTCTACACCACAAATAAAATATTATATCTATATTCTTAAAAATTAAATTTAGTAACGCTTCACTAAGTCTCATGAGACAGACATTTTATGTAGTAGACTGTCGCCATTTTTACAGCGCACTCCTTACGATGCCCAAGAAGCTGTTGAAACTTGCTCATGCTCATCTTTTGAGTCAGAACATTCTTAAGTTTATAACCGCAAAGATACAAACACACACACACACACACACACACAGTGCATTATCCTGGCTGAGACGTTACAAAAAGAAGTGGGGTGAAGCGGAAGTGAGATAAAATAAAATATGGCGGCAGAAAGGTAAAATTTTGCACAGTTTAATAGCACGAATCCTGCTGCTGTGTATGAAAAAAAATTAATTTGCCTTGCTATTTTTACTTATAAGGTTTTACGCTGTGTACGCATATTTACATATTTTATTTAAAACAAAATCCACAGGACACAAAATGGCGTTGCCAAAAGGAATTAAAATATACGATAGGCGTGTTGTGCGTAAGGAAAAGTAAAGTTAAAGGCATGACAGGTGAGATCTTGAGGTTTTTCAACGTTGTTTCCTAACTAAGCTGTAGACGCTGTTGGTTTATAATTATTTTGCATAAATTAGCAGACTATGCAAGAGAAACAATACATACAAGTATGTATATATAATAAAAGTTTTGCTTCTAGCACTTGAAGACTTTATTAAGCAGCTTTATATAAGATGAGTCGTGAGCTAAATGAGAAAACCGCCAGAATATTAAAATAAAAACAAAATTCTTTCTGCGTGATTAAAAATATAATTTATTTTACAACTTTTTGAGAGCTTTTATATAAATCTATTGTAAATATGTAGATATCTAAAATGTGCACATAGATTTATAACACGAAGCAAGAGAAACTTCGTTGTAAACAACGCTGGAATGCGCTGTCCACCAATGTCCGTCTGTCTGTCTGTCTTTCTGTTCGTCTTTCTGTGTATATTTCTGTATGACTTATTCCCCTAATCTTTGAAATATTCAATTAAAAATTGGTAGCGTGCCTTTTTTTAACCATAAGCAACATTCTTATCACAACGGCCATAATCTGACAACTATTATTCCAGAGGACGTGGGTTCAACCCCAATTTTATATACAATTTCATAAATCAATATTTTTCCAAATATTATTGTTTTATTGATAAGAGTACAATGATGCAGTACAATGTAGCTACCACGACCATCTTAGTAGTAGACCATCCTCTCAGCCCATTTCATCACTACATTTTTTTTTTTCGGGCTCTATTTCCCGAACAACTTAGCCAATGTTATGCTTATGGAATTAAGCGTCGTCCGAATTGATGAATTTTCAAACAAATTCGTCAGCTCTTTGGAAACAAGTTTTCAATATATTCCAACACTGCTCAAGCGTGAAAAATAGGTACATTTTGTAGATATATGACACTCAGTTTTTGTCACCTTTTTGAACGCGATACCTGTGAATGTCAAAATGGCCCACCCTATACAATCTTAATTCAATTAGAATCTAGAAAAGATAACTAAAGGGATTACCATTAAGAACCTTGAAACTTTAAAATGCAATAAAAACCAACAAGCATAGAACCAAAATTCAATCGGAAACCTTTATTTGGCGCATCACCACTCATTGGCTACCAAGGCCCGGATGTTGGCTTCGACGTATTCAAAAGTTATGGGACTGTTGTAGTAAACAAGCGATTGAACTAAACTCCGATTGTGGTAAATTACAAGAACTGGTGGCCAGTTGTGAGGACAACTTCTGGACATAACCAATAACTTTCCACACAATCGTGGCACAGAAATCTCTTTTAGACAGTTTGAAATCACCATATGTAAACTCATCAAATCATTGGGTAAAACCTTGTTTATATGCAAATTGAATGTATTTTCTTCCTAACTGCGTCTTTGGATTTAAATATTTAGCACATTATATGATTTAATTTAAATTTAGAAAAATGTGTTTATTTACTGAAAACCGACTAGGTCGGTTTACACAACAACAACAACAACAACGACAGCTGATAATTTTGTAAAAAAAAAACGGATTACTAAAATTTAGCTAAACGATAGAGTTGCCAATGAATTTTCCTTTTTTTGTCAACATACAAATAGTATTATAATTTTGTTGTGGCAACTTTTTCATAATCAATATATCAATAATTTATTAAAACAAATGTAAGACTTCGAAATGTATTTGAAGTAAATCCGCAATAAATTCCATTTATAGGTATAGCCTGCAAAATATATTTAATCCATGGCAACTCTAAACATGGCTGTGCACTATACACAACTTTGTCCGAATTTATATCCGAAATATGAAATCTCCGAGATTTCTGTGGCACCTACGAAATTTCTCTGTGAGATTCAAAACGTAAGACGGAGTTTTGTCTACAGATTTCTGTAACGAATATATTCGTGGAAACACGAGTTGGTTTAAAATAAAAGTCGTTCCACCGATTTCATCAAATTTCATAAATATTCCGAAAAATTGAAATCGATACTTTTCTCAAATAATTTTCTAGTTTCAATATTAATAATTTAACCAAAATTGTAGAAAACAAAAAATATATTTGAATCTTATTTTAATCATAAGCCTACCACTTTTTCATAAGCGTATTTAAACAATAACAAATGATTTTGTTGTAAATATGTTGACTTGTGATAACTTTTGCAGAAATTAAACATGAACTGACTTTGTGAATTAAGTTTAATTCACAGTATAAGCTAAAGTAGCAACAATAACAAAAACAATTTCATACAGCAGCCGCTCAATCTGCCACATGCAGTTCAGTTACAAAACACACACAGATACACACTCATACTACACAAAGGTACATATATACATAGAAGACTATCTGGTCGTTTGGTTGTGGCTCCTGGCATTCAAGTGCATACGGCACTTGCGGCATTCCGTGTTCAGAGTTTCGATTGTAGCATGAAGTGGAACTGAATGGTAAGGAAAGCATAAGTGTGGTAGGGCGTTGGACGGATGGACTTCGAAGCGCAACGGGATGCACTCGTATACATATACGGATATATATACATATTGACAAACGCATGCCGTATATACCCGTATAAGTGAGTGCTCAGCGATTAAGTAACAAATCGCATGGAAATAAGTGGCGCTGTAATTGTTGTTGATGTGATTGACGTTGGCTCTTTGGGTTGGCTCTATGTTGTCCGGCTGCTGTTCTTGTCTTCTCGCTGCAGTAATTTGGCCGCGAAGGCGAAAGGACAATTGAAACAACAGCAACAATAACAAAAACAACGACAACAGCATCAAAAGCTACAACAAAAGCTAACTTTGGCTTCAGAGATTATGGTTAAAGATTGCATTATGTATATGAAATGGTGTTTGCACATTTGTATGAAGTGGCACGCATAATGTCCTTGCATTGTGAAGCATTGTGTAAGATCGAGGTTAATACACGATAGCCAATGGATTTTAAACTATTAATTGATATCTTTAAGATTTGCACTTTTATTTTCTTAAAAGGAAGTGACATCGTGTGATTGAGTAATAAATATAAGAAGCAATGAGTGCGAGTGGCCCAAAATGATTCGCAAATCGATGTGTTTGATGCCTGTTGGCCGAAGAAGCTAAGATGATGAAAAGTAAATTTCATTTTGATATTTCTGTGAGATTTCTCGATGTACAACGTACACGTACACTTAAAAGTTCAGAGCCACTGTAACATTGTGTAATTAAATAGATACGACTTTCTAAAATTTCAAGATCAACTTTGAAAGCCGTGGATCGCCAATTATTTCTTCAAAACACATATCGCTGAAATGTTTGAGAATTGTACACAGAACAGAATTGCCAAACTTTGCGAATATTTATGAAAAGCCTTATTTTAAAGCAATTGTTTACAATAATTTCTGTTTTTTGAGCAAGGTAGATTGAATCCAGAGTTGTCATACTTTAAAAATATTGTTTAACAAATGCAATAACTTATTATTTACACAGACATTAATTAAAATAGTACTAAAATTCTGAATTTATATCAATTATTACTACTAAATATATACAAAATTCAGTTCAATATAAATTTTCTCAGCTGAATGCGAAACTTTAAACTTTGCATTGATATAATTATTTTCACCCGAGTAATGCGCAATTCCGTACACCTTCTATTTTTAATAGCTGAACTTTTTCACTTCCTACGCTTCGGCGATAATGAACGCATGCCGAATGCAAATCAGCTCTCTATACTTAGTCTATATGTTCCTCCGAAAACTTTTCAGCGAATAACGCATTGAAATTATATGGAAAATCGTAATTGTTGTTTTTATTGAAGTTTAGTTGTGAAAAGTTGGTTAGTTTCACAGCGCAAAACTAATACTTATGTAATCGAAATAGTTTAAACACAAACACAGACTCACATACAAAAACATATATTGTGCAACCGCAGGACACAAAAAACAATGCGCATGATTCCCAGCACCATTCTGACTATAGGTATAATCAACCCACCTAGTATAGAGGAGGCATGCAGGTATACATGATAATGCGTTTGGTTTCGACTAATTGCAGAAATCACATACGAAATCTCAAATGCAAAACTTTAAATTAGCACACAAAAAGAAAAACAAATCCAAAAAAAAAAAAAAATAAAGCTAAACATTTTATCATTGTTAAAAACTGTGGTAATTTATAAAACAAAACCAAACCGGGGGAAAAAAATTCAAATAGGAAAAAAGTTGTACACAAATCAAGTCAATCGACAAAATAATGCGTAAACTTTAGTCGCGTGGAAATAAAAAAAAAAACTAATTCAAAACTGCGATAAACTATAACAAAACGTCTATCGGAAAAGCGGAAAACCGGAAAAAGGTAGAAAAAAGTTGTACGTATAAAACATATTGCCTACTTTGCGGCGCACGCAGCACAAATGCGCTTTGAGGTAAACTTTGCACATAAAAAGATATAAGAACGAAAATATAGAAGTATCTTTATGATCATGCACGCAGTTTATGATATCTATATTCAAATTTTATAAAAAAAAAAAAAACAATAATTTTCTCAACTCTCAACTTATTTCCGCTTTGAAGCTGCAAAGTTTGTCATTAAAAGTGTCTAAAAGATTATTATGGATAATTGAAATAATTAAAATTTGTTTAGAAATAAACCTTATTCCATATTCTGATTAGAGCGTATCGTTTGTTTCCTTTTTGGTTTTTTGTTTTTTTCTTTGTTCGTTTTTTAACTGACTGCTCTGCGCATCTTCATTTTTATGATGGCACCATACCAATTATAATACACTATACGATGTAATTTGATATCGATATCTCTGAAGATATCGGTCCAAGTCAAGAGTTACTCTAAACTATGTCCTTTAATATCGTATCTGCGACAAAAGAAAGAAAAACAAGCCTACTCCCTGTCGGCTCTGATCAAACTATATTTCAGCGCTGCTTGGATTAAATCTTTCAACTTAACATTGAAATATCTTCAGGTAAAGATATTGTTGATATTGTAGACATACTGACCTAAGCTATATGTGAAGCGGCAATTGTGGCTACCCCAAAGCGTTCAAAGGTGGCTCTTCGGACTCTACCACAACCATCGCCGGCGGTAGCTTAACTTGCAACCAAGAAATGTATTCTTCGCAGCAAATTCTTGCGTATAAAGCGATATGTTAGAATAACTAAGAAGCTAACAAAGCTGTTAAAAAATGAACGTTCCAAAAAAAATGACCCTGAAATGGACGCCGTTTTCAATCTGTAGAAGCTAACTCAAAACATTAAAAAACAAACGATGTAAGACAGACCCATTAAGGATGGTAGTCGATTATACAGAACATATATAAAAAAGGCAGATCCGATATGGCACACATTTGTAGACATATGTGGTGTGCAAAGCATGAATGACTTTCTTGATTTTTTTTCCCCCATTTCAAATGGGCCTTCCAGCAGGGACAATATCGCCAACTGCTTATATACAACACAATGCTATCTGTAGTATCCCACACAACGAAAGCGTGCTGTGACCACAATGATTCCTAAACATTGTAAACCGGAAAATGTGGCAAATTCATACAGCCAATTTACAATTTTCTTCAGAATATTCTAAAGAACCATTCCGCAGCAACAATTTGCTTTTACGAAAAGTAATGGCACATCTAAACAGATGTACAGGGTAGACCACATAATATTAGACGCCTTTTAAGAAAAAATCACTGTTCGTCAATATTTCTAGATGTACAAAAGGCAGTCGAATGTGTATTGTACATCAGCATTGTACGAAGTGATTTTTTAGAAAATTAAGGCACTTATTTCAGCTCTTCAATACTCTCTCGTGAAATCCTTTCTTTAGAACAGGTCCTTTATGGTGTAAGTAATGTATAATAAATCAATTCTCCGTAAGGCAATGTTCTGCGACCAGCAACATACACCATATACGATTCATCACAACACAACAGACCTCAAGCAGTACTTGAAACTGTGGTTTTCTCTTGCCTTCTGATTGCTGTCCTTCTGTCTAACTTTCAAGTTCTTTCAACTTTCAAGTACTTTAATTTTACTCCAAATGATATGTAGCCCATAATTGTATCCTTATCGGTAGTAACACGCTGAAAAAAGTTTCATAACGATCGGAGACGATCCATCGCGGTTCACGTTGGTCTGGGTTTTCAGCCGCTCTCATGCATTTTCTCTGCGGCGTAGCTGTTGTAGGCGCGATTAGGGCAGGCCTGTTTCAGCGTCTCTGGAAGTAGATGCTTCGATTCCAACTTGTCAAATGCGTGATTCATATTCATCGATGATATATTACTGAAATTTTTAAAATTTACCAACCAAACTTCAAAAATATATTTTTTGGTTAGGGCAAATCAATGCATACTACGTATAATAGTAGTATTTGAAATGATTGAACACCCATTGATTAAGCACACCCACCGATAAGGTTCAAACTTCACAGTAACAGTTTCCGGCCATTACCGAAGATTACCTAAAACTTTGAGTTCATTCAGTTGTGTGGTTTTGATGTCCAAAGCCTATATACAAAAATAGGTTCATTCATTTTTATACATACCCGTATAGATAGAAGTCTGTTACAATATTGTTTTCAACTCCTACTCATAAATTTTATAAAATTATATTACAGATATAAATCAAATCTGCTTTCGTTGTTGGAACTTCAATATAAAGATAGTTGATCTTTTTAAGCTATGCCAAATAAAAATATACATACATGCCAAATATTTGTAAAGACCGAGTTAGTTGTTGCAGCTAATAGGCAGCCATATAGCATCGCACAGGCATTTCCAGTTCATTTTACTAAAATAAAAATAAAGTTCTCAACATTTTTATTTACTGGTTTTCTCTCTTTTTTTGTTTTTTTTTTTTGTTTTTGGCACACAATTGCCGCAAATTGTGGCAATTTTGTTTATTTTGTTTAAAAGCATATTTTTTGACCTTTGTGTGGCTGTTTTTTATTTCTTTTACATATATGATGTATACATGTACCTGCATGCAACATGTGGCCATAGTGCAATGGTATTTCTGTATATATACGATACATGTGTATGTGTTTGTGTTTTCGTGATTGCCACAGGAGTCTATTACAAAGGATAACGGACGCAAATATGCAATAAACGTGACTGCAATGGATGCAATACAAGTGATGTGAGCTAAAATGCACCCACTCAAATGCATGCATGCATCGCTGCTGCTGCTGCTGCTGACTGTATGCCGCATGTGGCATGCTGCATAGGTGTCTGTGTGCAATTGGGCAGTCAAAAAGCCAACAATCAACGAACATCGACTACACCAACACACAGCAACAAATACAACACACACGTGCCATAAAAAATCCATTGCTATTGAAAATAATCTAATAAGTAATCAATGATGTGAAAAAATGGCCAACGCGTTGCTGCATCCTTGCCACAGAAGGGGATTAAGTGTGCGGTATGCCACCGCCGTTGCATGATTTTTTTCAGTTGTGGAATGATGAGGTGGTACACACGACTTGTTTGCACTCACTCGGTTGCATGTTGTTGGTTTTCGTGCATGTTTTTTATTTATATTTTTAGTTATGGTCGTTAAAAAAAAAAAAAGCATAGCGCATAATTGTTGCATGCATCGGACGCCAGATTGGACAGACTGCATATATGCATTTATATATATATATATATATATATATATATATATATATATATAGACTCGTTTTCACACGCTTTTTATATGGGTGAAAAGCCGTAAATGCTGCAATGACAAAGTGTCAATTTATTAGGTGCCGCGATTTATGCCTGTTTTTTTACCATAGTGCATAAATGTACGAGTATGTATAAGTTTTTTTTTTTTTGTCGCACTTTGTCTCGATAGCGTTGCATTTAATTGAATTTATTTAAAGTGTTTAATTCGCGTAAATTGAGCAGTCTCTGTGTGGCTGTGTGTATCTTCTAATTGTGATTGATTTTGATTGTTTTTGGCACATTTGATTTGAGTGTAGTATAGGAATGATGTACACGCAAAAATTCTATTATAACAGTTAGTGATGTGCAACCTAGTTACTTATTTATAACGATGCGTGAAAATTTAAAAATTAATAGCGTACAAACAACACATACTCTTATGCCTCTCTATTTCTATGGAAAAAGCGCCTCCATAATTACAATAAAATCACATTAAAAGTTAGGAATATCTATCATTGAAATAGTTTTGTATCTATTTCGGTTCGGAAAATGATTTCGAGCATATGAGCGCCATGGAAGGAAATGCCTGATTAACTGTATCCTGCAGGTCTAATTTTCCATCACTTTTTCAATCAGTTAAGACCGTATCTCACGAAAAGTGGTCTCCATATTGGCTTCCAAAGCTGAAATCGAGGTTGACAAGTCCGTAGAGACCAACTATTTCAAGTATCTTCCCAGAATGTGGTCCAGAGGTGTCTGATTAAACGATTTTCCGGGTAAATAAATGGGTTCGTTTCTGGAGACTATTTGTCGTCAAACTCTTCCCTTAACAAGTCGACGTTTGCTCCAGAAGTATGGTATGAGGCGCCATCCTGTTGAAATCAGAAACCTGGTAGACCATGTTCACGTACTTTTGGAAACGAAAAATCATCGTTCGTTTTCGTTTTTGAAGAAGTATGGCCGGATGATGCCACCAGCCCATAAACCACAGCATACAGTAAATTTTTCGGGTTGTGTCGTTAGCTGATGGATCACCATACGACATTTCTCACACCAAATGCGACAATTTTAATTATAGATAAAGCCATTGAATAGAAGTAAACGTCATCACTGAAAAAATTTTGGTAAAAAAAAAGATATAGAAGTAACAATGAATAAGTAACATTTGCATATACATATGTTTCCCATCCCTAATAACAATACTATGAAAGCATCCATGGAACTGAAACGGAAAGACTGAGAGTAGAATATTTCCAATAACAATGTATTCTTAATGTAAGATACTTTGACAATAGTTTGCACTTTAATAACGAATTCTTTGGATAGGTAAGGTCGGAATATGTCAACGTATGAGAAGTATAAAGGTCAGTAAAGATTAGGGTTTAGTTATCTAATTTAAGAACGTTGAACATGATGGCCGTTCGAAGAGCATGAATCTCTATATACTAAGAGCACGTCGTGTACAGAGTAGATGTTGAAACCTGACAACCATTTGACTTGAACTGAAGTTCCTTCTAAATATGTTTCGTATATTCATGTACCTTACTTTCCCCTACAACAGACAATTATTAAAAATGATATTTAGCACAATTTCGCAAAATAAACGCCCCCATGATACTGAGCCAGGAAAAGGGAGTTACAGCTTGTAATCGCTGAACACAACTGAAGAAGTAAAACCTTAAAATGCGTTTTGGGGTAGAATCATAAAAAAAAAACAATTTTGAATCTTAGTAACTACCAGTTTAACATTAAATGCTAAAGTAAACGTGTTGTTTGTGTATGTGTAAGTATCGGTGTGCATATTTATTCAAGCGTTAAACCAGCAATTGAGTGTAAAAAAATCGGTAACAACTCTCAGAACGAAATGAAAAAAAATTGACGCTACTTTTTCCGT
The DNA here is from genome assembly GCA_035044765.1 of Leucophenga montana. Classification (NCBI taxonomy): domain Eukaryota; kingdom Metazoa; phylum Arthropoda; class Insecta; order Diptera; family Drosophilidae; genus Leucophenga; species Leucophenga montana. The sequence continues at coordinate 1,735,615 of JAWNNQ010001104.1, read as the reverse complement.
GCTGCCTTCTGCGAAAATTTTGTGGTGTCACCGAAGTGCACTTGTGTGGGTTGTGTGGCACGAACGAAGGACCTTAATAAAAAAAAATCCTCAGTCAAAAAGGGTAAATCATGCCTTAGGTTAAGCATCGATGCCTGCGTTGCGATTTGATTTGATTCGCCAGCCCAAAATACAATTTAACAAAAAATCACAGCAGGAAACGCACAGACGACAAATTTTCTAATGTCGCAAAATTTGACGCCGGGAAGGACTCAGTACGCTGAAGACGATGCCTGTAGAGCGAAATAAAATGAAATTGTTTATGTGCAACAGGATGCGGAAATTGTCAAGTGTATTTGGCTCTCTACATGCAAGGACTATGTATTTATTGTACTATGTATGCGCATATGAGTTCAAGTGTCGCAAATTTGCCAAACCAGAAATTAATTAGCGTGAAAATTATTGTGCCTGCTTGTTCATACATACAATATTTGTTGTTTCCTAAACATAGTTTTCAAAATGATCGCGAATACACTTATACAATATATGTATGTACTTACATATTCCAATCAGACTGCTTGCTGCATAAATTGAGTTTCAGTCAAAGTTTGTTGCCGCTGCAATACTTCATTAATAAAAATAGAAATGTAATCGAACGAAGTAAAAATAAACTACCAACTTTTGCATCCTTTCGAACTACTTGAAAAATAAATTACTACAAAACATTTAGCGAGCAACGCGACGCAATGGATGAGATGAGGTTTACTTCCTGCGCCTTGCGCTACGCTACATATTCAGTTTTTGAGTTATACATATATGTGTATATCCTGCAAAACTAACTAACAACAAGAAATTTTCCGCCTGTCGATATAAATATATATATATATATATATATTATATACATAAGGGGAGCTAATAAAAGTTTAGAAAGCCGATGAAATTGATATTTCACATTTGTAATAGATTATATTTTAAAGAACTTCAGGAAGATTTGTATCATGTGAGATTTGAAAATGTAGCATTACTGAAGTACTCTATGGATTTCAACTTCAACTGAAGCAAGTGAAAATCTTCAACGATTGTCAAAATGCTTGGAGGGTGACTGTAAAGTTCTTAAAAACTGTTTCGAAGCTGTATCAGCGTTATTCCTTCGTGGAGATTTTTTTACAGGGAACGACACAAAACGATATAAAGAAACAAGAGAAAAAAGCTACACGACTTTGAGATACCCTGTACTTTATCTAAGGACTATTATTTTTACCACAGATTTAAATAGGACTATATTCTATAGTGATCCGATCTGTGGCCGACATATGTCGAATATAGTATTACGATTGGCGTAAGACATATAAAATATGGAATTTTTAGATTAATTAAGAACAAAATAAAAAATATACAAAAACTCGTACAGACGGTCATATCGACTGCACTTTTGATGCTATATGTATTAATGAGATCTGCAACGCCTACTTTTGGCTGTTTCATTTTATATGCCTTTTTTTTGCATGTGGGTTCAGGGTGTAAAAAGGTTTCATGAAGGTTTCATGAGAGAAAAAAGGAGAAGAGATCGATTTTAGCACTAACAAATGTACACTCTGGCTTATACTAGTACGTTATCCTTTTCCTACCTTTTCTTCAATTCTTTTTCTTAGGAGTGAAACTCTTTTCCATACATTCTATTTATATTTTCAATAATATTACCCCTGTTGCAAATTGGGATCCGAATAAATTTAATGGAATCCATTCCATTCAAATGGTATCAGAAGGTTATTGCCATTTGACTTCACTTCACGTTGAAAATATGAGTTTCATAATACAAATTTTCAATTAAATCAAATCGCAAAATACTTCCAAAAGCTTAATATTCTTTTCCAAAACAACTTGCCGAACATTTATCATCCCTCTCGCATTACACATACCCGACATTCTCATCTACAGTACGCGTTCTATCAGCTCTCATGCATATATCGAGTGTGCCTGGATTTCACTTGAAAACTGCAATCAAGTGAATTTTGATATTTATCCCCCCTCCTCCATAGTTCGATAGATTTTATTTTCTAGATTTATTTTCTGTAGGTGTATATGTACATATATTATGAATATGAATATGAATATGCATATGCATATGTATATGTATGCGTAAATTTATTTCTATATATGTGTTTGTAAAAACTTCATGGATTTAATAATAAAAACGTTGATGGTTAAAATGTCGAGAACGTTCATTCGCTCGCTTCTCGTGCACTCATCGAGTACACTTCTCATATATGTATATGGGTACTTGTACGTCATTTCCGGTACAATTTTATTATATTTCATATCTGACTATTCAGTGCAGCAACTGTAGCAACTAGAACAATAAAAAAATAGAAAAATGACGAAGGAAACGTACCAGGAAGCATAAGAATAATATGAACATTCAACGACTTACATTTGACGTTTAAAGCTTTCAATAATATCAATGTACTTGAAATGTATTGCGTTCTTTGCAGTGCAGGGGAAACGCAAAAAAAAATCAATCACAGTTCATTGAAATCGCAAAGAAAAATTTTTAATTATTTTTGGTGTGAATGACAGAAAATAAATATTATGGAATTCTTTTCTCTTGAATACAAAAAGATGAATAAAAATACGAGCTATAGGTATATACATATATACGTTGTTGCTTGCTGTTGACCTTTTCAGTTAGACCCGTGAGCTGTAAATGTGGTCCCAACCCAGTTTCCACTCTATATGGCGAAAAATTCAATACGCTCGTTACCCTCATCACGTTTTAATATTTTAACACAAGTTATTAATAATATTAAAGCATTGTGTACTTAGTTTGGAGTTCATAATTGGTAAATGAAGTTCTTTCAGATCTTATTGACTTTTTCATAGTACGTTTATATGTGTCCCATTCGCTCTTCTGCGAAGCGGTATGAAATATTATTGGAAAGGGGCCTATTAGTATACCAAAATACCAGCTTTTTTCCAGCTTAGATTCATACTTGCAAGCCAAGCGTAAGATGAACAAGGTTCGTTCTTCTTAAAGTTCTTCTTTTGTTGGTATCGAGAATGGTTCTACAATCCTCAAATTACTAGTGAGCTCTCCGCTTTTGAGCCCGGTGACGCATTGTACCTTAAGGGTGTTAAGTGTAGAATACCTTTCTATTTCTGTATTATTATATGAAGGTGAATAACTAACAATGTGCTTACTGCATCTCTTGGTTATATTTTAATGTTCATATTGCAGCCCGCACAAACAAGATGTTTCAGCTTCCTTAAATAGTTGCTGTTAAATTATTGTTTGCCGAAGATTGCTTCGTTAAGGGACCACATAACATTTTCAAAAAAAAATGAATTAAATAACTTTTGCCAAGAGTTTGGGTGTGCGTAACTGCCACACTTATGCATACTAGAGCACAAACCAAAAAACTCTACATACTTATTTTTACAATATTAAATGGGACAAGAGAGAAGAGAGACATGTGAAAGTGTATACTCAAGCATATCGCTCGTTTACTCTCATTTTTTCTCATTATAACTTGATATCTGCACAAGCACTACATTTTTTTTTAAATATGCGCATTGTTGATGGTTTGTTTGGTCAAACGAAAATATACAAAAAACAAAGGCTTTAGTAAGTATATACTATAACAGCTGTTTCATCTTTACGCCGGAATATATGGAAAATAGTTCTCTTGATCAGTTCTGTAAATGAGTACTGATACCTTCTATTATTTAACGTTTACTTTGTTAAAAGATACTACAATTGTTAAGATTTTCAATTCAGTGAAGTGCGTTTTTCTATGTACCGATTAAAATAAGTAGATTTGCAATATATTTGTTAATACAAGTACATATTGCAATAGTTATGACTATTCTATGTACAATATTTTTAATCAGCTCGGCAAGACTGGTCGCGTTACTCAAGTCAGTACGTCCAATAGAATAAATATTTTATTGTACTATTTTATTTTAGAGTTCTATGGATTATTAATTCAAAATGAAGAAATTCTGCAAGTAGCTCATAATTAAAGCAAATTCTCACCAAATTATAACATACTGATGTCACTTAAATATGACTAGTAGATGCATAACTAGATATGTACGTACATATAGACCACCAAAAATGTAAGCCTTTGACAGGCAGCAACTAAATACCAACGACTATTGAGACTAATCATGCTAATGCGTATGTTTGTCTCAAAGACATTTATAGAGCGCTTGGCGTACAAACAAATGCACATATGTAAGTAAGTATGTACATTTATAGATACAGATACAAATAGAGGCATATATGTATATACATACACACAGAATGATGCTGAGAGGTTGGTATACAAGTAGCTATAGTATTTGGTACTTATGTACAAATATATGTACCTAAATATGTATTGGAAGGTGTGTGTGTGTGTGTGTGTGTACGCGCTTATTATCCACCTGCCTTCAATAATACGTACGCCAAATACCAAATAATTTATTTATTATGTGTGCCGCTGTCCAGAACACCGAGCGCAGAGCGCCGTACAGCAACATTCAAGCTCAATTCAAACTAGTATACTACTATATATGTACATATATAGAACAGAACAGTGTTCCAAATGCCACCCACTGAAATTTCATTACAACTCATTTGACAGTCTTGGTACAACACTCCAACGATCGGAAGGACGGACACAACAGAACGACACAACATACTCGTAATATGCGGCGCGAACGCTGCTGCCTGCCAAAATGTCATGAGCGAACCTGAGCCAAGTGGCACCGTGACAGACGCAGAAGAGCAGCTAGTGGTGGTGATGGATATGGAGCTATAAGTAAATATATAGGCATCAGTAGGTAGCTAGGTAGAAGTGTATGTGGCAGTAACTGAAGTAGCAACAAATGCGCGTAACTTGGCTAGGCGGTATAAATGGAGGCGCATAGACAGCATTATGGATTAGAGTTGCCGATGACGACTCAAGCTAATATGGGCGGGATATGTAGATGTAGGGCGCGGTAAACGCGAAATTAAGCAAAATGAAGTTGACCACGTTTCGTTTTGAATCAAAGCATTGCAAAAGCAAAGCAACTCTCTACAACTACAACTAATGCAACTGTGCAGGGTACAACTGCGTTGCATGCATTGTTAATTGTTTAGGTTTGAGTTTCACGTCAATAAGCAAGTGCCACGAATGGACCATTAGTTGGATAGCTCTGTCATCCGTTCGCTTGTTCGCTAGTTGGGCGAAATAGGGTGGGTGTTCCATTCCATACACGCTATATGTCATAGTAACGCACTGCATATTTTGTGTTGCTTTACGCTCTGTATGCAATGTATATGCAACACACACACGCACACATAGCCACATAGACATTCACATCGTTACGCCACTGCCTCGCAACATTCAAATCAAGTTTAAATAATAATCGAATTTAATCAATCAATCGCAAATTCACAATCGAACATTCTACATAATTTAATTGTGGCTGCTAAGGCGATTTTGACAATGGGAAAGTGGAACTTCCACTCAAGATATTAAATATACAGTATAATGGTTGTTGGTTGCTGTTTTAATACTCATTGTGTGGTTTAAAGTTTGGGTCGCTTTAAACAAGTGTTAAGAATAGGTTTTATAAGTCGCGACTTTTACAAAAACACTCAAAAACAAACAAACAAACAAAATATTACGAAAAAGTGAGCACGCGAATACGTCTTCATCTATATCGCACTCACATGTCTTCTTCGATATTCGTAGAGACATGGCTTTGGGTGACGTTGCATACTCACACCACATTTTCAAGGACTAAAATTAAGTCGCAAGCATAACATCGCTGAAGGTCGACTTTTATCTGCGATATATTAAAACGTATAATTATTTTATGCAGATTCCCTGTAGATCAAATTAAATGTACTCAAATAACGAAAGATCATTTGTGTTCTGAGTAATTTCGGTGGTACTTATTTGGCGCTACAGCCATTTATCGGTCATGGTGTCGTCATCAAAGGAGAGTCGTTTCCGAAACTTCCTATGTGTCATCAGGGCGCAATTAAGGTGGTTGGCTTCTCACAATTTGCTCTCCTCGCAACGGAGGTTTAGATGCTACCCAAGGAATCGGTGTGCTAACGGACGTTTGTGTGCTGCTTAGGTCGATTGCAAAATAATCTTTTTTCGCCATTCCCAAGTGAATGACAACCAATAACGTTCCCTACTAATGTGGTCTTCTATAAACGACACCACCTTAATGCTTTGACATTGAATTGGAGTTATTATTGAGTTTGACTCATATACTGATTGAAACGTTTAAATTGGACTGAATTCCCTCTTTACGATTAGTTAGGGCGGAATCATTTTCTCGATCAGTAGTGTAGTGTAGTGTTATGTAGTTCATTCATAAGCAAAGATTATCGCGCACTAAAATTTTAAACATAAAAAGGCTTCTTCTCAAAATGAATAGACATAAGTTTCGTTTGCTAATCGACTAATCGTAACCCTATTGTAGATACCAGCTATCTACAGATTGGCAGTCGTTTCAGAAGCAATATGTAAATATCTGGAGATTTCGTCGCAGTATGAAGAAATAATTTGGTCAGCGAAGTTGGAAAACTTTTGATAACACAAAGCTTCGAAAAGATGTCGGCAAGATTAATCACAAAATGATATGTTGGTCATTCAACATAATAATTTTATAGCCTGGTTACCCAATTGCAAGCAGCGTAAAGCAACAAGAAAGTATATTAATCCAGCTTAAAAGACAAAAACCACCCAACTCTGAACAGCTGGCAGTGCACACCATAAACCATTGGAATCCAATCTAAGTTCGGTTTCGATTGTCCTACTTTATATTTTCATCTCAAAAAATGCAGGGGACATGCTACTCTCTCTCTCTCTCTCTCCAGGTCTCTCTCTCTCCCTCTCTCTTTTCTGGCGGTCTTTCCTCGTTGTCAATTTTGATCTTTCATCTTCTTCTGTTCCACTAAATTTTTACTCGAAAGCAATTTGAAAACATAAACTGAAAATTGTACCATAAACCTAAGCAAAAGTTTAGTACCTTATTTGAATACGTTTGAAGAAAATATACCCATTTTAATTAATAATACATTTTTCCGATTAAATGTAATTATTACTAGACATATTATATTTTAGATCAACTTGTCCCGGCGTAAAGTCTTCTTACTCAAAACACACCCTCATCTCATATAAACATAAGATTCATATAGTGTTACTTTAAATTTGTTAGGATTATTGTTATATCAACACCCATTTTTGCTCACTTGCTCTCTCGGTTAACCGTTATAATTCAGAACAGCTGTTTTATTCAGAAATCAGCTGTTATTACTAATAACGGTTAAACGATTAAGCAAATGAGCAAAGAAAATATCAAATTCTGGCATATAGAGACTGAAAATTAAGTAATTTAAGCAAAATGAGCGCATGATATTTTGCATAATATATAATTTAAACATTATGCCGCAAAATAAACTTCAAATAACCTCTACCAATTGCATGTTTCAGGCGCATTAAAAGCGTTAGGCAGGCAGTAAATGAAATGCAAGTTGCAAATGCTTTTCTAAAGTCTTATGTTCTTACTCGTATTTGCATGGCTAGCTAATGTTTCCTGACGGCGCCGGCATCGCTAAAATGTATCTAACATATTTATGTATCTACAATATATATATATATATATATATATATATATATATATATATATATATATATATATATATATATATATATATATATATATATATATATATATATATATATATATATATATATATATATATATATATATATATATATATATATATATATATATATATATATATATATATATATATATATATATATATATATATATATATATATATATATATATATATATATATATATATATATATATATATAAACCCATGTATCTCTATGCTAATAATGAACAAAAAAGACAAAAAGCACGAAAGAAAGATAGAAACTTTAAAATAAAAAGAAAAAAGAATAATACAAATGCTACTCGAGCAAACACTTTGCAATTTAATTCAGAACAAGAGTGTGCGCTGCAAACACTTGATTTGTGTGGCAAGTGGCATGTAGGTGCTTGATATTTTTTATTGCTTAATATTAGAAATTATATATCTGCATATATTGTACATAAGTAATAATGCACTCTGCAATGCAATGGCATAGTGTCTGTGCAAAAAAAAAAAAAAAACACAGACTACGTCATTGAACAGAAGTGTACAGAAGATTGAGATACGCTTTAGTTTCATTTAACGCGAATGCAAAGATATTGATTAAATGAAACCTACAACTATTAGTACTAAACTTTCAGTTCAACCGACATTACGTTCGAGAAGTTCAAAGAGACCGGTTCAACGCTGGAAAAATCAAAATCCGGGCGTCCAAGGTCTTCTAGAACGTTCGAAAAGGTAGACAGTGTTACTCAGTCTGTTCGTGACAACCCGGACCTTTCGATTCGGAAGCGTGCTGTTGCTTTCAACGTGCATAGATCATCATTGTTCCGCATTTTACACAAAGATTTAAAGCTGCACCCCTACAAAATTCAGTTTGTGGAAGAATTAAAGCCTCTGGATAAAATTTTTCCTGGCAAATTGATCTCCAGGAGAGGTGACATAAATTGGCCTCCACGAAATCCCAATTTAACCCCTATGCACTTTTTCCTGTGGGGTTACGTCAAATCTAAAGTTTACGGCAACAAACCGACTTCCCTGGCACAGTTAAAAGAAAATATCCGTCACGAAATGGCAGCCATCACGGAGAATACCTGCCGAACCGTCATAAGAAATTTTAGTGCTCGATTAAATGAATGTCGTGAACGCAGCGGTTTACATTTGGACAATATCATTTTTAAGAAATAAATTCCCAAAATGTGTATTTTAATATGAAATAAACATTTTTTCAATAAACAACTTACTTTTTTTTACCGATTTTTTAAATGTGAACTTTCTTTTGAGACACCCTGTATTAAGTTTTTTAATGATCTTTCAAAATATTTTATATCCTGACTGCATAAATACTAAGTTGCCTTACAGCTTTGGCGTAATAGAGAGACGCGAATTATGTACATATTTAGAATAATTTGGAACCCATTCACAAATCCATTGTTTTTTTTTTTTTATATATATATTTTTTATAGTTCTTCTTCGAAGATGACACTGGAGCAGCCGTAACGGTCAATAGAGAGCGTAATTGAGTCATGCTAAATCGTTTTATTAGTTTATGTCAACAAAACCTGGAAGCCTTGAAAGACAATATCTGTCAGAAAAGTGATGGAAAATGGCGAAAAACGAGCACAGTGCGCCAGTCTAAAGTGGTCAGAACAAATTTGCAATGTGCAAAAAGAAACGATAAATCAATGCACAGCAAAAAAATAGTGTGTTTACTTTTTAATTATTTCCAAAGAACATCCTGAAGGTTTCAATGGCCCACTCTGTATAACAACTTCTCAACATTCTACTCTAGCATTTCGAATTGACTTCAAAAAGACTAAATTAGTTATCTTTAATCAACGGTTTAGTTGGATATATATCTTTCAGCTTTCTGACATAACAAGCGTGTAACAGAAAGTCGGTATAGTATATAGTTACTATATGAAATCCACTTGTAGAGATTGATATTCCAATTAGAACCTTTCAAAACTAAGTGTGGGACACATATTGATTTGCATGGATTTCAAAAATGCCAGCGCACTTCAAATATAAATTCGATTTTTATTTTCTACTACTCAATACAAATTGGCATATAACAGCATTAATTGAATATATTACAGCATTTCTGTCATAGTTATATCTTTGTTTCGATTTTTCATTTCATCTTCAACTGAAATGTGAAAAAAAAAAAAGAAAATTAACAAGTGCTTGCCACACATTTAGCTCTAATATCCGATAGGTGGGAGTGTGTCAGTGTGTTATGTGTGTCGACAAGTTAGATACAAACCTTCTCCCAAACCCTAAATATGCTACTATATGCATACATACTTGTATGTCGTATATGCTGTGAATGTTACTTTGTTATGCAATTAGTGAATTCAATAGAAACTGTAACAAAATTGAATAACTCTTGTACAACTATAACAACAACAGCGACTGAGTGAATGAATTGCATGAATGAATGAATGAATGAATGAGTGAATGTATCTGTATGAAGTGCACTTGAATATGTTATTTTTTCGTGCTTATACTTGTATATATATATAGTTAAATGTACCGTTCGAATGTACTTAAGCGATTTGAGTCCATTTTTGCATTTCATAAAGTGCTGTCATAAAAAATTTTAACTTATACTTTTCTTTATTTGTATTGTAGGCCAAAATGTTGGAAAACTCACACGCTTGGATGGGTGCTGCTTCCGGTTCCTCGCTGACAGGTTTGTATAAAATATTTACTATGCCGACGAACGATAGTTCTATACCAATAAGTAAATATTTTTGTTCTGAATTCCAACTTTCAGCAGATAGCTACCAGTACCAGCTGCAATCGATGTGGCAAAAATGCTGGAATACCAATCAGAATCTTATGCATCACTTACGCTTTCGAGAGCGTGGACCGCTCAAGTCGTGGCGTCCCGAAACCATGGCTGAGGCAATCTTTAGTGTACTGAAAGAGGGTTTATCACTCTCGCAAGCGGCACGTAAATACGACATACCCTATCCGACCTTTGTACTGTATGCGAATCGTGTGCATAATATGCTCGGGCCCTCCATCGATGGTGGTCCGGATTTACGTCCAAAGGGACGTGGACGTCCACAACGTATATTGCTCGGTATCTGGCCGGATGAGCACATTAAAGGTGTCATTAAGACTGTAGTCTTTCGCGATGCGAAGGATATTAAGGATGTTGATAGCATGTCGCATATGCCACCATATGGAAGACATTCGGTGAGTTGTAGAATACGCATGTATTAAAGTATCTATTATATTTATTTACAATTTAAAATATTTGCAGCCCGTTTTCCCCTTCCAGGATATTCCCATGCCCAACTATGGCGGTCCAGGCGGCGTTGGCATTGGCAGCAATATAGGTGTCGGTGGTCCAATGGGTCCTGGTCCCTGTCCTAATGGCGTACCCACACCCTCCGGTGATCAAATGTCACAAGAGGCTACCGCTGCTGCTGTGGCAGCTGTAGCGCATATACGTCAACAAATGCAAATGGCTGCAGCGGTACAGCATCAGCATGCTACGGGCGGTGGCGATGGACCTCCGGGTCTATTTAATTTGCCACCGCATTTACAGCCACCAGGTCCTGGAAGCGGTGGTATACCGCTACCCAAGGCAAGCATTTCGCCTGCATTAAGTAGTGGTTCCTCAGGGCCGCTAGGACCGCGGCATGTGACATCGCCGTGTGGTCCCAGCGGTATACCAGGTCTACCACCAAATATATCACCCAGCATGGCAGTGGCATTAAGTCGCTGTGATCCTACAGCTTTACTGAGTCAACAACAACAGCATCAACTGCAACAGTTGCACTTGCAGCAACAACATGCACTGCATCAACAGCAACAGCAGCAGCAACATAAATCTGGTTTCGGTGCAAGTTCCATGCCTCATCCGTCGTCTTCAGCAGTCCCTGCCGTTGGCGCGAGTTCGAGTAGTGTTGCCGCACGTTTGCAACAGCAACAGCATCATCAACATCAACATCAGCAACAACAACAGCAGCATCAGCAGCATCAGCAACATCACCATCTCGAACAGCAGCAGCAGCAATTACATCAGCATCATCATCAGCAACAGCAACAACAACAACAGCAGCAGCAGCAGCAGCAGCAGCAGCAGCAGCAAACTTCTTTGTCCTCCACTACTTCGTTATCCAAAGCGCTTTCTACACCAGAACGTAGATTTAGCAGTGAAACACCGCGTCTGCATTCACCGCTCTCCGAGCTGGGACTAGAAATGAGCAGCTACAAACGCGAATACTCTCCCACTCGTCTATTTGCTGATGATCTAGCGGAACTCGTTAGCGGTGTTTCGTCTTCCTCAACGTCCGCCGTCAATGCTGCTGGTACTGTAACCAGTGGAGCACAATCTGGCACAAGTGTTGCCACCGGAAACTCCACAGCATCTTCCTCCGAAACAACAGCAGTAACACAAAGCAGCACAGCGCCCGCAATTAGCTCCAGTAGTGGTGCTGGTGGTGGTGTTGGTGTTGGTGGTGGTGGTGGTGGTGGTGGTGGTGTTGGCGGTGGTGGCAGCAGTAGCAACATCAAATTAGAACCCATAACTACAAGCAGCGAATAAAATCGTTGAAAATATTTTCCTATATACCAACAGAAGCCCCAGTGATTTTACAAACTTCCGTTCTAGAAATTCTACATACATCTAGCTTTATGTGCAATTTCCACTAGCAAAGTATCCTGTACTCCACACACACACACTTACTCAACCTCCCATATAGGTTCCCTTTTAGCGCTAGTAAAACAGCAGTAATCAAACAAGTTATCTTATAAACATACAAAACAAAAAAAAAAACAAAAAACAAAAAAGAACAAGCAATCAAAATTCTCATTTTGTGTCTATCATTATTATTATTATTACTATAATTAATTTTTTAAACAAAGAAGAAGAAGAAAACAAATAAAATAAATTAAATTAACAATAATATTACATTTTACATATTTATGAAATATAAAACTAATTAATACGACATTATATTACAAGCAGCAGTTAAATGAACACTAGTAAACTCCGAAGCGTCCCCTGTCCCACAAAAACTTCAATGTGCAATAAACTTTATATAGTATATACAATACTATTGTAAGCAACTAAAAGTGACAAAAGCAACTGTACTTAATTGCATTAATTAAGTGTTTTAATGCATTTGTTTAACTTATTTACCTACTACACAAGAGTATTATTATTTATAAAGAAAGAAAAAAAAACAACAAATTGAAATAATTTTATTAACAGTATTAGATCTCTTAATTTATTAAGCACTTTTAAGCATTATTTAAGAATTTTGGAACATTCCAAAAAACTAATGAAGAACAAAAATCACTTGGAAAAGAAATGTGTGCCCAAGTTTGTTTATGCGTTAAAAAAAAAATAACAAAAAAAAAAAAACAACTAATAATAATGTACAAAATTAAACAAACTTTAAAAACAAAAATTAGTGTCATTAAAACGCAACATCCCATTTTGACTAAGACATTTCATAAACAAAGAAAATTTGAACAAAAATTAAAGTTTAGGAACAAAAACAAAAATCACAAAAAATGCCTTTTGGAATTAAATTCAAAAATGAATTTTTTAGGACAAAACAAAAATAAAAAAAAAATTTAAATAAATTTTTACGACGACGAAAAATGTATTTATACAAAATTAATTAAGGAAAAAATTATAAAAAATTTAGCAAAAATATATTTAGATGCAAAATTTTTTGATGTGCAAGATTTTTGTATATATAAATGGATTAACATTAATGTATCTATTATTTTTTTTATATTTGCATACTCTTTTTTTCAATGCTTCTATTTTTTAATATTAAATCACACAATCAAAAACATTGACCCACATTAATTGGCGCTCATAGTCTGATGATGACCAATAATTTGGTCATGGCTGCGTTTTAGTTTGGTTAACGGTAAACTTTAATTTGGTCACTACGCTTGAGTTTGGTCATGTGGTGCGTCAATTATGTCATATTTGAAGAGTTCAACTATGTTTTTGAAGATCATCTGAAAAATTGGGTATATCTGAACAGTGTACACAAGTGGGGAGAACTTTAAAACTCAATATGCATAATATTATAGTTTTCTAATACATATATTGTATATACATGTATCAAAGTTTGTCACTAAAGGCAGGTTTAGAATAGATTTAGAAACAAACAAAAACGTTAACTTCGGTTAAACTGAAGCTCTAATACCATTCACACAAAATTTTAAATAGTATTGCAAGACATAAAAGTGGGGGTTTAAAAAGAAGCTACCCCAAAAAGTGGGCGGTACGCCCACTAGTAGATGTGTATGAAGCGATGTAGAGGATGCCACCATATCGAGTTTCAAGTTGATATTGACGTTTTCCTTGCAAAAGTAAAGAAGTGAGCTGTGGGTTTATATGGGACCACCTCAAAAAGTTCGCGGAATACGCCCATTTGTATATGTATGTGAAGCGGTTGATCACTAAAGTCCACCAAATCAAATTTCAAGCTAATATTGATTTAAAAGAAGATTTTTTTCATAAAAAACACAAAATTGAATTGGGTTTGTATGGGACCACCTCAAAAAGTGGGCTGTCTATAAAAGGGCATCATATCGAATTTCAACCTAATATTGACTTTAATAAAGAAGTTTTTCATACAAAAACTCAAAAGTGGGCAGTACGTTTGAATGGGGGCTACCCCAAAAAGTGGGCGGGCCATGCCCATTAGTCTATGTATGTTAAGCGGCTGACCACAAAAAAGCTCCAACCCACATTTCAACCTAATATTGACTTTAATAAATAAGTTTTCATACAAAAAGTCAAAAGTGGGCGGTGGATTTGTATGGGGGCTACCCCAAAAAGAGAGCGTGGTGGGTCAACTTAGTACTCTGTTAAACTACAATAAATAGAAGTGTATGTGCCACATTTCAACAGAATATCATGAAAATTGGTCCCCAAAATTTGCGCAACAACATACAGAGGGACTACCAGACAGACGGACATGGCTAGATCGACTCGTCTCGTCGAGCTGATCAAGAATATATATTCATTATGGGGCCTGCGATGCCTCCTTTAATGCGTTACAAACTTTCAGACAAACTGATAATACCATTTCACACTATGTGTGAATGGTATAAAAAATGGGTATATTTACTGTTCAAACATTGTGATATGTATAAAATTTAATAATCAAACTATTTGCTTATTACTAACTTGCATTAAAAGCTGACAAACACTTATAGTTTACAAATAGTGCAAATATGTTTTTTAAACTAAAGTCCTGTTTCCACTATCTTTTCTAGCATCTATCAAAATACAAGACGTACTGTAAATGTAGTATAGTTGCCAATCAAATCAGCTGTTTGTTATAATAATGAAGAGTAAAAAATACTAAAAATAATAAAAACAAAAGGGACAAGTGGTTGTTGCTTTGCTAATATGACAGCAAAATGCGCCAAGTCCAAAATAGATCGCACTCTATTTCATCTTGTTTCATATTTGCCGAACAATATTCGATGATAAAAATTGGGTGCAATACCGTGGAAACGAAAATTTGTTGGCCCATTTTGCCATCTCATTTTGCTAGACAAGACAGTAATGAAAAGGCATAGTACCGCTTACTCTTTTTCTAGTGCTATACTTCAAGTTTTTATATAAAGAATTGATTTAAATTTTTTTAATTAAAACATTTACTTTTTTATCGAATATAATAAAATTATTTGAGTATGATAAGTTTTGAAATTGAGTACAGCCTTCTTCGTGTATTATTTTAAGTGTCCATAACTCAACATTTCATTAAAGCTATATTCAGATACATATTCGTATATATCTGTCAACATTTTCACATTGGATTGAAAATAGAGTAAAATATCAACTAAAAGTGACAGCTAACTCAACTCAAATTGTTAAACTTGCCAGAACCACCTATCATAACTTACAGAATATAAAACTAATAATTTAACTAGCTTCTTAGCACTCACTCATTTAGGTAAAAACTTTCTGACCAACTAACAATACCCATTTATACATTATATTTGAAGGGTAAAAAACATTAAAGTGCCTTCTTAAAACCGTTTTTTTTTTTTTGAAAAACAAAAAAGCGTTACCTACTTTTAGGTACCCAATAATGTAGAATACATATGTACAAAAATCTTGCACATTTATTATACAAAATATAGTTTAAACAAAGTTTGGAATATAAAGTAAAAGAAATATATTTTTGTTGAAACATTTTAGGCAAACTTTCGGCAAAGTTTTTATATATTTTTATTTATTTCAAGGACGACGAACTATGCACACGCACACACATATAACAACAAATAAATAACTTCCTTGCAGAAATGCTAACGAATCAAAAATTATTAATAATGTTTTACAGTCTTTAGATTATTTCTGTATTAAAAATCTTCAATATTCACAGAACTAAATACAATACAACAAAATAGTAGAGAACTTATAAAAAACAAAAAAACAAAAAACGAAAAAAAAAATACATTTACTCGTAAATGAAAACTTCACAAGGATCACATACAAGAATTTTTAAAGAACAAATCTCCAGCGTTTAAAACAAATTTGGATGCAATAATTGAAAAATCAAAAAATAAAATGTACTTATTCTTTAATTATACACACAGTATAAGCGCATAAACAGAAAAACTATGAATTTAAATTTTTGATGCAAACAATTCAAATTATTTTAAACTTCAATTTGATAAAGAATTGTTTTTAATATAAAAAAAAGTGGAGTCATATTCTCAAATTGACACATACCGTTTATATATGTTTCAACTCATTTTAAAAAAATACAGAAAAAAAATATTAAGTGAACATAAAAAACAAAGAAACTATATTTCATTTTAATGTCGAAGTGAATGTAATAAAAATATAAAAAAAAATAAATTTCATAAAAAAAATTGTTTAATTTGTTTATCTCTGTAATCTATATACATATACTATAAACAAAGTCGGGTTAGTTACACCATTTATAACTCGAGAACGGCTGGACCGATTTTAATGATCTATGATATGTTGAATTCGTCTCCGACCCAAATAGCAGAATAACTATTAAAACATGGGAAAAATGTACGGGGAAGCTTGTAGGGTAGTTGGAGAAGGGGTGGAAGGGACAGGAGAAGAGGGGTAGGAGAATTGTAGGTAGAGTAAAGCGGCATGGGGAAGGTGGAGCAGGGGAAAGCAGTGGTAAGGGGAAGGAGAGCGAAGGGTAAGGGCAGCAACGCGCCGGGAGCAGCTAGTTTTATATAAATAATCAATAATTTACTCAACTTTTCATTCGATGAACTCAAGAAATGGGAAATATTAAACAATTTTCTGTTGTTTAATTGATTGATTAATAATTTATTAATTTTTAATAAATAATAATAAAACAATATGCGTACCAATGGAATTGATTTTTAGTCAGACATTGATTATATTTAAACAGGACTTCAAAACTTCATATAGAAAAAAGAAATCTTATCTTTTAAATTTCTAAATTGTTGACAAATTCCATTCGTTACTTTTAGTGTCGGCCAGTTTTTTTTTTTTTATTTTGTCAAAAATCCCCCGGGATTTGGGAATTTCAACGTCATATAACATTTAACTACTTAGTATGAGCTAAGTTAAAACTAGTTGTGAATTACAACCGCATAACTGTATATAATTCACAGAAAGTTTAACTTTTTTGCTGTCTTAAACATTCTTTCATTTGTTTTCTTGTTTTCCGTTCAGTTCCATTTCTTTAGTCATTTAGTAATTTTGTAACAGTAAAGGGCTATGATTGATGTTCACTTTGAAGGCTTCCATATATATACTCATATAAATAAAAAAATAGTTTTATTATTATTTACAAACATATAAGAACTTTTTTGCGACATATTTGCTGTAACTATGCTTGTCTTGCTGGCTTGAGTCCGCAAGACAACCATAGTTATTTACAAATTTGTCCTTTAATTCTGAAATGTTTTTGTTTGATTTTATACTAAAAATATTGGAACACCAAAATTTGTCATGCAAAATCTTCGTCTTCTTCATCGACATAGTGCAATTCAACATAATAACATATCGTAATTGGTATGGTGATTAAAAAAAAACCTAAAAATACAAATGAATGATAAAATGCTTCTTATTAAAAGAAATATAAAATGTAGTCACTCACCACCTTCAATTGCTATTAGTATTATATTATACATAGCAGGCAGCCAAATTCCATTGAAAATAGTTATACCTGTAGCACCAATTGCAAACATTATGAATGGTATTATCAAAAATTTGTTTACCTACAACAAGTGAAAGCAAAATTTATACATTTGAATGAGCTTATAAAAGTTTATCAACGTGAACTTACACAATGTGATGCCATTGTTAGAAAAATTCCGGCTATAATAATGAATAAACTAGATGAAAACTTCAATGAAGCGTTTAATATTTTATCATGTTCATCATCCAATTCATTTAGCGCTTAAATTAAGTTTAGTTCACTATATTCACTATATTATAACTTAATGCTATTCTTACCAAGAAATATTGCGAAATCTATCAAAACTGCGATGCCGATAGCAAGTGTTGCTAGTCCCAATTGAAAGCAAACTGATTTTAATCTACGGCCACAAATTGTATATAAACACATTTTAATCGTACTGTACTCTTATAATTTTCCATGAGCTAATAAAAAAAACCATTCCATTTTTTCTTCAAAAAACAAAAATTTTATTGAATTAAAAATTTAAATAAATTAAATAAACTGACAAATAGCCTACTAAATTTTTAAATAAATCAAAATCGGTGGTTGTGCTTTTGATAGGTTCAAATTTTACCTTTTTTTCATAATTTCGACTGGGCAGCTTCGACATATGAATGTGTGGGCATATTTAAAGAACAAGGTTTCAACTAACATGATTCTTACACGGAACTTTAGACCAATGTACTACAGGAAATCACAAGAATTTCACTAGAAACTGTACAAAAACTAATGGAAAACAATCCAAAAAAAGTGCCTTTGTATCAATATATGTCTGCAGGAGGCGGTCGTTTGCCAGATATTCTATTCAAAAACTGACTAAATAGTTTGGTCATAAAATAAGCGTATCATAAAGAATTATTGACTTTAATTCAAGTTATTAAAATAAAACTTTGGTTACAATATACTTTATGGGTTCTGCGATACTTTCTTTAAGGCGTTGCAAACATTGTTACTAAATTATAATACTATTCATAATCAGTGTGAAGAGTAACTAGTGCGTAACATATTGTATATAGTTATTAAAACGATGTGCAGTTACCCCTATCCTATGATAGATACACCCTTAGTTTAAAACATTTTTGAATATAACGGTTATCAAACATTTTCATTTCCGTTTCCCAGTTCGTTACTCGCACTTATTTGATTTAACGTCTGTACAATTTCATTTGCACAGCAGCTTGTTGTGTATGGCGTGTGAATGAGACAACTAAGGAAATTTGTATTTGTTTTGCTTTTTGTTAACTTTATTCTACACTCGGATATATTATTTTCAATGACTTTTAATGACATTTAATTTAATAAATTATAAAATTTTGTCATTGCCTGGAATTAACACCATCCACACAATGAACACTGTGCATTTAAATAACCTACGGCAAATACTCTACCATGCCGTGGACACAGTACGTCCGGAGAATCTGTTAACGAACAAACGCTTGTACGACTTTCAGCCAAAGACCACAGCGGACGGTATCACATCAATCCGAATTCAGGAAAATAAGATTAACATCACAAAAAAGAAACTGCACATGGTCGGCTTCGGTAAGGCCGTAATTGGCATGGCCGTATTTCTGAATCGTGAACTTGGCTCCTTGGTAGTTGACGGCTGCCTCAGTACACCGTTGTCCTCGATGGATCAATACAAGGCTGCAACAAATATGGCCGTAGATGTGAACGCAAACATTAGTATACACGAGGGAGCCCTCATGAATCATCCGGACGAGGCATCGCGTAATGCAGCACAGAATATATATAATTTGGTTAGTGGACTGACAAATAGTGATATTGTTTTTGTACTAATATCCGGCGGTGGTTCAGCGCTTTTGCCTATGCCGCGAAAGCCATTGCAATTGCTCGAGAAATCCACATTAATACGTAAACTCTCGAATGGCGGCGCTAGTATTTCGGAAATGAATACGGTGCGTATTGCGCTCTCCGATATTAAGGGAAATCGTCTGGCAATGGCAGGAAAGAATGCATTTGCTATAATTTCGTTGATAATAAGTGATATAGTTGGTGATCCTATTGATATTATAAGTATGTATATATATATCTATGTGTATGTGAGGTAGGTTGATAAATAATTGGCATGGGTAAGAAAACGTAAGTTTGAAACAAATTTTAATTAAGTTTTCATCATAATTATAACACGGCAATGCATTCGTAAAATAGTTATTTATACAAAAAATGCAACTGTATTAGCTATGATCTCTTTATATTTTATTTTACAGAACTCTTTATTCAACTTTGAAACCAGTTAACAATCGTCGAAATCCAAATCTAGAGAAAGTTTTGCATAATAAACCAGTGCGTAGCGTAATCTATGTATATTTGAAATGCCTGATGCATTATACTGGTAAAAAGGCTTTACCAAATACCTCAAATCAGTAAAAAAACTCAGAATAATATTCTTCACTTAGCTTTCTATGCATATTACAAAAATCTATCTGTACTACTTTATTTGCTAAAAGACTGTAGACTGTTATAAAACGTAATTTTTATAATAATTTAATAGCGTTAAACACAACTTTGTAATGATCATCCGATTGGGATTTTCAGTGACTGAAAGATAATGGCAGCAATCTTAGTTTCCCAAATATTAATCAATAATATTTCAAGTGATACCTCTGAGTTGTTCAAAGCAATCGCGTCCAGCTTAACTAGTCGATCGTCAATTAAAATACCATGGATTTTATTGACTATAATTTGGTCCAGATCGGTCCAGCCGGTTTCATGTAATGCTCTAAAAAAAGGCCTTTTGTCGCATACAACAAACTGAAACTGAATTTATTTAATTTTTATTTAAATATATAGATATCGACCGAGCATTAAAAGAAAATTAGAATAAAAAAATAAAAAAGTTAAACGCCCGCAGAAATTCCCCCTTTTTAATCTTTTTAATCGAAGTTGTTTAAATTCGTATGTTAAAACTGAAGCCGGGTATAATTTTTTTATTTCTATTCGGTAGCAATGCCAAATACTTATCAAGTCAGCCTCATATATATTTGTAGTTAAATTTCGCAGAATATGTATTCATTTTTTTTTTTATTTCTGCAGGCAGTGGCCCTACTTGTCCTGTTGTAGAGCACGGTGCAACCGCAAGTGATATACTAAAGAAATATAATCTCTATGAAAATCTTGCGCCACACATACAGAAAATTGTCAGTGAACCTATAAGGGAGGAACAGAGAGCTAAATGTCCCAATAGCATCGTCTATGTAGTGGGCAGTAATTTGGTTGCTGCTACAGCAGCCGCAGAAAAGGCGAATCAAATGAAGTACGAATCATTTGTGGTGAGCACCAGCATTGAGGGCAATGTAGTCGAAGTGGCCGCCAAATATATAGATTTAATGAAAACGGTGCATGAATTTAAGAAGAAACATGTGAATGATGAGCAGTTAAGAACGCGCTACATAGCATTATTCGGTTCAAAGAACGCCGCGCACTTTATTATTTTTATGAGAAAGGTCGTTAAGGATAAAAAAGAGTTTATTTTAATCATGGGCGGCGAGCCAACCGTTGTAGTGAGTATACACTGTACTACTATGCTTAGTGAAACATCATATTTACTCTTTAATTTTACTTACTCACACAGGTAACAGGCAAAGGCCTCGGCGGTCGCAGTCAGGAATTAGCGCTCCGCATGTCACTCGAAATGTATAAA
This sequence comes from Leucophenga montana, assembly GCA_035044765.1. Taxonomy (NCBI): domain Eukaryota; kingdom Metazoa; phylum Arthropoda; class Insecta; order Diptera; family Drosophilidae; genus Leucophenga; species Leucophenga montana. Next base: position 1,714,113 of record JAWNNQ010001104.1, on the reverse strand, counting down.
AACGAACTGGCCGATTTTGCTTTTCTCGGTGGTTCCACTGATGGTGCTGATGGTCCGTGTCCAGCTTCGGGCGCGCTTGGTGGTAACTTCGTTATTAACGACTATCTAAGTATCAATGAAAATAATCGCATAAACGATATTGAACGTTTTCTTGTTGATAATAATTCATATCAATTTTTTAATGATTTAAAAAAGGGCAATTATCATATTGTTACCGGTTTAACGGGCACAAATGTCATGGATTTGCACTTTATATTAGTGACAAATGCATCATGTTTCGAGGCACTTAAGTAATAAAAAAAATATTTGCCAATGTAATGTACATATTCCTCTATGCATTTGTCAACTAAGATGTTATCTAGTTCTAAACTAAAATGTGCAATAAACAAAACATATAGCAGTTTTTACTACAATATTTTAGAGAATTTTGAGCATATGAGTAGATAAACTTGTTCGAATCTGACTTCTATTTGCAGCACGCATTTGTTGTCATCAGTTTCATATAACGCCTGGTAAAGATCCTTTCAGATGAGAAAATGTGAAGCATAAAGTGTAAGTATATATTACTGATCAGCATAAGAAGCTGCGTCGATATGCCTAGCTATGTTTATCTGTCCATGCTGTTGTATGAAATAGCATATCCCAAGACTATAAGAGCTAGAGACTAAAGTCTAGAGATTGTTTAAACTCCCCTAAACTCTCTAACCCTATTACTGTAAAAACAAAATTATTGGTTAAATTTGATGCATTCAATGCTATAACACTTTTCGCACGTTTCTAAAATATAGTATAGAGAACGAGCAACTGCCATTTATCTAAATGCTAAACATAATCGAGCTGATCATGAATATATATACCTAATGGGGCCCTCTGGGTTCTGTCCTGTTCCGGTTGTTACATTTTTTTTTTTTTCTGAAATTGAAATGAAATCGAACTTTAACTGTTCCTGTTCTCAAACAGTTTGCATTCGATTGCCAATGGAAATGGAACAAAATTAAAATATGCACAGCTAAAGAAATTAACCAAAAATACCCAGATCGAAACACTATAAATATTTACGGGTGGAATGCTCCCCATCCCACAGCATATTTGTTAGTTAATTTTCATAAAATGATAAGGTTTTTGTAGTTATTCCACATCACCTCCCCCCCTAAGAGTAGTAGAGTTTCTTCCACCCCAAGAGAGCGTTCTGCAACCTCCCCTGCTTTAAAAATATGTCCATAGAACCATACAAATCTTCAATTCAAGTGAAATGCCTTACGACAATATTCTAAACTGCAGCTTTTTTCTGGTTCATAGATGCACTAGCAACTATTCCCAGCGTTGCATGGGCTCCAATTTTACAGATACATAACGTTTGAGTTAAAAAAATAATAAATTACTTCACATAAACTTTCAAAAAGTTTCTGGAACAGGATTGTTATGTATATAGAAGATAGTAGTAAATAAATCTCAAATTTTTCGTTTAAAGTTTAATGCATTTCAAATAAAACATAAAAACAAAACTAGAATAATTTTCGTATTTACAATTAAAGAAAAGCGAAATTCATTAAATATATTGCTTCTAGGTTGTAAGTTTAGCTTAAGTTTAGAAGAGTTTTTCTCTTTGCGAATGGAATTTTTTCAGTGTAGGCCAATTATGTTGAATATTTTTCTTTTTCTTTCGATTTTGTTTTACTAGAATACTATATATACCATTTGGTTGTTAGGTAGGTATGTAGGTAGTGGGAACGTGTGCTGCAAGCGACGGCGGCTGGATTTAAGCTAATGCATACAAGTTGTGCTAGTGCACGCCAGTCGTTGCAGGCTGATTAATTTCCTGGTGACGCTGTAGACATGTTAAACACTGATGCAGGCACTGTGTACTTGCCGTTGAGATGGCTTTCAACATCAAAAGATCCGGATCTGTGGGTGAGAAAGCCGAACAATCGATATTCTCAATGGCACGAGCGAGGGAAGCATTGCTATAAAAAGTTGTAAGAATTATTAAATTATTTAAATGTATATAGCTTACAGTGTACTTACCACTGCTCCGTCAAATAGAGCGCCTGACGTGCCGCTGCCATAGCATCCGATGCCGCTAGCAGCTCACGTGCCGGCAACGGCGATGAATTACTTATATCCATGGCTTTTGTATGCGACTCGACCACGGCGCGCAGTCCATCTACCCATTCTTGACGCGCACGTGCATCAGCAGCGCGCAATTTCAATGTATCACCGGAAGCACAACCAATCGAGAAGGTGCGTGAGTCCTCATCGCTGGGACAGACTACAGCGCCCGCGAGTTGCACCTGACCGCGCGGTACGCTGGCAAGCACATGCGGCGATGGCGCTATATCATCGCCAACGGCCGAAGAGTCACACAGAAAGTAGCTAAGCGTACCGGATTTGGAGTCAACGCTGAACCAACGATATTGCCAACCTGAAAGTTATTTATAGAAAAATAGTTTAGTATGTATGTACATATGTATTTGGGATGTTTCACATTTACCCTTCATGACATTTGTGTACTTGCACAGCTGCCCGTTGAGCGTGTGCCGTGGACTTTGATTGAGCATACGATTTAAATTGCTCTCCATGCTATGTGAACGTTCCTTCGCCTCCTGCCGCTCCTGCCGATGCTGGGCACACTCCTCGTCCACCACTGCTGCTGATGATGCCGTTGTTACGCCTTTTTGTAGTTGCTGTTCGCGCTGTAAAGTTTATAATATTTATATCAGATTTTACAATAATAAACAAACGATATAAGCTTACTCTTAAAAACTTATAATATAATTTTTTTACTTACTTTATTTTCCTCTTGCGCTGCTTTCTGCCGTGATTTACTCTTCCGATGTAATTGTAACGTTGCTTTGATTTTACGCAGAATTTTTGCTGTTTATATTTTTAACAATAACTAACGTTGAATGCTCTTAACTCTTATAATTAATTTAATAAAATGCGTAATGCATTCTACTTTTTATTACAATTTTTTTCCTATTATTCCAATATGAAACTACAGCAGCTGTTTGATGAAAACAGCTGTTCGCAATGCTATTTTATTCACAATAAAGCAGCTAATGCAGTGTTGCAAACGTAGTGTTATAAGCGTTTATATAACGCGCCAAATTAAAAATAAAGGAATTTTATTCAGATCAAAATTCGATAAATTCAATTGGCGAATTTACCGTTTGAGTTTATCAATTTGAGTTTTTTTACAATTGGAAAATTTACCGTTTTGAGTTTATCAATTTGAGCTTATGACAATTGGCGAATTTTGCAATTCACATGTAATTTTTTCAAATTTCGATTATTTTTAGTATTATCGAAAATATTTTGATTATTTTGGGGCTATCGAAATCACTCGATTATTTGGCTAGTCTATCGCTAGTTTTCCAGCTCTGCAACACGGCATAATTGGCGCATTTGTTTTTCGCGAATTGAACGCAGTAAATATAAAAATTCTAACTTAAATTTAATAAAATAAATTTAAAACGAGTGCACATTAATTAAACAATGCGTTAAGCATGCAGTGCAAATGAAATAATAACGGTAAATGTGCAAACAAAAATGCTATAAATACAAGAGAAAAAATCAATTGAAGTGAGAAAGAAAGAAAAAAAAAATAGAAGTAGTGGAAACATAAGAAGAAGAAGCATCGCGTTTGTGGAGAAGACAACAAGAACAACAACAGCAGCAGCAATAAGAGCAAGCGAGAAGCATTCTGCTGCTTATGTTTTGTATGTGTCATGTGTGAGAGTGTGTGTGCGTGTGAGAAAGAAGCAGAAGATGAAATGTTGTTGATGGAGTTCATTTCTGTCGCTTCTTCGTTCTTTGGGCTCCTCCGGTGGCTGCGGCAGCTCCAAAAAAAAAAAAAAAAAAATTGTTCTGCGTCTCTCTCGCTCCTACAACCACAGCGGGCATTATGTGTTTTTTTTTGTTGCATTACAAAAATTTTTAATTCAGATTTTTTTTTAACATTTAATTCAACGTTTTTGTGAAAAACATAAAAACATATGTATGTAAAAAAAGACGCGTGCGATGGCATAACGCGACTGCAGAAGTATTTTTTTTTTTTTTAATTAAATATCGCGAATGTATCTTTTTCGTGTTTCTTTCGTTTGTTCTTTCGTTTGATTTATGACATTTAACATTTGACTTTGGAGTTTTTCTCTTTTTTTATACATATTTTGTTGTTTTTGCGTTGCGTGAGCTTTGTTGTTGCCTACTCCTGCGACAATTTTTATTGTAGTGTGTTATTTAAAAGTAAAAAAAGTGAATAAAATTATATACAAGTGTATATAAATGTATGTATGTACATATGAATTACAGTAAAGCATTAATGAAAGGAGTGCTTGCGTGTGGGGGTGGCATTAAAAATACATATGTATGTATATATATATGCATACAAATAAAACGGACTGAGAGACAAACATATACATATATGTATACAGTTTGTCATAAAAATGTTTCACAAATAAAAAAAAATAAAAATAGTATATCTGACACCTTTATCGCATTGGATCGAATTTTGTAACATATATATACAAATTTCAACTAAAAGTGACATTAAATTCAACGAAATTCGTTAAAATTTCCAGATAACTGACACAGTGTGATAGACCTTTCCTAACCTTACGACATTTTTTTATTGGAAGCATCGAAGATTATAACCTATATACAGTTTTTCAAAAAAATGTTATGTCAATTCAAATAAGAAAATAGTTTCTTTGACTTTTTTGAATGAAAATAATAATATTTTTTAAACTATTTTCTAAAAATTTTTTAATAATACCTTTTTCCCCCGTTCTAGATTTCGTTTCGAATAATTTGATAAGAACGATATCATTAAAATGGTTTATTTTCTGATTTTTCAAAATTTAGTCTGATCGAAATATAGAACAGGTTTGATTATTTTATTTAGGTGTTTACTAGCAAATAGTTAAAAATTAGAAAATTAAAAGAAAAATAAGAGAAAAATAAATAAATGATACTCAAAAATTTTACCTTGAAACCAAATTTTTAGTTTTTCGTAATTCCCAAAGTCCCAAACCAAGCAAAAAAAAAAAATTACTTAAAGACTTATTGTCTATTCAATATTACTAGTAAGATGAAATCATTTGATTAATAGAGACGTGCAATGCTCAAGGAATTGAATAACATCTGAATTGAATTGAAATACATCTGATATTAAATTATAAACTAAGATGATTCTCTGGGTGTTAAGATACTTATAAAGATTTTGATTTTTTCACAATTGCAACATTGTTTAGAAGAGAGCTTACTAAAAAACTGACAAAAAGTCAAGAAGACATAGAATTATAATGTGGGCCATCTGCCAGTTATTTTTAAAACATCCATTAAAATGTACCAAAATCTATATTTTTCCTATTGCTATTGCTTTTTCGCAAGAGCAATCCGTCCAATTATTGATAGATTACAAATTGTTTCTTGATACTTTGCTGAATGCTCCTAATTTCTTGATTGTCATGTGTTTGATTTGTCGAAACATTTTCCTGACACACTGTTTATATGCATACAGACAGACGGACGGACGGACATATGTACGCGTGTTTGTGTGTGCTTTTATGGTCATTAAGTGCAGTGTAGCGCATAAAAACAGAGCAGCTGAGCAGTAAGAAGAAACGATGGAAAAAGAAGGCAACATAGAAACGTGCATAAAAACCAACAATAACAAGCATAGCATAACAATGAATAAAAGTGCACAAAAAAAAATTTATAAAAATGCGTGCTTACTGAAAATTAAAAAAACAGTTTTTTTTTGCAAATTTATTTCATCTCTTTGGCTCCCTTGCTTACAATTACTGCTGCTGCTTTGTTATTGCTTATTGTGGTATGTTTTTTTTTTCAACTGCCCACGCACATAATTCACATACATACGTCTACCTTTCCACTCGCTCCAATAACAGCTTCACAACATTGCATGCGTGCAAGCAAGATAGAAGAGTAAAGCAGCAGCAATGAAGTGACCATGAAAAAATATTTGTGCAAAAGTAGAATTTAAAAAAAAAAAAAAGAAAATAGCAAAAGAAAATCAATGAAGAAGAAATTGCAAAAACTGCACAAAAATTAACTGGCCGCCAATAACAACGAAAATAAACAACACACAGCAACAACAACCACAACAAAAATATTTTCTAATTGGCAGCACAGTTTCATTATTTTGTCTCTTATAGTGTGTGTGTGTGTGTTTGTGTGTATGAGTGTGTCTACGGTTTATTACTCATCATAATTGTTAAAGTACAACAACACACGGATATTATTAAGCACGGAGCAGCAGCGGCTACAGCAGCAGTAGTCGTCGTCGTCGTCGATTCCGCCGTAGCAACAAAATGGATGGACAACGTGCGCGTGATCTGCTGACGCTGCTGCAGGAGCGTGTCGTCTTTCTGACAGGCGGCCGTGACCGGCGTGGCGGTCCTTTGCTATGTTTTCCGGCAACGCCACGGCGTGATCGTCTTAAACCGGAGGATTTGCGACGTTTGCTCAGCTATTTGATAATGATACCGAGGTAAGTTAACGAAAATTATAGTCGACTCCAAATAATACGTTTGAATATACCCTACATTATTGAAAGCTGAATTTATATCTTTATTTCGTGCTTAAAGGTTTTGTTGTGTAACAAAAACAATTCTGACAGTGGGCATACAAAGTTCAAGGTTTTTATTGGGCTGTTGTGTATTGATGTGCTTTAGATGGACGAAAGCATTTTTTTGGCAGTGAACTTAAATGTAGGCAGAATAAAAACAAAAAAAATAAGGATTTATTGTTATGTTGTGCAGGATAATAAAAAAATTGAATGATATTTATTTCTTTAATTAATATTGATATTGGAAGTTTAATAAAGCAATTTTAGGATGTTAATTTATATTCTAAACAATTTTGTTTATAAATCTAGGCACGGAAAACCTTCAAATAGCATAATAGCATAATTTCTTTGGCTTGACACAAATATTAAAACACAACAAGAGATACCATACATCTACTCCTTTCTTAATAATCATAAAGATACGACAGGATATAAGGTTATGGACATCATATAGACAAATTTTAATCTGAACAAGAGAGTACTATAGTGGTTTTTAATAGACATGATTGCTTCCAAAAGAAAACGTAATATATAATCTGCAAAAGGGATAACACCAAAAAGCATCAACTGGTGCAAACATCACTATTGAAGTTCTCACTAAGCATCATATTTATCTATGTGTGACCTCAACCAAGGGGTCAGCTGGCATAACCTAATTTGAAGTTGTCAGCGCACACCTATATTTGGGATTCTTAGCTCTTATTATGTTTGCTTAGAATTATGTTTGCTAACGCTACTAAGCGCCAACGACTGTGATGGGACATGTTTATAGTATGAAGGAGATGTGCTCAACTCGTCGTGTCTTATACTTCATACTTTTAGTACAATAACTAGTGTGTGTCTGAAACCGAATTATGGTTAATTCAGTTCATATTTAAAAAAATATGTACATATATTTTTTTCAGCACCTCTGGTACTTTTATTAATTTTGCATTAACTAATAAATTTGCAAATAGAGTTTAAATCTTTGATAAAAAAAATAGCAATATTAAAGATCAATGAACGTTTTATAGAACATTTTAACAAAATGTGTTTTTTTCTTTTTATTTTCATTTTTCCGTATCAGCCTACTTGTATAAACAAATTCAAAAAAAATTTCGCTATAAAAGCTATTCAAACAATCGATTAAAAAGAATCTTTTTATTTATTTATTTTTTAATTTAAAGAAATTGATTGTTTCTGCACCCTTTCCGGCTTTGTCGTAGTATTTCGCGACTCTGCTGTTCTGTTCCTATTGACATTCTTACCGGCTGACGCCGTCGCTGCTCTTATTTGCAATTGTCGTCCGACGCGTCGCCTGCCGCTGGCGGAGGTGAAACAATTCTTTGTAATTTCCGTTGTTGAACTTCCTCAATGAAGAATGGGGTATATTTATTATTGAAACGCTTTTTCGTTGTTGTTGGAGTTATTGCAGTTGTATTATAGTTTTATGCATTCTGCGGTTTTTGGAATAGCTTTCTTGTCATTGTTCTCAAGCTGTTTTTCCAGCCAGCGCAGAACATTTTGTACTTTGTACCGCCAACAGCAACATGGTGATGATTATGATCATGAGCAGAGCGTCATCATCATCTGCAGCAGCAGCAGCAGCTTTATAGGCAGAATGACAACAATATGCGTTCATTGTTCCGGTGCAGATGACGACGACAACGTCAATGCGACCGACCCCGTCTTTGCTCGCATGCCCCACGCCACAGTTTCGCAAGTTGGCAGCTACTGAATGTTAAATGCATACAATAAGCTGCTGACTCTATACGCTTATTTCTTATTGCTTACTACATACGAGTATATTAAAAAAAAAAAGAAAAAACGTTAACTATGGTGGAAACGAAACTTTAATACTCTTCACACATATCTTTTTTAAATTTTCGGATGGGCACTTAGATTTAAAAATGTGTAATATAATAAAATTTATTAAAACTAGTGTTTGTAATGAATTTCGCCTTTTTGACGGTAGTAAATGGGGTAGACAGTTGTGGTTATTTGTGTTGCACATGCAATTATTAGAAAGAATTAAATCAAAATTTAAAAAATTTTGGATCGAGCGGGTTATTTTAACATTAATCATTGCTTTAATTCAAACATGTTCGATACAACAAAATAAATACTTTTGAGATGCTTCAGGTTAGAAACAGACTTAATACCTACTTGGAAACCAATATTTCAAAGATTGATTTAATAGAGCGGACGTAAGGCACAGGCAGGCAGACAGACGGACATGGTTTGATCAACTCGTCTTGTCATGCAGATCACTAGTATAAACTTTATAGAGTCTCCAATGCTTCCTTCAAAGCATTTCAAACATTGTGACTGAATTATAGTACTATTTAAACTCTGTGTGTAGAGTATAAAAATCCAAGAAGACCAAAAAGAAAAATAATGTCTGTAGATTTTAAAAGTAAAGGCAGCGATAAAGTGCATATGCGAAAGAGAAAAGTATCTTTTTTTTTCGTTGCACATTTTGCTGCTTTCGTCGTTCGTTTCGTTATGAATCATCATCGAAGCATTCTGTGTAAAGAAAAAATTCGAAACTACGCACAAAGCCAAAGTAAAGCTTGCATTTGAGTACATACAAGTATATGTATCTGAGTGTATTTGTGAGTATTTGTATCTGGTTGACTTTTGCACAGTACGACCTAACAACCGACTCTCTGAGGTTTCATTCGGTCTTTATCTTTATCTCTGCCAAATGCATTTCAAAAGCATTATCCAAAAAAAAAAATTAAATAAAAACCAACCAAACACAAAGAAGACTTATTTCAACACATTTTTGTTTTATTTTATTAAAAAGTATAAACTTTTATAGCAAAAGTACAAAGATACTTTATTCTATAGCTGGCGCCAAGTAACACATCTGTGCATATCTATCTAGTTACGTACAACCATATATATTCAAATAAAATGAAAATAAATTTCAATAAGAAGACAAAACAATATTGTACAATAAGAAAAAGTTTAAAAAACAAAACTTGCACAAGTAGAATTCAAATTGTGCACAAAAGTCTTAAAAAAATACAAAATATGAGCATCAAAGATTTGAATAATATTCGATAGCATTAAAAAAAAAACTTAAAAAGTAAATTATAGATACAAACAATAAAAGAACATTCGAATGAACGAAAAAATGGATGAAACATAAAAAGTTGCATAAAATATATATCAATATTAAGCGCAAAAAAATGTCTTGATTGTGTATTCGTCATTTATTATCTTTAAATATTTACCCTGTGCAAGTTTAAAATATCGTTGTAATATGAAATTAAACATAATATAATATTTTAAGAGTTAAAACCGTTGAAACATTTATGTATACTTTCATGTCATTCAATATTCTTTATCACATGCAAATAATTATATTTATTAAAAATAGTTGATTGTTGTATCAAATAAAAGGTAAAAACGAAAGCCTAACTGCAATTCACTAAACTTCTCATATTAATTTTGTGATGAAGATGAATCTCATAAGAATTTTTTGTCACGCTAATTATGTCCAATATATTTTGTTCCCAATTCACGTAAAAGTGTCTTCCGAAAGCTTTTTATTTATTTATAAATTTGTAAACAATGATATTGGACCACAAACCAAGATGTTATTTGAACGACCATTTCAACGATTAGTATATTGTGGCTTGGTTTGATGCGGTTTCGTGCACTTGCCCTGCCGGCTAAAAATTATTACTTTTGGGGCGATATGTCACTCAGGACATCCAACACACTTCGGCGTTGATTATTTTCAACCACTTATATATCAAAATAGGTGGTCCGATTTCACATTTGTTAACATTTCCTGAATATACTTTCAGAAAGAAGTCACAGTTGGTGATCTGTGAGATCTAAATCTTAAGTGAGTACAATATAATACGAAGAAAATTATACCAGCTTGGTATGGGACTGAACATAATTGATTATTTCTAAATCACAATGCAAACAGCAGTTTTCTGGTAATCCAAATAGTGCTAAATAGCATTAGCCGAAAGTGCAATGATTTACAATAACATGGTCTAATGTGTTTTTGTCTAGCTTGGTATGATCATAATTGCTCTTGTTTAGTGCAATTTAAAATTCACTGAGCAAAACCGCTTACTTGTCAGAATCGTCTTAAACAGCGTCAAGGCGACGACGACGACAACAACATTAGCAAATGCGACAATAAAAGCAAAAAAGAACTAGTACCAGCATACAAGTCACTTTTGTTCACTCCTCAGTCACTTACTAACTCATTCAATACTGAAGACTTGATGCCAATGGCAACAACGGCAGGAAAAAATAAAAATAATAGAAAAAATAATATTGGACATGAAATAATATTGCGACATTCTAAATCAGAAAATCCATAAGAGCGACAAAAGTCTTAAAAAAACATCTTGCAAACGATTCTGCTGCCAGAGCTTCTTAAGCAGCAAAGCGTTGCCTGTTGTAGTCCGATTGGATTGGTGTGAGAAGGTATTATACGAGGGCTGCCATTTATATTATGCGCTTGATAATAAAAAGAAAGAATAATTTGTCATTGAAAATGACTTTATTGTTTTTTTTCAAAATATTCTCTATAAATATCAACACAATTTTGCATGCGCTTAACCAAATTTTCGAATAACTTCACTCAGAAGTAGTTACCTCCAATAAGAGCTGTTTAAAGGCTTCAACAACTTCTTCAGGCGTCGACAAATGTTGAACACGCAATTTATTTTTGATATGCGGAAACAAAAAGAAGTCATTGGGTGCCAAATAAGGCTGTAAGGCGTATCATCCATCAAATCGATGTTTTGAGTGCTCAAAAACTCAAACTCTCTTGTGTGAACCGATGTGTGAGAGCTCGCATTGTCGTCCTATGTTGATCTAATGAAACAATTGCGACAAGAAGTGTTTTTTCGAAAAATTAACGACCGTTTCATACGAAGGGCTTCGTCCGCGAACAATTTTGTTGAATTTGGGTGCTTTTGGAGCATTCGTACATTCGATTGCTGTATGTTTTTTGGTTCATATGCATAGCTTCATGATTCGTCACTTGTTACGATGTCATCGACCTGTCTTGAGCAAGCGTGGCCATATTTAATTAACATTTCTTTCAACCAATACGAGCCTATTTTTAATGATTGTCAAAATATGCGGTATCCAACGCGAACAAATCTTTTTGACGGCCATATGTTCCTGTAATAACGAAAGTATGCTGGTTCCACTAATGCCCAATGAATCCTCAATCTCACGGTATGTCACATCGATTTTTCTGCGAGAACAGTGGTTTTTCGGCGACCCTCTCTAGATTTATCTGCAAGCGAACGGCGACCACGAATTCAACCTACCAGTCATTAACAGTTGTTTCAACGCCAAAAGTCGTGGTAGGCTGATTGATGCACCCATATTGAGATAAGCCACGGCGAAAGTCGTATAAAATCAACACAGGAAAATTTTCAAGAGCTAATTACATTGTTTGGCTATGATTTTTTTAAGCCTCTGTAAAGTATACAAATAGTGCTCGTAATAAAAAAATGTCAAACTTTCAAATGGAAATGTAAGCTGACACATAATAATACTTAGGGTTGCCAAAGCGCACATTATACAAGGCAACCCTCGTACATAGCAGCAGTCGAGGTAGTACTTGAGTATACCTACTTCAAATAGTAACAGCAGCAAAATTATTTTCCTCTGCTGCTGGCTGCAATTCTCCACGCTATGACTTGTCGACTGGCTGTGCGGCTAACAATTTCAAATTCAATGAAAATCACTTACCAATGAAGAAATCACGCTAATGAGCTACAACAGCAGCAGAGTTTATGTAGTAAGTACATAGATTGTTCAGTTTTCACTAACGCTGTCGGCAGAAAAATCTTCGATAATTGTACAAATGAATGAATAGACTGGATGGATGGATGGTTAGATCTTCATCGGATGGAGAGTGATGCAAGCAAAGCAAAGAAGCTAGTTTCTTGGTTCTCACGTTTCATGCTTCGACAGCAACGAAGATGAGATATTTACAGCTTCAATATAGCAGCGTATATATAATAAAGCTGCTTTTATCAATAGAAAACCATTTTGGGGCCAATGTTGCAGTTGAAAGAACGATGGTATGTACAAGAGTGCGGGGTCTGGGGAAATCCCCCACACGATGTAGTCAGTCGATGATAATGTTGATGGGACGCTGCTGACAAAGCATATGCCGTGCGCTATCTCAACTTGCTGTTTATCTCATAAACAGTTGTTGTGGCGGTAGTCTAGAGTGGAGCAATATATACACTACTTCCCCAACTCAATCTCTGACAGCTTTGAAATGTATGACATATGTTGTGGTTGCCTGCCTGCCCGGCCTCCGCTCGACCATCTTTCGCATTACTCGAGTTTTTTTTTTTTGACGCCATTAAGATTGATAAGCGTGCGGCTGCTATATGGCGTGCGCGCCCACGGATTGCCTTAGTCCAATGTACAGAACCCGGCCGTTCACAAAATGACGTGCTACGGCAGCGTTGGCAATGGCGGCATTCCCGGCGGTTGCCTTTTATCAATGCTCACGCGCGTTTTTATTGTTTTTTTGTGGTGTTCTAGTTTTTGTTGTTGTTTTATTCAGTTTATTGTTATTTGTTTTGATTTTTCTCTTGATGTCATCCATGCTATCATTATCATTAAAGTCGTGTCACTTGAATTTCGAAAGTGGTACTAAAATTTGCTGCTGTTTTTCGGAATACTCAATACAGATTATTCGATAGATGTAGAAGCAAGGAGTGCGATAATAGATCGTAGGAGGCATTAAAATCTAATATTAGTTTAGTCCCTCTTTGTGTTCTGGTATATGCAGGTTGTTACTAATGGAAACAAATTGGGTTTTTCGTTTTAGATACAAAATTCAATTTAAGGTTTTCAAAATATGGCAAGATAGATTTATTTGCCCTTTACGTTGGAATGTTAATTTGTTGCTTCACGTGGTACTGAATGGTGGAGGAACTAAAGCTATGAAAACGCCCATTAGACTACACTGGATAAAATAATTTTAAAATTCAGGACTTACACGCGAAAAGAAACATGAAATATTCGAAAACATTCATTTTACTACTTTTTAGAAGCTAGAATATTCTATCTAATAGATCAGTCGTAGTCTGGCACCACGAATTTAACATAGATCCAATAAAAATGTGCAAAACACTCGTGGCCCATTGTTTTCGTCTATATCCCCAGATAACCTGTTAACTCTTGTTTTTTTGGGGAGAAAGTATTATGTTATCATTGGCTGAAGGAATCGAGAAGACGTGCTGGAGATATTCAACTATATTTTTTTCACGAACAGTGGCAGAACTTTTTCAGGAATTGGATCGATTATATCCAACGTCAAAACGTCATGTACTCTGTCAACGGTTTTTCAAAGAGAGATCAATACCATATTGAATGTTGCATACTTGATTCTTAACAAAGAATTGCGAATCAAGAAGATCGGAATCTGCAATGACAATCAGGAAATATAGGATCAAAACAGAACAACACTGTTGAAGTTTATATACGAAAGTTATGAAATTGCGAATAGACTCTGGCAAATGACGAATATCCCTATCAACCCATATCTTCAAAGTCAGTCATAGAAAATAATACTGTCAAAACAGAATTCGTTCAATATTAAAATAACTTGAGAAATGTGATATAATAAACTGAATCCCATCCTCATACCTCATCGTAACCCTTTGTCACAAATCAAGTGCTCGTCTCTCCCTTTTCTCGTTACATAACAAGAACAAAACTTGAACAAGAACAACATTTAAACCAAAATTCAGATTCTACCATTTCAATAATTTGCATGCATTGAAAGCATATTTATGAACGTGTTCTTAATTTGCTGTTTAATCCAGGGATGCAAACCAGTAATAAAATTGCCAATGTTTCCGTTTGGTTTCCATCCGTGTGTCTGTCTGAGAGAAAAGTTCTCCGCATGTGAACGACTACAGAATTTATTCGAAACATTCGAATGAATGTTTGGGAACATTTACGTGCATTCATAGTAAAGTAAATTACTATTTCATTTATTCATTCAAAGTGAATGATAGTAAAGTGGAATTCCTTCAGCATTGAATGAAATGAATGTTGGCAGTTTAGAATGAGTTGTATTCATCATTTTTATGTGAGTGAATGAATATTCATAAAGCAGTTGGAATGAATTATTTCATGCAGGATTCTATTGTACATAAATGGTGGATGATGATGGATTGAGGCTAAAGAAATGTGATCAAGAATGAATAAAGCATTGCTGCCATAAAAGAGTGCTGATTACTAACAGAGTTGCACTTTTAATATAGAGGAATGTGTAGCAAAACTGATTCTGGTTTAAGTTAATACAATAAATAAAAAGTGTAATAGTTCGAACCGAACCGGTTCAATACTGGTTTGCAGCCCTGATTTAATCAAACATTTTCTTTCGGTTTTATGTTTTGTTTAGTTCTGTTTTGACTCTGTTCTGAAAAATAAAATAAAGTTAAAATGAAATATTTTTGGAATTCTGTTTTTAAGCATTCTGACAGCGTAGTCAGCGTGCGAAACTGATTTTGGCAAACGCAAAGTCGTCATCCAAATGCATTAACATAATGAACCAAACTCGGCGCGCAACCCAGACGCATACAATGTGTCTGTCCATTTCATACAACCATTCATCCGGCGATGCGGCAGCATTGGCAGCCTTATTTTTGGGCATAGACTCCCGACGCCGACGACGTTGCCTTGCCTGTCTGTCTTTATACAATGTCTGTGATTTGACTGCATTGCTGTAGCAGTTTGAATAACCACAAACTCATCTTTTCACCCTCGCTCACTCTCTCCCACCATATACCTATAGGTATATATATATCTTGTTCTTATTGGCTACACTCTGTTATTTTTCCAATTTAATTAAATTTAGATTTATGTGTTTAATATAGATTTTTGATTTTGATTATTCGTTTTTGTGATGGTGTTTTATTGCAGTGAATTTTGTTTTTGTAGATTATTGAAATATGTACAATGATGAGCGTCTTCTTGATGTGTGAACTGCTATTCTTATTGTGAGACATGTTCTTCATCTTATTGTTTAATTAGTGCCATAAATATGCTTGTGCTTTTAATTAATTTGAGTATTTGTTATTTATTCAAATTTTAGCGCTTCAATGCTAATGAATTATGCAAGTGCAATCAATCACATGCATTTTTCTATGCTCGCACTCTCATTAATCAGTTCGGGAAGGCGCTTATTGGATTTGTTTTATTTGTTCTTTGAAAACGAAATGCGTTGATATGCAGTTTTATAATTGATGCATGAAGCGTCTTCCAGAAAAAAATGTGTTAGATCCACATTGGAGAAACAGCTAACATAATAAAAATAATACCCAGAATAGTTTAAATTAATATAAAGGGTTTTCCACTAAGCATGTCTGAACACTTAAATTGAATGAAAAGAGTTGTGTGTAGAAACTTTTATTGCGAATTAAAGTACATTAAATAGCATTAATTGTTAAAGTCATATGATTGAAATGGCCTCCAGGGTTTCGTTTACAGTAATAGATCCGAGAGGTCCAATTTGGTATAGCTCTGTTGCATGAGTCGGGTTGAATCTCACCAATGGTTTGAATGATAAGCGATTTAATGCAGACCCAGAGACAAAATTATAAAGACAATCGTACGATCTTGGCTGCAATTGCACAACGCCTCTTCTGAAAATAACAAGTTTCCGAACTTTTCCTGCAACAAATTCTATGAACGCCAGACTAATCGATATATCGTCTAGGTCCATAGGTTATTGAGTTGAGGACGAAAAAATGACGAATTACGGCGTTACATTACAACTGAAACGACAGAACAAGCTGTCAAAACTCGATCAAAATTATTGATACACCCTTTCCAAAAACGAGAATTTTATTTCCAACAGTATACTGAATATTCTTGCATAGTAAGCGTACAGAATATTATCCACTTCATACATTTATGACTCTTACTTTCACTAAAAAAGCCCAACAAAAAAAATAGAAAAACCAAGCTATCTGTCTGTCATACTGTATGCTGACTACTGTCTGTGTCATTTGAATTGTATCTACATATATGTGACGCTATATATTCGCATATTATTTTTCTAAGCCCATAAGTAAAATTACGGCAAAAAATAACAATAATAGAAATAAAAAGAGCACGCCGACACGCGTTCGTTATACCATATGCCATATGTATAGAATATCTAGATACTATTCTACACGCTTGGGTTAGACACGAACAAACCCAAAAAAAAATAAAAAATGAACAATCAGGCCATGAAGACAACAACCACAACAAACTGCCAGCCAAGTAATAATATTGATGGGAGGACGGGTGAACAAAATATTATAAGCTAGCAGAACTTGTAGAAAATATCAATGAGTAGAGGAATAGAATATATTATTTATAAACATAGTTAATAGAATAATTAATTAATATGCAAATCGATGCAAATTAGAGCGAACGATGTGGAGAACGCTTATAATAAACAGTCAGCCTGGTTGGTTGGTGAAGTTGCTTGAAGTGTAGGTGATTATATGCAGCATTTCTTGGTATCGGTAGGAGGTGTGCACAAACGAGCGCGGAAATTATTAGCAAAAATTTATGTCAACAAATAAAATGGAAAATAGAAATAAATACATACGTGAATGCTAGAGAAATAATAAAGAAACAAAAGTGTCATAAAGTTTCATAATTTATGCAAGCGGCATAAACGGAGCAACGAACTGCTCAAAGACCGACAGCACTGCACAAGACTTGTATGGACTGAACGCACTCTCACTCACGTAGCATGTGGCAGA
This sequence comes from Leucophenga montana, assembly GCA_035044765.1. NCBI lineage: Eukaryota > Metazoa > Arthropoda > Insecta > Diptera > Drosophilidae > Leucophenga > Leucophenga montana. The sequence goes on along the minus strand of JAWNNQ010001104.1, from coordinate 1,696,758 downwards.
AAGTGGCTGGCCAAAGAGTGCTCTCTAATGGCTATATTTACGAGAGAAGATTGTGTAGAATGGAACAATATGATAAAATCGAACGTCCAGAACGAATTTGTCTACAGAAATTAATAGAGTTCTTAAAAATGTGAAAATTTGAACTAGTATAGTTTGGTATATCAATTAGAGATAGTGCTTACGAAAGTTATGAAAAAAGGATTTTAAAAACATTATTGAACCGAAGTTTACAAATTCTCGGTACTTTTTTGACTTAATGTAGATTCTCTGTACTTGTAGCTAAGGTACAGGCCATATAAAATCTCAAAAAACCAATTGAGGTTTTCACAGAACACTTTATTTCTCCCTTCCACTTATGAATTTCTAGATAATCTTAATACTTGACGTAAACTTGACGTAAAAACCATTCCTACCATGTGAACTTTTAAGAATACGACACTAAACAGAATGGAAAAGCAGATTGCTCGTGATGTGAACTTTTAAGAATACGACACTAAACAGAATGGAAAAGCAGATTGCTCGAGAGAGCACAGCCAACTAAAACTAGAACAAACCAAAATTTTGAATATAAAAGTGTCCTTTGCACTGGGAGATACTTTAAATGAAACATTCCAAAGAAAAGTCACATGGCGATTGATAATGAAAGAGTCAGAATTCCTTCTGTCAGACCATGCTCCTTTTCGAGGTGAACAGTCACTAATTCCAATTTATGTTTCTCACAAGCAGAGTACAACAAAGTTTTCGAAGGGTTCGGCTCATAGCCGACATTGAGCGGCCCAGCTAGTACTAATGGGCCGCGCAACGTCTAATTGTTTCGTCTTATTGTTTACTTTCCAAACACTTGCTTTTTTTTATCTATAAAAACCATTATCAATTTATTTAAAGATTTTTCAATTAACCCTCGCATATGCTTAACTATTTTAATAACTTTTATTCACACACACTCTCTCTCTCTCTCTCTCTCTCTCTCTCTCTCTCTCCATTTGTAGCGATTCAGCTAAGAATCTCGGCTTCACCGTCATTATTGATATGCGCGGCAATGGCAATTGCTCGACGAACGTCAAGACGATACTTAAGGTGCTGCAGGAACACTTTAGCGCCAATATACACAACGTTGTCATTATTAAACCGGATAATTTCTGGCAAAAACAACGCGCCTCCATTTCATCGCACAAGTACAAATTCGAAACGACAACGATATCGATTGAAGCACTCAACAAGATTGCGGAGGCGCATCAATTGACAGCAGATTTCGACGGTTCACAATTATACGATCATCAACAGTGGACAGACGCACGTCTGGCAATTGAGGATTTCTTTTGGCAAGCGGGCGATATGGCCGATCGTATTGATGATCTGCAGGAGGATTTGCAGCGTAATGATTTCGCAGAGGACGTCAATTTGGCGCGACATGCGCTGGATCATCACAACGAAATGAAGAAGAAAATACTTAAGCTGCCGATTGAAGATTTAGATATGCAGGGCAAGAAGCTGCTTGCCAAAATTAATATAAGCGGTGCGGGCGTTGGTGTTGGTGGCGCCAGCGCAGGTGTTGGTCAGGTATGTAAAGCAATAAATAAAACTTTATAAAGATTTGTCTAATCCTTTATTCTTTAATTGCAGACTGTTAGCGGCGCCGATGGCGTCAGCACTGACTCAGGTACTTCAACACAAACGCAAAACTCATCACCTGCCTACCGTGGTGGTACCAATAATCCCGATATGTCGGCAGCTATTAGCAAGGCGCTGCGCCAAATTGACCTCATACACACTGGACAGCAGCGATTGCTCACACTGTGGCAGCATAAGAAAGCCAAGTTGGATCAATGTTTTCAATGGCGTCTCTTCGAACAGGATTGTGAGAAAATGTTCGACTGGATACTGCATAATCGTGATGTCTTTCAAATGTCCTATGTTGAAATTGGACACAATTACTCAGTGGCCAAATCGCTGCAGGATGAACATCAGAAATTTGCAGTAGCCTCTATGAATGTCTCAGTGAATATTGATCGCATTCTGGCCGTTGCAGCGCGACTCATTGAGAGTCAACATTATGCTGCTCAGCATATAAAAACGCTTGCCACGCGCCTGGATCGCACTTGGAAAGATTTTGCTGCTGGTTTGGATGAGCGTACCGCAGTGTTGCAGTTGAGCGTATTATTTCATCATAAAGCGGAACAGTATTGCAATAGTGTTGCCTCATGGGCTGCAGCATGTCAGGCATCACAGCCGTTACCCTCGGATATACAAAGTCTGGAGACTGCAATACGCACGCATCAATCGCTCTACGAAGCCATGTGTCAGGCATATACTGAAGTGCATTCAACAAGTAAAAAGTTGCTTTATCAGTTAGATCACCTTGTGCAGGTGTGCAATCAACCACCGCCACCTGGGGTACCAGATCATCGCAAGAATAGCAGTTTTAATAAGTACGAGCGTCAAAATCCAGCACAGGATTATAGTGAAGGTGCTTCGCATGTGCTGGCAGTGATACATCAAATACTGGGGCATCATCGCTCGCTGGAGGCCAAATGGCATCAGGAGAAGATACGCTTGCATCAGACGCTTGCCTTGCGTTTATTTCAAGAGGATGTTAAACAGGTGCTCGATTGGTTAAAGAATCATGGGGAGGTATTTCTGCGCAAGAACACTGGCATTGGACGAAATTTGCAGAAAGCTCGAGTCTATCAAAAATCGCACGAACATTTCGAGAATGTTGCGCAAAACACATACAGCAATGCGGAGAAGCTGTTGTCCGCTGCCGATGAGCTGGCGCGTTCCGGCGAAGCCGATCCGAATGAAATATTTTCGGTAGCGCGTGAACTAGAGCTGCAGGTAGCAAGTTTTGCAGAGCGCGTGGAGCAGCGACGTCGTCGCTTAGAAATGGCTGTTATATTCTATACACATGAAAAAGAGGTCACCGCTTGGATTGATCAGCTGCGTACAGATGTATCAACGGATGAGACTATGTTATCGCAGGAGAATCTCGAAGGCATTGAGCGTCTGCTGCAGCAATATCGTGATCAACAAGAGAGCACTATTAATGGTTGCATGCAAACCATAGCGCAAGGCGAGGCTCTACTCCAAGAGATGCGTTCACTGGAATATGTCGATAATACTGGTTCCTTATCGGCACTCGAAACAACGCTTGAGAAATTGAGCAAACAGAAGATTGAACTCGAGGAATTATGGTCAGCGCGCAAATTCCGTGCGGATTTAATCTTACGTTTGCGCTATTTCGAACGTGATGCCATGGAACTGTCATCGCAACTAGAAATTTGGTCGGAGGAATTACAGCATGCTGAGCTGTCGCGTGACTATCAGAAGGCCGAACAGTTTATACGCTTGCACAACGAATCGGTAACAGATATACAGAATGGCACGTACGAAGTTCTGCAGCAGGGCCAGGATCTGCTGCAGATGTTCGAGACAGCTGGCTTCATTTCGATGGCGGATGCTACGCATACGGCACAGGCGCGCATTGAATATTTGCTGGATTTCTTGCGTGAGCGTGAGATCGATCTGGAGGAGCTGTCCGAAGCTAAGCGTGCTAAGCTAGAGCAAGCGGTGCAATTGTGTCAGTTTCAAAACGATGCTAATCAGGTAATTTCATGGATACGTAATGGTGAGGCAATGCTGGTGGCTAGTTTTGTAACGCCGAATAGTCTGCAAGAGGCCGAGCAGCTACGTAAGGAGCATGAACAGTTTCAGGTGAGTTGTTTTGATACATTAGGAGTACATCCTTCTTATCTATTTGTTAAATTAATTTACAGGTTGCCATCGAGAAAACGCACACATCTGCGGTGCAGGTCAAATATCGTGCGGATGCGCTTATCAACGCAAATCACTATGATCCACAATCTATACGCGACATCTCAGACGATGTTACCAAAAAATGGCAGCAACTTGTTACATACGCTGAGGAACGCCATAAACTTGTTACGGCCTCGATTAACTTTTACAAGACCGCTGAGCAAGTCTGTTCGGTCCTCGACAGCCTTGAACGTGAATATCGACGCGAGGATGATTGGTGCGGTGGCGGTGGATCCAGTGATAAAGCACAAACAATTGTGCAGCTTATTTCGAAGCATCAGGAGCAGAAGGAAGCATTCCTTAAGGCGTGTACGCTAGCGCGTCGCACAGCGGAAACCTTTCTCAAATACGCCAATCGTTCACAGCAATATTATCAGTACACAACGCAAGGCAATTGCGAAAGTCATGTCAAAAGCAAGCTCGATAAATTGCTCACTCAGGAAAACCAGGTGCTCGAGTTCTGGACACAGCGCAAGAAGTCGTTGGATCAATGCCAGCAGTTTGTATTATTTGAACGTAGCGCCAAACAGGCCATCGAATGGATACATAATACCGGCGAGGCATATCTCTCATCGCGCACGAATCTCGTGGGCAAGACACGTGAGGAAACCGAAGCGCTGCTCAAGGAACACAACGAATTTCGCGGTACTGCAAAAGAGACACGTGAACGTGTCAAGCTGCTAATACAGTTGGCTGATAGTCTGGTCGAGAAGGGACATGCACACGCAAGTTCCATTAAGCAATGGGTTGCATCGGTCGATCAACGTTATAAAGATTTTAGCAATCGCATGGATACTTATCGTGAACAATTGGAGAAGTCTCTAGGCATGGCACAACAATTGCCACCGGCGGATTCTGACGCAAATAGCACCATCAGTTCTGCATCCGGTGCAAGTGGCAGCACAAGTGATCGCCATTCGGATCCCTCGCTCGAAGCAAAGTTGACTACTTCTTCCACCTCAGCGGCATCCAAAGAGATTAACGAAGAGAAACGTAAGTCAGCGCGTCGAAAAGAATTTATTATGGCTGAGCTGATGCAGACGGAACGCGCCTATGTAAATGATTTGGCTACGTGCATTAAATGCTTCCTTGAAGAATTTCGTAGCGGACGCAATGTACCGCCAGCGCTAGTCGGACAGGAAGATGTCATTTTCGGTAATATGCGTGAGATACATCATTTCCATCAGAAGATATTTTTGCGTGAGTTAGAAAAATACGAAACAATGCCGGAAGATGTGGGCCATTGTTTTGTTACCTGGGCCTCCAAATTCGATATGTATGTGCATTATTGCAAGAATAAGCCTGCTTCAAACAATCTGTTGGTTCAGCATGCGGGAACATACTTTGAGGAATTGCAACGTCGTCTCGAGGTGGAACATCCGTTGCCTGCTTATCTCATAAAACCGGTGCAACGCATTACCAAGTATCAGCTGCTGCTCAAGGATTTGCTTTCGTGCTGCGAGGAGAGTCACGGTGAAATCAAAGAAGGTCTTGAAGTCATGTTGAATGTGCCGAAAAAGGCCAATGATGCTATGCATCTATCGTTGCTGGAGAACTGTGATGTCTCGGTGGATAAACTGGGTGAAGTGGTGCTACAGGATGCATTCCAGGCATGGGACACAAAGCAAATTATACGCAAAGGACGTGATCGACGCGTTTTTCTATTCGAATTGTATTTACTCTTTGCGAAGGAGGTAAAGGACTCGAATGCCTCAAATCAAGTGAAATATCAATTTAAGAATAAGCTAATGACCACCGATATGGGCATTACGGAACACATTGAGGGTGATGAAACGAAATTCGCCGTGTGGACTGGACGTTCACCGATGCTGTCTGATTGTCGCATTGTGTTGAAAGCAACCAGTTTGGAGACGAAGCAGGTGTGTGTAATTTTAAACAAGCATTTAAAAATGTTAAATTAAAATAATATTACCAATAATGCTAACTTACAGATTTGGGTCAAGAAACTGCGTGAAGTCATGCAGGAGACCTGCTTCTCGGGCACCTCGCTTACATTGCCTAAGTCGCCTGCCAAGAATTCAGGCTCATCACAACGTTCTTCGCGTGATCTAGATGAACCGCTTACTGAAAACGATCACGATCGTTGTTCACTTGCAAGTTTCGGCTCAGGAAATACCACGGATAGTGATAATAAGGTAAGTGACATTTAATTTTGTAAAACAAAAAACGAGGAATTAATGGGTTAATTTTTTAAAAACAAATTAACCACGACACATGACCAATTGTTGCATATGTTACACATGACCGTTTGTGGTGGTTCATGTGCTCGCGTTGTTTTAAATAACTGATTTATCTTTTAAACTTTGCAGCTTTAAATCGCATTTCTCTCGGTTCTGCTTACTTATATTACGCTCTGCTGAAAGAGAAATTAACAGCAGAGCGTAATACTTTTCCTACCCCAACATCAAATGGTAGTCAAAATTGTAAAGCAAATCTCATTGAAATGCGTTTGGCCTACCTCACATTAAATCCGCTTACCACTTTGTCCCATTTCGGCATTTTATTTTGCTCAGCGAGAGAGAGAGAGAGAGTTAAAGAGAAGGGGAGCAACTTCAACGCACTTTCATATTGCTTCACTCCTAAATGTATGCTATGAACTTTTCCCATTGGTTCGAAATCCTCGTCGGCTTTAGCTGCTGCTCCATGCTCCATCGCATCCCGAATTATCCCTCTATACTTTTGCTTTTCATGCGCGATTTTCACTGCTGCTGCTGTCACTGAACTAGTTTTTCTTGTCGGTGTCGTCGTGGATTTTCGCTAGCGCTTCAATATGTTTAAAATTCATGACATGGCTTAATGAGATTTTCCACTCCGGAGTGTTTCAGCTAACAAACAGCAAAAGCATCCGCAGCAGCAGCAACAGAATATTCACGCACGATGTTCTGCTTCACATCACTTTGTTTTATAGTTGGATATACTTTTTCCTTGCTTGCAATATTTTCTTGATAAAAATTTTATTTGGTACAATTTCTGTCTTCTGTCAGATTTAAAGTTAGTTAAAATTCTCGTTGCAAGATTTATTTGCAACTTGTTCGATAGTTGCCAGAAGGGGTTTTTTAAGTACTTAAGTCGTTGCTTATACATAGTTTAAAAAGGTTTTAATAGTGACGTTGATTTAATGCAAACTGAATTGCACATTATATGTACGAGTATGTATTGTACTTAATGATTTGTAGAAGGTCTTTTATAATTTGAAGTTTGAAGAACAGTATTTGGGTATGCCTCACAAAATTATATTTGTTTGGATCTTTTGGAAAGTTTTGTCTCTAATGTATTTCATCTTCCACAGTTCCACAAAGATAATTTATAAGCTGTGCCTATTTTCTAGATTAGTTTTCTTTAACCATTTCTTAGTTTATTTTATACCATATTGTAATTTAAATCCATGAAGGCCAATATCCATTTTTTTAGCTATTTGGTTGTATTCTTTTGATTTTATATATTTTTTTTTTCTGGAATTGGCTTATTTTTTAGAGTTATTTTTCCAATGCGCCCTTTTTTCTATTGTTAAAAAGTCGAAAATTCTATAAACACACAACCATGACCTCAACATTATGATTTTGTTTCTTCGTTTTTGATTAATTTTATAAATATTTTTTTCCATTTAATAGCCAAACATTCTAAAATACAAAAATAAAGGCGGTTTGATTGTCTATAATTTAAAATAAATTAAATAAGAAATAAACTATAAACGCTTTCTGTGATGCTCAATGCTTAAGCGAACAATATATATTTAGTAGGTATACATTATATAGTTCCATCATATCTATACAATTTTCATCAGCAACAACAATGTTTACATCAAATGTTTATAAATGTGCTACAAAAATTTTATAAGTAAAACATAAGTAAACTTGCTAAAGTTAGTGGAATTTGCCTATATATATATATATATATATATATATATATATATATATATATATATATATATATTGCCTATACTCTGCGCTGCCACATTTTGTGGGGTATATTGAATCAAAGAGAATTGAGAGAAATAATAATATGTAATATGTTAATGTTAGTAAATTCGTGATTATGAGTGGTGAAGCGTTTAAGAATAAGAGAATCGTTGGACCAAATAAATCGTTGGTTACTTAAGCAGTAAAGGAACCATTTTTTATTTTAACTGAGCTGTAAGTAAAACAATGAGTTAAATATTGGTGCCTTGTAATTTCTTTTTGTACAAAACTCCATTTTTTCACCTTCGTTTTTTGCGCCATTCTATATATACTCTCGATCCCAAGTGTATTTTGCACATTCTTAAAAGAACCAACTCCCTGAGATTCAGTTAGTCAGCGTGTTGGGTGCTTATTAGCCAAGGTAATTGAAACGCTGAAACTTTGAGCAAAACGCGGTTGTTTCGAATTTCAGTTTTCATCAATTAAAGTTTTATAAAGTGTGAATTAGTTTCCGCCGTTTTTATCTCTAAAAATTAAAGCTTTATTTTAAAGTTACAATCGCAATGTTCATTTTTTTGTTCATCGCTAACCCCTACTTTTAATATTTTACTGTTAGTAATATCTGTTGAATATAGCGGAGGTAGTAAGACATTCCTTTTGTGTTTTCAAATTGATTTTAATCTGTTTTGCACCGTAACACCAAAAATTGTCGTACTGCACAACTTATGGGCAGACTTACCACAAGCCCTTATATGTTTGGAATTATAGTAGTGGATGCATTTTTCATCGCTCGTCAATATACGATGCAAAAAACATTTGATGAGACATTTTAGCACATCTACCATCTATTGGCAAACAACGTTTCTATATAAATACGAGCTCGCAAATGAACTAGAGCTCTAAAGAGCATATAACACGTATATTTGAACAACAGTAGTAATTTTGTCACGGAGTTTGGAACGCCTTTAAAGAATATACGACGAGACGAATTGAATTAAAAATGTCCGTCTGTATGAGGTGAAACTATTCGCTCAGTTTAAAAGATATCGTTCTGAAATCGGATATGGGACTTTCTATGTTCCTAGGCTAATCATATATCACAGCTACAATATGCAACACCCACTTCCCGGTTTTTGTATAAAAAGCTTTTACATTACAATCAATATTAACTTGAAACTCGATATTCAGCTTCATAGTTATAAGGTAATAATCTAAAAAATTTTAAGAGTATAGAATCTTTGATTCAATCGAACTTATCATTTACTCTTAATGTGTACATTTTACACACAATGTCGTGAATACCCTAATTATTTTTGATCGCCACTCCTTTTCTAAGACGAGTATTTCTCATTGAGATAGCACAAACAAATTTAGAAGGATGCTCATAAAAACGCAAATTAATGTTCGATGCACCATTCGAATCCAGAAACTAGCACAACTAAAGTTTTAAGTTTTAAACATCTTACTTATCAAAGTCGGAATACTTAACTCTACTTACATTGTGTATTGCTAAATTTGAAACATGGTGTCGGCTTCCATGGCAGAGAACATCATGAGAAGCGTTTATCTCCATTATAATATTAAATACTTCATACTGGGGTATGAAGCAATTTGCTAGCAATGCTCTTTCTATACATATGGCAAAGCATCACATAGAAGTAGCAACTTCAGTAGCAGTTGAAGATGCTTAAAGCCGCCTCAGGCACCATCAACTACAACAAATACCGAATGCTGTATGCAAGAAAGCTTTTTTTTTGTTAGCTACGACTACGAACAAATTGCGCTCTTGCAATAAATGAGAGAGCATCTACTCGAAGTACGAAAGCTCTATTATTTTTGCCCTATACCAATACTTAATATAAGCTTATATTGCCACCGCAGCTGTTATATGCTTTTCATAGAGCAAATGAGAAATATGAGGTTAGCGTTCTCTTGACCAAGAAGACTACCATACCAATTGGCAAAGTTCCCAAAATTCAAAAAATGACAACAATAACAATAACGACGACGCACTTATACTCTCTATTTTTCACACACCTTCGCCTCCACCCGCGCTTTTTAGCGTCGCTCATTTATACAGCTGTACTGAGAGCAACGTCGCTTCGTGTTGAATGAGCGGGCGCGTGCTACTACCTCCGCCGCCTTTGCCGTTACCGTTTCCAGTTGCCTAATAGAGTTTGTGCAAAAAGGTTCATTCGTGCGTTCTAGCATTCGTTGTTGTTCATGTCGTTTCAACGCTCGGTTGGTTGCCGCCGCCGCTTCTATGGTCTTCGTAAGTTTGACTAAGTTCACCTTGTCAAACGGTCGTACGCGTTGCGAACGTTCGGTTCGGTTTTCGGATACGGTTTGCACACGTTTATCTGCAAGGAAGCAAATCGCGCAGCGGTAGCGCTTGTGTAAAAGAGAGTGAGCAACGCTAAAAGTACCGCTACAGCAGCCGCCGGGCAGCAGCAGCGATGCAAGCGCCATCTTCACCATCTTAATGGCCACCGACGCCATTTGGAGCTATCCTGCTATTCCTATTAGACAATTTTAACTAACTTAAAGTATATACTAGGCTTTGCTGTTTAAATTTCGCGCGCGCGGTGCAGCAAGATACTTTCCTTTAAGATACTGTCTATCTATAGTGAATATCTTCTACGTATGAACTATCTATCATATGCATATATAACTATATAGGGACACAAACGTTACAACGTCATTGTCTGTGCTTATTGGATAATATTACTTGAACTTGAGAAAACAACAAAAAAATAATTTTACAATAAGAATCTTACTTTCTATGTGTGTAAATTTGTATCGTATCGCGTACTAATGCTTGGTGTGTGATTTCTCGTCGTTGTTGGCGGCACAAAATTAACTCTAATAAACAGATAAGCGTTGCAAACACACACACACACACAATCATATACATATACATATGTACACTCAAGTACAAAGAATTACTTGTGAGTGTGCAGTGTGATAAAGTTCTAAAAAATTTGTTTACAATCAAATCATTCTTACGGGTATTCACGCCAGTGCAGAAATTAATACTACAAATTTTACGACTATTTATTCTTTACACGGAAATACTATATATCATATAAGCATATTTATAAATGCAACATAGTTTTAAGTGAAATTCATGCATATCGTATTTTTTTTTCGTTATTCACAACGTTGGCTGGCGTCGTTTAAATATTTATAAAAATAAAAAATTTACAAAGAAAATATACCTATAAAATATACCTATAAATAACCATTACAAGTGTGTATTGTATTGTATAAAAAATATAAATATGTGTAAATTGTGTGTTTTAATAAATATCTACATGTGCTAAAATAATTTTATGTATTATTAATATTTTTCATCACTAAAATAAGCAAATAAAAAAGCGTACCAAGCTTAATACTCGTATTATCAATAACATAAGCGAAAAATAAAAGTTTGTAAATATAAAAAAACTGCAATAAAATGCAGTTGTAAATCATATATATTTCTATTTACATATGCCACTTTGAAGGTTTGCTTTCGTACTTAAAGCCAATTAGTGATTTTTATATATGCATCAAGTCAATCGAAATGAATATTTAAAAAGCTAACAATAATTTCGTATTGCCATACAATCGATTAATAGTAACTTTTTATACCGAAAATTATTGTTAATTAAAATACATTCTTCTCTCTTTCCTTAAAATTTTACTAGTTTCCGGAAGTATGTATACAGAGGAATTCTATGTTTAATACTATGATAATGCAAAGAGTCGTAATTGTATTTTAATGTAGTCAGCAAAACCTGACATACTTAGTTTTTCCAGTTACGAATGCTTGAAAAAAACAATTAACTTTTTAAGGGGAACAAAACATAGCAGACGTTAAAAAGAGTCTGCAGAAATAAGTTATACATAGGTCACAAAAACTCTGCAGAACTTATGTATATATTCGCTTTCTATTCCCACAATCTTCGATATAAAGGTTTGAAAGTTATGGTATGGAGACATTTTAATAACCATATTTTGAAATTGTTTCGCCTACATAAAAAAGTGAACCCAATAGAGTTTGACATTTTAGCTGATATTGTTTAAATATAGTTTACGGTACAAAGGGTGTTCCATGTAGACGTGAGGTACTTTGTTTTTAAATAAAATAGCATATGGATATACATTTTTCCAAATATTTTATTGTTTTCTTAAAGGCATACAATTTATGGCAAATTATTTCGCCGTGACTGTCTCGTACGAACTCGACTCTTTTGGTCGACATTTGAAGAATGACATTTTGAAGAATTGCGACCGGAATGGTCCGAATAACCGATGTAATGTTTTGTTTCAATTCTTGAATTGTTTTTGGATCATGAATCACGTAGACTTTATCCCCTTTGTGTAGTGATAAACAAAGGTGTGGTATCTCACGATCTAGGCAATTAATTTTTTGTATCGATTTTAGCGTTTTTACCATCGATCTGGAGTTTAAGATCCATGTAGCGTGCACCCGTGTAGCGTTGCATAACTAAAATCCTATAGTGTCATATCAAGTCAAAGTACCATGTGTCTACATGGAGCACTCTTTATATAAAGTTTTAAGGCATCGATAGCTCATCTGTCTAGCGTGCTTGCTTACATTTCGGAGGGTATGGGTTTAAACCCCACTTATTCGTAGTACTGTCTAATTAATAACCGATTATTTCTAATTATTTAATACCTAACAATATTCTCTGCAACCCTCTATCACATCCAAAGCAATCAAAAAGTCATTCGCTGCAAATATATGAATACATGAGGGTAGTCTGAAAAGTACTTTCAAAATGTAATAGATGGCGCTCGTAGATTCCGAAAAGACGTCCCGTCAATTATTAGACTACTGTCAAATTTTAACCAAGCTCAGTCATTAGGTTTGTGTTTTACAGTCAATGAAATCAGATATCAAAGGCAGACTGATGGACAAATCGCAGTGGATGTTAGAAATTTTCTCATTTTTCTTTGCGAATTTTCATAACCGTGGATGAAACATGGCTGCATCCCACACACCCAGTTGTCAAACAGCTGTCGAAGCAATGAGTTTCTGTTGCGTATCGGAGAGATAACTTTCTGATTTCTGTCCGATTGCCTGTCTTTCATGACTGCTTTGAATGGCTGTGAAAGCGAAATTACTAAGAAAATTATACGAAAAAATTAATTCAGACGTATAATTTTTTTTTTTTTTTTTTTTTTGAGGTTGCTGATGCCGAATCCGGAGTCATTTTACCTCAACACAAGTATTTTTATATAACCTCAAACATTTTTCACATCCACACAAAAATAAAAAAATAATGCCGGGGATTCTCTAATTTCGTTCGTTACGCGGAACAAATAATATATTGTCCATCTCGCGTGCCTTCGTTCATTGTATGTCACGAACAATTTGTTTGTGTGTGTAAAAGAGAAAGGAACAAAGTAATGAGTGTATTTATGTATTTCATATAAAGCGTGTGTTTTTCCTTTTTTTTTAATTGTGTGAATCAGAATTTGTAACGCTATTTTATTCTCAAGATATGCAAACATAACTACAATGACCTAAGGCGTGAATCAAAACATATAGCTTTGCAGATAAGCCCAGCATTTTTAGCACACTCCATGGCATTAGCTGTTTAAAACTTTAGCTTTTCAAAGTTCTGAAGAGCGTACATGCCATTGCGATCGAATATAAAATAACAATTTGTATACTTCACAACCAAATCATAGACGTGCCAGATGAAGCTCCACTTGTCACATGCCTCAGCTGTGAATTTCGTGCAGGCTTCTACAAAAATTATTCGATCTCAATGCAATTTTTAAAGAATAACAGTAAAACGTTTCGTTTTTCTAATAATCTATTATTTATTTACACTTCACTTTATATACTTCGTTAATTCAAAATACACACTCATAAAATTGTATTTCTAAATTGACATTGAAATTAGGAAGTTTTCTTACATTTTTTCTAAAAATTATGAATATTATGAAACCTAAAATATGAAAATATGTAATGGCTATGTTATTCGGAATACTTCATCTCAATATCAATTTTTCTTCACACTATGTGTAAAGAGGAAGCGTATAATATGCTTTTCTATTTTCACAAAAATAAAAAAGCATCGAAATCTAGTTTACCCTTTATAAATCTCTTTACCTCGAACCTTATTTTCAATGACATTTTATATAAGCTTCTTTTTCAACTAAGTATTTGAAATTTAAGCCATATCAAATTCTACTTTTACGGCTTACGTACGAGAGCAGCAGACATTTAATAGAAGCCTTATGTTTCATGTTTGCTGCAAAACTATTGTGTATTTTGGGTATAACTTAGAAATGAGCGCGTTAAATAGAAATCCGTAGAATTTCGCTTTTTCTAAGCAAATACGTACACAATTTTACACACATTTCGTTGGCTGTTGTTGGCTTTTTGGCAAGGAATTTTTCTAAACAACATTCCTTTTTTTTCTTTCTTACACACAAAGATTTATATACACATACGCAGCTGCTTTCTTACTCCAGGCTATAAAGTTGGTGTCCTTTGACATTTGTACGCACATCCACCATACACACTCTGCTACAAATATTTTCCTTTTTTTTATGACACTTGAGTAGCAATTTGTAAATGAGCCGCATAACATTTTATACGAATATGTATCTATACATAAATGTTTATAAGTATTTGACTCTTGCAGCGTTCTTTCAGCATAAGCAAGCTATTTGTCCGTAAAACTATATTTGCACTCACTTTTATCTTGATACTCGTATAAACCCGCTGACTGACTGAATCGCATTATGATGAATCATATCAATTTCAATATTATCAAAAGCTTAAACTTGCCAGCCAGCTAATCTCTTTGTTGCATTTTAATGTACGATACATTACAATACATTCATTTAATATTACAATTGTTAGCTACAATTACAGCACTCTGGATTTTTATTGCTACTGTTGCCTACTAAATATTTCATTTAGCTGCATTTGTAATTATATTCTCAACAACTACCGCCATGCAGTCACGGGCGCGCTTTGGGTCTCGCGATTTTATAATCGAGAACTTGTTTTGCACGATGTTTTGTAACTTTTATTTAAAAGAAAAAAAAAAACAAAAAAGTAATGGGGAATTTATTTTAATTAATTTTTTTTTACTGGTATGTAGGGGAATTCTAAAAGATGCTTTATTTATTAGCTTTGAGGCTTTGTAGATTAGCTTATAGTTCGTATTTGTTTGATAATTTCAGTTATATCGTATAAACTATAATATAAACGTTCTTGAATTACTCGTATATCAGTTTAACTTTTTTGAAGCACCAAATCAATGAATTTCATTAAGTCGTACACCAACGACCTAATAAAATTCATTGATTCAATTTATTAAATGCATCATTCAAATTATTAGATAAATGTCAAACTCAACTCAATGGATTGTATACCGATTATTCGTTAAGACAAATCACCTTTGTACTTCTATAAATGTCAAAGTATCTAAGCAACCACAGACAAGTATCGTAGTGAACCTTGATGCATCATAAAATATCTTACAATGTTTTAAATTACAGAACGTCTAATCCAATTAATGTTGCAAGCAATTAAAACCCAAAGTTAAACTAAAAAGCCGCAAACAGATTAAGTTAGAATGCACAAACTTGCTGACGAAATTTGACCCTTCTTTCGATGACATTGTGGTTAGATTGAAAAGTTCTTTGAATTATTAATAAAAACTTAAATTTTCTTTGAAATTTTGTGGTTTGTTTAAACAGAAAAATAGAGGACTTTTTAAAGAAATGTACAACAAATAGATGCTGGTGGAAACACCTACAAATACTAAAAAATTAAAGTATTACTAATATTTGTTATATTGCCTATATGTATTAATACCGAAGAGCTGTAGTTCAAAATTCAAGGAAACTTGCAAGCATATCTAAATCAAAACAAATTTTATTTCAATGTGCGAAATTTCAATACGAGACTAATTCACCAATTTTTACAGCTGTTGGCTAGACTTCCCAATGCACTAGCGATTCGCCAATTACTGGAAGTTTCTTCAAACGATTTAGATATTTGCTGGTCGTTAGTCCCAAGCTAACGAAAAGGTTAGCAGCGCGATACCATTTCAAATAGTTCCACCAGAACGTAAATTGTAGGAATGAGTTTTTATATGCAAAAGGAAAAAAAATATTTTTGTTTTTGATTGTTATTTAGCAAATCGATGACCTCTTGGCTAAAGTAGCTACGACGCTGAGAATTTGAAGTCATTTCTTTCACCAAAGAAAATTAAATAAAAAAAAAAAGATATAAAATCCAACCTATGCAATATACGTATAGTGCTATTCCCGCCAAATCTGAACGGTTTCATAAAATAAGAAAGTATAACTTTTCTTAAGATTTCGAAATCACAAAAAGCTATAAAGTAGAAACTCGGCATTTGACAGGTTTTTTTTTATATTTTATTAATTTTTTTAAATTTTTTAATAATTTTTAATTCAAGATACCTCTTTAAACTACATTATTAGTATTTGAAGTTTGTTACTCTGCAGAAAAGTTTTCGAACAACAAACCGAGCAAAAAAACTTTGTGCACATTCATTAAAATTATTTCAACCGAAACCAAAAACCCAAAGAATGAATTAGAGGAGAGAAAAGAACCTTGTGTTTAATTTTGTGCTTTTACGAGTAAACTCTTTTGTTTTGGTTGAAAAACTTCTCCTTGTTTTAATCAGTTTAACACGAAGCAGCATAAAAGCAAAAGTTTTTAATCTCTTTTGGCAACTCTGGAATCCTTATTTTACAACATAGCACAAAAGCATTTTGTAAAATTCCTGTGCTCTAAAACAATTGGTCTAGGAGTGGGTGTTGGTATATGAGAATTAACTCAATTTAGGTTAGCTACATGTACAATACACCTCAATGTGTTTGCTGTGTATGTTCGTTTGTATGGTTGTACATGAGCACTTTAGCTCATTAAATGCGCCGCAAAGGGTTTGAAATTGAATTAAGCTGACTGCTGACTGTCACTCTACACTCACCTCCGCGCTCACCTGCACATCTGAAAACAAAACTCATCAACTGCCAACACATTCACGCCAACCCAACCGAACAGAATATTGGATACTATTGCGCTACAAGTAGCCGAGTTCTGTAGTACGCGTAAAGCAATTTTCTTCTTTTTGGTCGACATTTTAAAACAGCTGCGAGTTTCCACAGACATATGCAAATTTTCACGTATTCAAATATCGCACAAACGCGGTAGTAGGGTATTTAATTTTTATATGTAGTTACATACATACGTGTACCATTTTGTTGTGGCACACGCGGCGTATGCTCAATTTAATATTTCATTTCACTTCGGTGAACTATTATTTGTGTTGGTGATGTGTTGCCTCTGGTTTGGGGATTTTTGCAACATGAAAAGTGTATTTAAATAGTAACGTAAAATTGTGTTTTAATAATTGCTTATACAGAATTTCGTTGCTGCTTATGATGATAATGATATTTTTGCCTATAATTATGAGGTGGTATGATCATTATCATCATCATCATCATTATTATTATTGTGTTGGCGGCCGCTAAATAATGGGTGTTTGCTGTTATGATACACCTGTTCGTATGCTTAGTAAACATTAAGCAAGTTCGAGTAAGCGCACAAAAAATTTTTCACGGAAAAGAAAGCAAATAAACAAATAAAAAATTACACAAGAGGACATTATTAGTACTGAATTGTACGAAATTCTGTATGACCTACAGTTGAACTTAAATATTTGAGTGCTAATATTTGTTTTATTTTTTTTTTTTTTTTTTGTCTTTCACAAAAAATGTTGCCATTTATCCATGGATTTTCATCAATAGTAGCTTGTTTTCAGGTACCAGAGTCAGCTTCAAACTGGCGTTTCTTTATTTATCGCGTGCAAACGAGCTACTAAGTCGATCTCAGAACTATGCAAAAGAATTCTTCAGTTTGTGCGCTTGTTTGGCCAAGTTACTCAATTAGAAGTTAGAAAAACGTCAAACCACTCGGAAAATTGAAAAAAAATGTCGCAAAATTTTTAAATTTGATTTTCGTGATTAGTGGAGTAAAATCAACCATAGAAATATGCTGTGCAGACAAATTTTTCAATTTGTCACTGCATTCTGCTCATTAATATTTCGAACGTGCTACCAAATAAATATGCTTGAGCCGATCTACTTGTTTTAAGATTCAGGAAACGATCCAAAGAAACCTCAAACGTAAGCAAATCATACTGTTGTCAGTAGCCCGATTGATCAACGAACATACTATCTTTCATGTTAGTCACGCCAATTAAGTTTTGCAGAGGGTGTTTCTTCTGTTTCTATACTGCAATCTAAATTTTCTAGACAGTCAACACTTCACAGATATCTTCAATCTATTCGAGTATCATTCAAGTTTTTATACAGACTACTGGTTGCGTAGCAGAATTACGCATTAAATGCTCTCAAATCTCATTGTTTAGTTTTGCTATCACTTGTATTACTTACAATAAAGCTTATTCGACCAATACGATTAGATTAATGAAAGTTTTGCGAAACGAATTTATTTGTATTCGGTATACTGCTGATCCAGTATTATCAGACTTGTAGATTCCTACAATCGTTGTTTATTGGCAAAGATTCTTTAGCTAACTTTTGTAAAAGGGGTATGGAATTCATTACCATTGCTTTCGCAGTCGGTGCAAAATAAATTTATATTCTTTTGCTTTAGCCGAAAAATAATTAACGATTTCTTCGTTCCATCATTACTTAGAGAATTCCATCCTCATCTTTTTTCTAATAAAAATCACACAATAGAACATGGTTTAATCATGTTTTAAAACACTACAATTGATTTTAAATCGAAAAAATAGCCGAAAACTGATTTTGACTAAAAAGCTGCTTGATTTCGGTACTCCTAATTGGTACTCCTACTAGTGGAAGATGAACAAAATGTTGATGATCAAAAACATGGTTCCTATTAATAAAATTCCCTACTCTTTCGATTACCTTTGAGAAAATTGGAGGTTAGTTAGATAGTTTTCGAGAAAGTATAAGGACAGATGTAACTTTTATCTCGTTCGAGCTAATTTATGAATAGCGTCAGTCATATTAATTCGCACAAGAATATTAAAGGAATTAATTGTTTTTTTCGTCATTTTGTAGCATTGTTAAATTGTATTATTCAATTTAAAACCAATTTAAACTGATTTGCGCCTCAAAGTGAATTTATAAAAACCCTTATTGGATAATCTCTACTGTGCTTCAAATAGAACGATTTGGTTGCAAAAACAAAAGAAATATTTTCGCTTCAAAATCGCAAACAGTTGACTCAACGATATTTCACTGCATCAAAGGGTCTTTCCCCATAACACTCTAACAAAAATAAATCCCAATCAAAAATAGCAAAAAAAAAAAGCTTTAGAAACTGCCGCCAAAAATATTAAAAGCAATTTCTCATAATTCTTTTCCCGAAATTTAGCAACAGAGAAAACATGAGAAAACAATTTAGTATCAAATGTAAATATTATAATAAGAAAAAAGAAAAACAAGCAAAAACAATTGATGTAAATAAATTTCAAGTGAATTTTTTCGCTTAGAGCAGTGAAAAAACATTATAGGAAAAAATGCGCATACGCCAAGATGTACCCAAAATAAATAAAATCTTGCAAGACAAAGAAACAAAGCAAAATGTAGGAAATGTAGAATAAGAAATCAGAAAACCACAAATAAGCTAAAAGCCAGAACACATTAGATTACAGCCAAACAAAAAAAAGATACGACTCTTTGAGATACTAAACAAAAGTAACAGATACAAATATATCGCAACACAGTTGATGGTATTGACAGAAAGTGACAGAGAGAAAGAGAGAGAGAGAGAGCAAGAATGAGTGAGCGAAATAGTAAAACAATGTAGCAATATTTTTTTATAGTGCCAACTTCAACACTTTCAAGTTAACAAGCATTTTTTTGTTTGTGTATCTATGTAAGCTGTGTTTCTATTTGCAACGAGTTAGATACAAAATTGTTAGTAGTAAGAAGAAAGGAAGAAGGGAAGTGTGTGTGAGTAGTAGCGGATTTTCGATTGAAACCCTAAACCGCAAAACGTTTTAAAAATAAAACAGCGTTGTTAAACAAAAAACGAACAGGATTCTAACGAGCATCAATGTCTGTACGAGTATGTGTTTGGATTTTTAGAGATACATCTTCGCAATATTTTGTTTTTTTATTTTTTCATTCTATTTGTTGAGAGTGAAGCGTGAAATATCGATTTAGATGAGATTGAAAGCGAAACGCGCAGTGCTATAAATGGATGAAATGCTTTAGAGTAGACATTGAATGGGGAAGCAACTCACAGTTTGATAAACTGAACTGAAAATGTGTAAAAGTACTTACAAAAAAAAAAGATACTACGAAAGCAAAACTAGATAAAGTGTGGCACAAATGAAAATTGTATCTCATCTAACTAATGTGATTAAACTTTGTATTTTAGGTATAATTTTAAAAAAAAAATTTACTTTAAAAAGTGAAAAACCAAATGCAAACGAAAGCTTTAATTTAAAATAGTGAAATGTTTTAAACAAAATATCTATATTTTTTTAATTAAAAAGCAACAAAAATATTTTTTAATAATTTACAAAAAATAATAAAATAAACAAATCATCAACATGAAGAGCGTTAAAAATTTCTTCATTGAACGCATGAACAGCGTTGAACAGAGTCAGTCATCTATTGATGGCGGCAGCTCAAAGAAATCACCTGGTACCACTGGGCCTGGCGCCTCGCTGGATAAGCTCAAATATAGCGCAAGTCAAACGAGTATGGAATCTTCGGGTATTAGTCCCGGTGCTGCAACTACTGGTGATCCTTCGCCTACACCTTCAATGGGTGGCACTTCGGATATTGGATATGGTGAATCGTCATCTGCACAACCGCTAAGCACGCTCACCGAAGATGATTCACCAATTTCGCCACCATTTTCTGCACCATGCAGTGTCAACAATGCCAATAATGGACGCTCACCAGCGGAGCATATCTCACCGTTTAATTTCCCACCGCCCAATACTGCTGCTGCTACTGCAGCACCACCGCCACGTCAGAAGAGTCGGCGCAAAATATCGCTGCCCTGGTTTCGTCAGTCCAGTGTTACAACACATGCGAGCCTATCGCGTCAGCATACCATCGATACACCATCTTCGTTTCGCTTCTTTCGTCAAACGAGTGGCACTTTTAAGGTTGGCTAAATACGCTAAATAGTCTTATATTCATTTTTTCACGAATTATCTACTATGTATATATTTTTTCTCTTTTTTAATTCCTTTCCACAACAATATGTCCGTCTGTCAGTATATATACATTTTCTATATAACTGACATGCCTGTGCAGATTTGTCAGTGTGCTTGATAAGGGTTAACATGTGTCGATTAAATATTTATGCCATGTCGTTTTTTTTTTTTTACGTATATATTTTGTATAACTTTCTTCATTTTCTACTTGTGCCTTCAATTTTCTATCTTTTAATTTTTTTTTTTCGATATATTGTCAACTTGAAATACACTCGTATATATACAATACAAAAGTCTTTTCTGCCGATACTTGGCTTTGCCACGTGTATTTATTAAATATTTATGATAATCATAAAATCGATTCTATTACACGTATATGTATGACTCTTGACCGCAAACTTCCAGTTCGTCGGTCAACCATTTTGTGTGTTTGTAATTTAATAGCGTTGCTGATTTGAAAATTATAGTTCCAGACTTATTTTTATACTTTTAATGGTATTGATGTGCGTAAAACTTTTAATACTGTTCAAAAGTTAAACAAAGTCGTAAAGATATTGTGTCTATTGACTGTCATTAGGTTAGATATGTTGTATTTATTATAGATATGAAGTTATCAAATTCAATTTCTAAAAACTACGAAATTAATTTAGAAACATTTTAAGGAAAGTTCCTAAATAATTGGATTAGATGTACTGTGTAGATGAACAGGCCATAAGTTTTGCTTTTACTGATAAACTATCAAAGATTTTGCAGTAAACATGAACAATTTCCCATAAATATATGTAAATCTCAAATAATTCAGAACGTATATTAAACGTTTTTGAATTTATGGAGGTAAAATATGAATTCCACGTTTATTGCAGGTTGATTCCGGGTAAAATTCTTTTAAAAATAGCTAATAGATTATAAGGTATTGCCAGGCTTCTTATGTTTCTGGCATGAAAATGGAGTTGCTCTCATCGAATATAACATACTCTCGAATCGTAAGTTCTGGGAAAGAGACTTCAATGGTATACCATTGTTGCAGCAATCGCTTCTAAAAGACATTACAGTCATTTACAGTCACAGAAAGTTAGCGGGGAAACACAAAAGTATTTTCTCCAAGTACACTTTTAAGCAATCCAACCTCTATGCTGTAACCATCAAGAAACGAGACCCGCTGCGAGTTAGCAAGTCATTCTCGGAGATTGAGAAACAGTCATGTCTCATGATCATAGAATAAGACGAAGCACATGATGTCCACTCGCAAACCATCGTCGCGCCTTTAGCGGTCTGTGAGGGTTGAGAATGTTGTAGAAAACTTTATTTGGGAAAAGAAATATTCAATAACAACAACGTCACCCTAGAGATCTGGCGAAAAATTACGTTTGCAAATCGCTGCTACTTTAGACTCCGCAAATAAATTAAAAGTAGAGCCCTTTCTCGAATATGAAGATAAAAATATGTAAGACGCTGATAACCTCGGTCCTGCTGTGTGGACCCTAACAACATCGAATACTGCGTCTTTGGGAGTGTTTGAGCGAAAGATTCTTCGTAGGATTTTTGGACATAATAGAATTGGGGACGAGTTTCGGATACGTATGAAACAGGAGCTCTTTGACGTAGTTGACATACTCCAACGCATAAAGTTTCAACGGCTTCGGTGGACTGTACTGTACCTCTTCATAAAAAATATGAACTGGAGGCGCACTTCACTACCTAGTTAGTAAAATCAGTTCTAAACAAGATTCCTGTGAACCTGCAAGCGTCGCTTCGGGAAAACATGTGGATTTTCGCCCGAGATGATTTTATGAACCAATACCTTGATGGTTAGGTTTCTACTGCCTTTGTAGAAAAGGAATGAAATTGTTAATTTTTGCAGTGAGAACAGTTATTGTAAATTAAATAATAATAAATACTGATATTTCTGGTAATACAAACAGTGTCATTAACATAAATAGCTGATATTTTAATAGTTTCAAACAACTGCCATCCAGCAATATGATAAATTTGCACACCTAGAGAAATGTATTAACAATGTATTATGTTCAAGACATGCATCCAATTGCTGCATTTAAAAAGAAAATTTGCTTACAAATTGATTTCACTAAAATGAAACCTAATATATTGCACAATAGCATCATAAATTCGTGGATAAAATATGAATCCAAGACGTAGGAAGTTCAACAATTAAATGAGAGCTGTGCAGACAAGTCAAGTGACTAAATATCAAACTAACAAAAGCATTAATTGACAAAGCATGTCAGCAGCAATATGATGCGACAAATAATATACCCAATGAAGAAGATTCGATGAATTTCTATGTAATAATAAGTGGGTGGATTGCATTATGCGATACCAGACGCCAAAGTCGAACAATGCAATCAAGAAGTAAGCGAGCATGATAACAAGCAACCCGAGAACATTGGCTGATGAAGTGATAATGACATTATAAGTAGTAAGACAGGCCAAGCGCAGAGGGATGAAATTTGAAGGAGGAGATACAAGCTATTGTATCTTATGGCATATACGACATGTAGGTACAATAGATACATGGTAGAGCGAGAAGGCAGCAATGACATGATTACGTACATGATGAATTACTTTGCTTGCGAGTGATGTATGTACATGTAACTACGTATTTATATATATACATGTAACTACATAAAATTGTATATATGTATGTGTGTGTGTATGTAAAATGTGCTACCACGAACCACAAGCGCCACACAAATGAAATAATTGACTTGCATTGAATCGAGTGTCACAGGAATGGTGTGCCACATATATTGTACTCGTAAGTATGGACACATACATATGTGGGTGTAATGGGTGTCAATTGATAATAAGAATGACGCCCGGCGGCTTTGACTACGACGGCGATTGTGCAAACATAGATAAAGGCTATATAAGTATGTACAGGGTGTTCCTTTTTGAGGTTCCATTTTCTGACATTGATTAAACTGTCACAAATTTGTGCTCCGTTTGGTTTGCCTTTTGAATGAATAGACTAACGCCAGATCAACGTTTGCAAATTGTGCAAATTTATTATAAATTCGTAGTTCAGCTCGGGAGTGTTACCGTGACGTAAGATCGTTTTCACAGCACATATACTCTAAATGATAAAACACCTTCGCAAAGACGTCGTACAGTGCGCACCGAAGAAACAATTCCTGATATGGAGCGTAGTATTAAGAAGGACCTAAATGAGACGATTCGCCATTTTACATAAAGATCTCGGCCTACCACCTTATAAGATCCAGCCGATGCAATAATTAAAGCCAGATGACCATCCTTTGCGCCGTACGTTCGGTCAATGAGCTGAAAATCAACTGATGGGGCTCATTTTTGCATGTCAATAAGCAATATTGTCGCATTTGTAGTGAATAAAATCCACGAGAGATACTCAAGGCACAGTTACATTCACAAAAAATCACGGTTTAGTCATTGGTGGAATCATTGGTCCTTATTTAAAAATGAAGCTAGTGGAAACGTTATCGTCAACAGCGAGCGCGCTGTAGAGCCATGATTAGCGATTATTTCGTGTCCCAATTGAATGGGATGTTGTATGAAGACATGCTTTTCCAACAGGAAAAAACATTTGGCCAACGCGTTATTTCTTAAAATTGACCAGTCATTTTAGTCACGTTTACACCACTAGTTCCCAACCAGTGGTCCGCAGAAGCCAAAATATGGTCCGCGAATGATTTTAAATGTAGCTTTGAGTAACAATATTAGTCATAGGATAACCGAACTCGTGAAGAATACCAAGCTCAGAAATCACATTAATACAAAATTACAGAAGTTTATCCTAATCTAAAAATATTATTATTTCTTTTTGTGTAAGTTCCTATTGAGTTTTTAATTAAAGTTTCAGTTTGTGTGATTATTACAGTTTATTTTTATTACACCTGCTAAAAAGAACTATTAAAAAATGGTCCCTGACCAAGAAAAGGTTGGGAACCCCTGGTTTACACGAACAAACCAGCAACTTTGACCGACTTGGAAAACAACATTGTGTGAACTATTGCCTAGATATATGGGCGATAGTGCTTGAAAATGTGGTCGAAAATTGGACTCCTAGAATGCACCATATTCGCCAAACCATATTTAAACACTAGTGGCATAAAGTTATCTTTGTAATAAAGACAATTTGAAGTTTCAAATTATGTAATTTCATTCAATTCAAAGTTGTACAACTCTATAAAAGCACACTTTACATAGCTGTGCAGGATAAAACTGCATATACGTACTTACGAGTATATACATGTATATATGTATATGCCTGCCTGTGTACATAAATTAGCGAACAATTTACGCAATGGACAACGTGGCGCTTGATTGATGAGCAAACTGCATTAAAAAAAAAGACGAACGCGTCAAAAGTAAATCCAATTTTAAAAGCTAACCAAATTAAATTCCACTCATTAAACCAATTTAATACGAATGGCAGTCAGTGTCAAGCGGCAAATGGAAAAAAGGCCGCCAGGCTTAAGCTTCAAAGCTAAAGCGGCTAAAGCAAACAACCCATAGCACCAAAGTAGTTGACACGCCTACTAAGAGCAGCAGTAGCAACAGCAGCACAAAGCATATCCTCGAGGCTTGACTCTAGAGCATAATAGCTAAAATTACATTTATCATAGGTCAAGCTGTTGCAGAAAAAATAAAATAAAGCTGGTATTACATAAAAAAAAAAAAAAAAAAAAATGATGGGAAAATACTACGCAAAGTGGCAAATATGAAATGCCCATGAGCGCAAATTATGACGCAAGGGAAATATTGTCGTAAGCCAAAGTCAGTCTCAGAATACTATACTTCTTGCTTATGTTGCCACTTGAAAGGACGTACAAAATCACTTGAAGTGGGCAGCAGTTATGGATGCACAATGGCAGGCTAAATAATCAGACTTATAGATAGTAGATAGTAAGAAAGTAAGTCTCAGCAGAATGGCTGCTGGCATAGTTTGTTGTGGGTGTCAGTTGTAGCTGACAGCGCAGTCATCGTAGTCGTTGTTGTCACATTGAGGAGCAGCGGGCATTTGGTTGGTCCTTTGAATACTAATCACTGACTACTGACCTTGGACCGTGCTTGCTGCTTGAGATTTATTTCTCTAAGTTATGCAAGTATGAATGTTGAATGTACCTAATATTTGCTTTTGGGAATTTCAATTCTATGGTTTAAAATATCTTATGGTTTGAAAATTTTGCTAATTAAATTTGGCAACAGAAGTATTACACATTGAATTATTAGAACTAGGTCCGCTTATGGGTCGAAATTCGATCATCTGCGCCGACATAATTTTCTATTTCATTACTAAAGTCCATATTGTAAACGAATAATATTTTTTTCATTTATTTGCTACTTCATTTTCAAACAAAAATAACAGACACTTAACAAAGAATATGAAGACACCATTTGTGAACTATAAGTGCTATCGAGTTTTAAGTGAAGTTTAATGTTAAATTTTAAACCAAAATAGCCAAAAATTGGTAAAAAAAAAAAAAAAAAAATGGGTAGCTATTGACGCAATTTATACTTTTGCGATTAAACATTTTAAATTTTACATGGGTTTTTAGCAAAATGTACCAAATCTGTTTACATAAAAGGTCTATATACATTAAGAACGTTCGAACTGATACAAACTATATATACATTCTAACTTTGTGTCAACAAATGATATATGTACATACTTACTACGAACAAATCGCTCTAATCAAGCAGTAATTTATGTTGCTGTCCTCTCATGTTCTTGCACTTTGCTCCCCGTCTCTTCCATTATATGCTGCCCACTGGAATGCAAAAGTTACCCGCCTGTGTTTGCTGATGTTGTTTACTGCTTTGTCTGATGGGCCCTCTGTATTCCTTTCTCTCTTCATGTTCGTTTTTGAAAAGATTTTATATTAGCTTCTCTTCGTATTCATTCACTAATTTATTACAGACCAGTCAATTGATAACAATTTTCTATATTTACTGCTAAAGACTTTGAAGTGATCAATTGTTTCAAGTCTTTCAATGAAAGCATTGTACTCTGCATATATTTAAGTCATATATAATATAATATAATATTTTTTTTTTTCCTGGAATCATCATAGGTCCATATTAATTATTTTACATTGTGTACTCATTATACTAATAGATGTGATCTTATACGTTCACTATACTCGTTGTTTGTACTTGGTTCTCGTTGGTTTTTTCTCATATGTTCACTGCACTCGGTTTCGTATTTCCTCCTATAAGTTCATCATATACGTAAGTTTTATCTTTTGGATTTATCATTCTCGTTGTTTTTACCTTGTAGGTTCATTCTACTAATTGTTTTTACTTTGTTGGTTCAATATCCTCGTTTTTAGACCATGTTGATTCATTATACTCGTCATCTTACATGTTGTTTCAATCTTGTAGATTCGCTTTACACTACAAGTTGGTTTTACTTTGTAAATTCATCTTCGTCGTACTCCTTGGATTCGTCTTTTCGTCATGTTATTTTAGTACCTCCTGTTGTTTCAATTTAATTGCAACATAATTTATGAAATTCAATATTGCAATAAATATCTTAAATTAAGTTTAGTTTAAGATGTAATATAAAAGACAGTTAATAACATTAAACTACTTTCTTTCTCTTTACAGGTAAGAATTCATTGCAAAATTAATTTACTTTTTTTATGATAAGTAAGTAAAAAAAAAATGCGCACATTATTAATACTAAATTCATGCTCAAATCTTACTAAATTTATACCATAAACGCAATTGTAAGGATTCATATTCTTAAAAGGGAATAACTGTCTGCAAGATTACCATGCTTATTTCCAAATTCCATAACACGACGACATAGTATGCGGTTTGTACATTTTTTATAACGTAACTTTTTCATTTTCTTGCAAGAATTTCACAGATTAAACCATAAAACATTTTACATTTACATTCATGCAAAATGCGAAATGATGTTGAGTAGTAGTAAAAGTTGTTGCAGGGGCGTACAACATTTTTGTTTTTATTTTATTTTTTTTTTTCATTATTATTCTGAAGCAATTTATATGCATATATGTGTTTGAAATTTTGTGAAACACTCTCTTGAATGCATGGATAGATTAGGGAGATGTGGTAGAGAAACGCGTTGAAAAGTCAAGAATAGTACACTGAAAAAATGTAATGTAAATATAAAGGACTTTCTTTTACATTAACTTACTTACTTAGGTAGCTCTAAATGCGCGCCGGCGCCCGTCGCTGGCAATCTACAACTTCTTCAGACCTGATACTGCCCTCTTAAGCTCGGACGTCCTCTCTGACTCCGTCCACCATTCAAGTTCCGATTTCCGTCGTAAACATACATAGAAAAATATGCTATTGGTTGTGGAACCATTTATTGCAATTTTCCATGAGTTGTTGTTTACTTCATTTTCAATCGTATTATATTTTTCTCCATCTCAAACTTTTCGCTTAAAGCGTTTATGTTTAATTAAAATGTGCTTATAATTCACAACTAGTATTAACATATCAAATGAAACATTACTTCAATGTAGCTATGCGTTAAACAAGCTGCTCTGTCTCTTACTGCCTAGTACTCACCGGTCAAGAAATGCATAAGTAGAGAAAACTTAACAAAAGAAATGTTTGGCATTTTCTTATCAGCTTTAGTTTTTGCCCGTGTAAATAGCTAAAAACATTTTACACTGTATTTTTATAGCACACTTTTGAGCATTGGTTAGTAAATCCCAGCACTGTTATAGCAGCAAACACTGTTTATAAAAGAAAATAAAATGCTGAAGAAGAAGGGTGTAGATGTGAAAAAGATTTTCAGCAAGCTGCTGTAGTGAATGTATGGAAACCACACTCGGCGACTTAAAAAGCACGCTAGTGCGTCATTTTTTCGCTGTTACAACAGAAAATTTCACAGCTGTCACATGCAGCAGTAGAAAATGGTAAAACTTAAACCAAATTCAGACGCATTCATACTCAATTCAAAGCATCGAAACGTAACAGCTGTGGCAAAATTGTCGCAGCACGTTTTCAACCGAGCGAATCAGCACATAAAATTGTTACATAATAGAATGAAACTGACAACGAAAAAGGGAAAAAGATGCAGTGTGTGTGAAAAAATAAAATGGCGGCAAAAGAAATGCCACATAGAGATAGCACAACCAATAAAAAAGAAAGACTAACAAAAGACACTTTTACTAGATTTCACATTATGGACACATTTCGTTGGGCATCTTTACAGCTCAGTGCATACAGCGAGAATACTATTTCTGCTTTATACAATACTATTCAAACGATATGCAAAATGGTGAATAAAAAAAGAAAATTCAAAATGGATGCCCTCGCACACAAAATGGACACTAATTTGGAAATGAATTGTCAGCAAACTAGTCAGACGAAGAAGAACAATGACCATGATGAATGAAAACCATTCAATACACCAAAAAATCATAGTTTTCTATAAGATTTTTAGCAGCAGATAGAACACAGCATGCCAATGAAGCTGATGATGTTGATGTACCAGAGGATAACACGATTTGTTTATGTACAAAATATTTATACATGTACTTAAACGATTTACTTTGCCTCTGAGCCTTTTGTTGTGCATAACAATTCGAGGAGGTGGACACTTATTGAGTGCTTCATGCTTTGGTAAGCTAGATGCCCAAACATTTACATCACAAATTCTCTGCGTAGGCATTAATGATTATTTTGTGGATGCGATTTCAGCTTCATCTCTGCTAATGCCAAGTTTTGTGTGTGTGTGTCTGGTACGTGGATGATTTTGTTGGTCCATGTCAGCCTCTTTGTTCGTTTTTCCTTTTTGTTATAGCGTAGAAAAAAAAAGAATCAATAGAATTTTCTGCTAACTGATTTTTTGGAAACGATAAAAATAAAATACACAGCACCAGCGCTGCTGGAAAGCATTTTAAGCCAAATCTATGATAAATCGACTTTGTATTTTTGCAAAAGAATTTGATAGTACATATAGATTTAACTCTCTAGCAAACTAAACTTGAACAAATTCGAATGCGAAAATCGGATTTGCTGCAATTTTGTTTGATTTAATTTAACTCAAAAGGAAATGCAATGAAAATAATTCAAGTGAATTTTAAATAAAATATTCTAAATACTTCCGAATTATTGAGTGGTATATAGAAATAGAATCTTCTGTGAGATATAAAATTCTAACAGGACGAAAATGCTGTTTCAGATAGGAAGATATAAATTAAGCATCTTAATTGGCATACCAATTGACCACTGTCGATTGAGAAGATGCTGCAGCAATATTGAAATCAAATAAATAACCACTTAACGAAATAAAAATTTAGTGCCGAAAGAATATCTGCGACACAAAAAATTTTAGATAACGAAAGAATTGCATTTTACATTTTTATTGTTCCGATTGATTATAATATGTAATAGTGTGTTATTTTGTAATACAAGGGATTCGCTTCGCTACTTAATTAAAAAGCTTTTCGAATTTATCACGTGTACATTATACACAAAAGTCAACGCACTTTTTTCAAATAAGCCCAAAGAAAACCGTCGGGAGCGGTTAAAAATTACTGTGTGTGAGCTCATCTTTCGAAAGTCACAACTATCTCCCTCGCATAATTTTCGTAGCAAACTGTCTCATCAATACTAAAACTTTAACTCTGGTGGAACCGGAGCTTTAATACCATTCACACCAATTGATATATTTGTGTAGTGTTCGACCATTTGCATGTAATAAAAATGTTTTTCAAAAAAAAACTTAGAATTAGGCGGTGGGTTTATGTGGGTACTACCCGTAAAAGTGAACGTGGCATGTTGACATGGATACTCTATGAGTAAGCTTCCTTACATTCTGTGTACTACTTAAAATATGTATCATCAAACGTCTCGGCAAGCTGATTAATAATATATATACTATATGGGGTTTGCGATTTCTCCTTTAATAATTTACAAATTGAAAATACCATTTTGCAATACGAGTATGTGTGAATGGTATACAAATCATATATTTTGCATTGAACTCTTCTGAATTTCTTCGTAGCCAGCTACTCTCTAAGTAGCAACTGTGAAAGCTTTATTCAAGGAAAGTACTACATGGTACTTATACCGCCAATTGGTATAGAGTAGGTCTAGATGATATAACAATTCAATGCAATAGAGAAATAAGGATACAGGGTCACAGGTAAAATTCTTCGCAAAGGTGCAGAATGCTCTTTAAAGAAAATGTACAGGCAACTTTAACCGAGGATGTAAAGAAAATTTATCAGATGGAAAGACAAAATTCTTCGTGCATACTGCCACACATTGTTGTAAGTAAAAATGTTTAAAATTGCATACCCAGTAAATTGGCCAAAAAAATTTCAAAACTGTATCATAAATTTGACTGCCCCATTTTTTTTTTTTGTAAAATTGAATCATAAAGGATAGTAGTATTTCATGTGCACACATCTGAACATGTTCTGCTGTGTTTAACTGCTCTTTCATGTCTTACTGCTGGCCTGTGCTACCAACTTATAGATCAACATGTTTCACACACATCATGTCCAGGCATACATTAACAACACTATACAATGTGAGTGATTGTACGTACATGAAGGAATAAGCAGGATGGCAGGCAACGTCATTGGTGGCCACAAAGCTGTTACTGCACAGCACGTATGGTGTTGATGGTGTTACCCATGATGATGATGGCAAGTACGATGACTACATTGAGCTAATGATGATGGGTGATGTACAACGTTCTCGTGGATATTTGCCAATAGTAAACGCATGCTTTACTGTTTTGTGCTCTGTTATCCAACCCAATCGTCGCCAGGCAATTTGTAGTGCCACACATGGCTTTATTGATTCCATGGCGTCGCCGGCAGCGTTGATTGTGCGCGCGGGTGTGTGTATGAGTGGTATCCATCTTTAATAGTTTATTTCGCTCTTTGCTACTTGCATATACTAGTCATCCAGTATATATCTGACTTCCCATCGATGTCAGAACAAACAGCACATGCATCATGTACAGCATTTGGGTTGTCGTTGCCTTTTAAGCTACTGTTTGCCCAATGGCCTTTGAACCACAGCTGCAATCAGCCAGTACACTGAGGTGGTGATCCATTTTTCATCAATGGCCGCATGATATATTCGTGTTTAAATGCTGAAAAGGATGAAAAAAAAAAAACCAAATGGAAAATGAAAACTCGTTTTCTATAAATGTTTGTATATATGCTACACAAATACTTGCAGCAAGCATATACATAGCATATTTTCATATTATATATATGTAATTCATTTAAAATATAATTCGATTTGTGTGGCATAAATGATTTCCATTTATAACACAGTTCGTTTAGTATTTGATGTTGTAAAGGCTTTCAATATAACGTACCCGTACATATACATATATGTATATTTATATATACATATCAGCCATTATCATTGTCGTTATAGTTTGTTAACATATTGTGGAACAATTATTGCTTTTCACCTTGCTTTTCTATAACAGCTACAAGAGTCCTTTGATTTTCTTTCTGTTTCTCCACCCGTTGTAAATTGACGTTGCTGTGCGGATGTTGCATGTTTGTTATCTTGTTATTGATGTTAACGCCGTTGTCAGCGCCATTTTTATTGCTTTTAGTTGATTTAATTGAGTAATTGCTTAAATACTTTTCTAATTTTTATCGGTACTATAGTATAAATGAAAGTAAAATTTTACATTAAAGCTTCGTAACCATTCCTAGCTATCACATCTATGTAAGATGGACGGTCGAAGCTAAAGAACAGTTGAACAGTTAGCTGGCATAGATGTTTGCCTACTTGCAGAGTAGAGGCAACTATGCAAAGAGGTGAAGAAGTCAGCGAGCAGGGATAAACGATTTCTAATTGAAAACTTCGTTGTAAGAGCAGAACTTGCCGACGATGATTCTAACAACAATTTACTTCTGACCACAGAAAAGCTGCGTAGATCATGCTAATACTCTAAGCGGTACTTCCGAATCTAATATATTCCTATTCATTGTGATTTTAAGAAGGTATTCGATTGGATAACCTAATACCCTATGAAATAATGAGCGAACATGCAAAGTTAAACGAATCATTATAAAGGATCTACCAATAGGGATGCCCGAATTTTACATCTTCAGGCGGCCATGTTTGTTTATTAATATTTGCGTTCAGTAAGGTTTGACACTTCACCATGAATAAATGCACGCGTTTGGAAATTAATCAAATGTGTAATCAGAATTCGAAAATTCCAAAACATGGTCGTCTTTCTGCGTTTAGGGGATTAATTACAATCCCTGTACGAAACGCGCCTAGTAAAGAAACTAGTGATCAAGTTCGTGCGAAACACAACTGGATTATTTTCTTTGGGGTTAATTTACATCGCTTGTTTACAGCAAAAGTCCGAAGGAAACCGTGACTTCATGAGTTCGGAACGTGCTTGCCGCATCAAAAGGATGCTTCTAGATGGGCTGCTTAGAATGCTTACAAGTTCAACAGCACAAGTACTATGCCTGTTACCCTCCCTATCTTCCCCATTTTCTCTACGATTCGCTCTAAAATGCATTTACTTAAAAAATCTTCTATTTTGCTACGGATTTCCATAAGAAGCTTAGTGTTGTTGAAAACATAAATAAATCTTGACATTGTTAAAACAAAATGTCAAATATAATTTGAAATTCATTAATTTTTTAAAGTCATTTCTCACTGCTCCAGAACTCTTGATATCTTCGCCAATCCATCCACTTTGCCATAAAATAAATATTGACACTGACTTTAAATTTTACAAATCCAGTTTGAAAGAAACTTCGCTGAACTTTGCAACATTTTAATGGTTTAACAATTGATAACTTACTTTCAAATATTTCGACGACAACAACATAAAAGCGGATAGCATTCCCAAGGCATATACGTAATTTTATATTGCCACAAAAAGGGCAGCAATGAAATTAGAATTGAACAACGATGACAACGTCGACGTCGTCGGATGTCACTATGATGCTCTTCGATGATAAGAACATCAATAACATTTTTAAATCGTTTTACAATTGCAAAATTCCAGGCATGTTCTTGAGAAAAAGACTGTAAAGAAGAGAGTTACGCTAAGTTTTTACGTGCTTTTTGCTGCATTGCAAAATATTTGTATTTTTTTTTTTTCAATGCGACTTGAAGTGTTTTGTTATCCTTTAACTTTGGCATAAAATATAGCAAAATAAGGCTTGTTTGCACACGCTTACATGCATATATACTACTTGACTATGTCAATGTGGGTATATAAAGATATATATTTAGATATAAACGAAGAGCAGTGTCTTCTATATTTCTTTCGTTTATTTCTGCGTTTCTTTTACGCTTCTTTCTTGTTAACGGCAAGTAATCAGTGCAGGCCCTGCCGCTTGTAACACCACCGCACCGATGCCGCCATTGCAGCAACATGTCCTCTCAACAAAGAACGCAGAGATTTTCTACTTCTTCAGCTGCTGCTGCCTCCTTTATTATTATTGTTGTTGTTATTCGTCTTGGTAGCTATATTGTGTCTTTATTTGGTTTTTTCTTTGCTGTTTGCCATGCTGTTTCTTTACATTTTTCCTGTATTCATTGTTTGTTTCTTTTCTTCCTACTTGCTACTGCAGCATCGCGACTCAATTCAAATTGTACACAATGTCCTTGTAAATTGGCAGCTAGCATTTGCACGCATTCTAAGACCAGACATAGAACTCAAAAGCAGAGCGACGATAAGGATATGCTAGTAGTATACTAGCACGAAGGCAGTGCCGTGCGAGTATACTCTCGTGTATAAATCTTTCGCCTGCGACTCACATCCGCGTTCTGAACTTTGCTTGAGTTTTGGCTTTGCAAAAGAAAAAAAAAAAAAAAAACTTACGAAAATAAAAACATTTGGTTTGGTAAAAGTGAAGCATTTATATCCTGCTCATAATGAGTTGCAATTTATAGTTCGACTCATATTATTAATTAGGTATAGATTTAACTTAAAACGTCGAGGTCTTTATCTGTTTTAGTTGTAACTGTGGTTTTTTAGAGGGTTAATTTATTAGAAAATAGTACGTGGTCTTCCTAAATATAGAAAGGGCCTTCGACAATATTAAGCCGGAAGCTATCACGGATGTTTTTGAGATCTGGGACCGGGCGAAGCCCAAGTTGGTCTCATCAGTCAATTGATTAAATGCAGTACTGTGAAAGCTGAGCTGGCAGAATCATCCCATTTCAAATATGTCACTTTTGAAAAGCGCTGAATACTCTACTACATTGCTTAGATAAAGCAATACATATATGGAAAAACGGTAGAACAGGATATTCAAGAATCCTTAATGGAAACAATGGATGATATTAAGCTTGGCGAAAATGCGACCTGTGCATTTGTGTGCGCACTTGATGTGACTCAAGCGATTGTGTTTTTTTCGTACCTGCGTCCGTTTTGTGACTTGTATTTGTTA
Organism: Leucophenga montana; assembly: GCA_035044765.1. Classification (NCBI taxonomy): domain Eukaryota; kingdom Metazoa; phylum Arthropoda; class Insecta; order Diptera; family Drosophilidae; genus Leucophenga; species Leucophenga montana. Next base: position 1,661,385 of record JAWNNQ010001104.1, on the reverse strand, counting down.
TAAACTTTCTAACAAACAGTGAATACTCGTAACTTCACACTCTGCACAAAGTGTATTCAAAAGTTTACACAGTTGTGCCTAGCTTTTACTGCTGCAGCACAATTATTGCTTCGTACCGCAGTTTATTATTTACATGCCAGCTACTGTATATGAGGTCCTTGCTAAATGCAAGTCCTTCTACGCTTATTCTCCTCTGCCAGATTTCTCTACAAATTATTCACATTCACTGCTTGTTGTTTATTTGTCTTATTTACACTCGTTTTTCTTTTTTCGTACTTTTTTCTCTTTAGAATATGCAAATGCGCTTAAAATTTGCTTTTCCAAGCTGCTAACGTTTTTGCTACGGTTCATGCTTCCAGTCTGATGTTATCTAGTAAAATTCCAAAAAGATATTACATTTTACATTTAGTTTTATTACATATTTGCGATTTTTATGTGTTTTTTATTTGAGCTCTCTGAAGAAACTTCTTTTAAAAGTGTATTAATTGTGTTTTTGTTTTTTATGGCCAATTTTCCGTACGTAAAACTTTTGTTGGCAATTTGTTATTTGTAACTTTTAATGTGCAACATTGTTTGTTCTTTGAATTTTTTATACACTTCCAATGAAATCCATTTAGATTACGCTATAAAATTATATGTCGTCAGAGTGTGCTTTCGCTGAAAAAATGTTGCGCCGATAATGCTTAAATACGTAATATATGTATATATGTTTTTAATACGAATTAAAGCGCTCAAACGTCGCTGGTTTTAGTTTAATCTTTTATTTGTACACAAATGCGGCGCTCAATGGGTGGGTGCATCCCCAGGCTTTACTGCTCTACATCATCAATCGTTGTTAATTTGACTTTGACATCATCGTCAACGAAGTTTTATTTTATTTTTGTTTTTTTGTTGCTGTACTAAGTTGCGCTCTGATAGAATAGTAAATCTTTGAAATTGCTCTTGTTTCTTTTAGTTCTTCGGATTTTTTTGAGTGCACTTCAAAGTGATTTTATTTTTTTTTTTTTATGCAAATTATTGCAGAAATATTGCGCACTGCAAAATTACATAATTTGTAGCACAAAACCGTAGAGAGATTTGGAATTGGTCTCGAATTGTATTTATTATCTTTATATTGAATGACTTTAAGCACATAAAAATTAACTTTATAGAACAAATTTTAATAGTTCTTTGTAAACCCAACGAAAATATGACATACAACATAGCAATGAACTTGTATGCCTGCTCATTATATAGAAGTGAATTTTAGGTATTTAAGCTAAGAACTTTCCAATTGCCTTAGAAGTCTAATTTTTTCAAATTTGATGCAAATAAAATAATAAATAATTGTTTCTATTTTGCACAAGTGCTCAGCGAGATTTTGCTTGAGACCTTGACTAAAAAGTTTCCCTGCGGTTCCAGCGTTATTGAGTTACAAACTCTCATACAAACTGACATCATTTCAAACTTTTCACAATTTCAATTTTCACACAGCGAGACTTTGATTAAGAGCGTGCAAAGTTGTAAACCTTTTCTAAATAAAACTCAATTGCTCTTATAATTCCCAACTTGTTTTGAAGAGTTTTTGGTTCATCCGCCCACATTGGTTACGCTGCACAAGGGCTGATATTATCTAAAAATCGTGGTATAACTGTGATTTTAAAATCTATCAGTAATTTCAAACTTTATAAAAAATTTTTTAAAAATACAAGTAATATTCTTGATCAGCATGAAAAGTCGAGTCGATATGTCCGTCTGTTTGAACAACGAGATCTTGGAGGACTATAAGAGACACAGACTTAAAATTTGAATTTCATCATTCCTATTTCCTCTTTATATAAAGTGTACGAGTTTTAGTAAGACCAGATTAAATTTGGATAAACCTCGCTGTCTCATTTCCATGAAATGGCTACACTTGAGTTTTTGCTACTTGTCTTTTAGTAGTCTAATAATAACAACATTTTTCAACGTAGTCAAACAATAACTAAAAATACCTTACCAGCAAACAAAAAAATCAAACCAATTGCACGCACATTTTATGCTGCTTTGTAAAATTTGGGAACGGCGCTAATTATAAACAGAACCAGCAGTCAATACAAAAGGTTGTAATACAAAAATAACACAAGAATTATAAAATTTCAATACGTATTAATTTTCTGCTACAACGTTCATTTATACACAATGTAAACTGACCAAAATCAATGAAAAGGAGGTAGTCCTTTCCTTTTGATATATGCATGCATTTGTTGTGTACATACAACGCGTAATTATAGACCATGAAGTAAATTCTAGTCTGAAATTTACCAGGAATAAGAATTTCGTGTCAATCACAAGGCCCGCTGTTTGTTAGTCTTCTTCAATTTCGTTGAAAATTGTTATTAATATAAACGACGAGAGTATGCAAATGAAAACAAAATGGAGGCGAGTAATGTAAAAAGCTGAAAAATAGTACGTTGTGTGAAGAGAAAATGTAAAAGAAAAATGCAAAATCCTTAGCCACGCTCCTTTACTGACGATAATTATTTTATGGACATAGTGCAGGAGAATGTCAACAAAACTGAGTGTAGAAGAATAAGAACGACGGTGTACTGTACAAGGGCTGAGTAATTACATTATGCATTGAGTTAAGCTCTGCACAAGTGAAGTGAAGTACATGTTGCACTATGCACATCCTGCTGCTGGTGCTGCTGCTACAGCTCCATACCAAAAGCTTAAGCTTTGTAATCCTTGCAACGTCAGGATTAAGTTTGCAATGCGAATGTGGGTGTTTAAGTGTTTTAAAATAGTTATTGCATGCATAAAGGATGTTAAGTAATGAGAAAATTCTGCAATTCGTATACGTAATATGATGTGAATTTTTATACACTCAAAATAGTATACGCAATGTGAAATTTTTACTTAAATAAAAGCACAACGACAACAATTTTTTTCTTTCATTATAGGAAAAATAAACCCTTCAAAAATTTGTAACTCTAATTTGTTTGCACAAATTGTTATCATATATGATGAAAGGGGTAGTTTTTCCTTTTTCCAAGTTAATCTAGAATTACTCTTTAGTTTTCTTTCAACGCTAAACCACGAAATGGAATTGGAAAAAAAGATCGTTCAAAAAACCAATAAACATGTCATTTTTACTTTTTCTAAACGATCATTGCGAACGTTTTATGGCTCAAACGAAAGTTAAAACTCCAAATGTTCAGATCATATCATAAACATACAAAAAACACAACCAGAAAAAAAAACTGACCAGCCACGCCCACTTTTTGAAGTAGCCCCCATACAAACTCACAGCCCACCTTCGACTTTTTGTGTGAAAAACTTTTTTTATTATAGTCAATATCAACTTAATATCAATTATGGTAGCTTCTTGTGGGCGGACGCTTAACATATACAATAATGTGTGGGACCCACCCACTTTTTGGGGGAGCCCCATACAAACCTACTGCCCATTTTTGTGTTTTTGTAAGTGAAACTTCTTTATTAAAGTCAATATTAGGTTCAAATGCTCATTTTTATGTATTTGTATGAAATATTATATTTACAACTTCCTTACAACTTTGTACAACAAAAGATCCTTTCTTTATTTTAATAAGAAACTTGAATCCAAAAGCAAGTAAAAACAATTTTTAACAAGAACTTCGGTTGCTTACATTTCAATGCTATTATTTTGCGCAAAATTTACTCAACAAACAAACGAGGAACGATAGCACCAGTAGCAGCAACGAACAAGTGAACTTAATTTGTTGTTAGAACAAGTTCTTTTGAACAAACGTCCACCCACCCGCTTATGCAAATGGACCACAAGGACTAAACTGAGCAACTAATTTAAGTGCATAGTTGAGTTCTTGGATAGTTGAGAGCGAGACGAAGTAAATTTTAAGCAAAACTTATGTCCAAAGAAACAAAATTATTTTAATTGAATTTTTAATTCTAAGTATTTCTTTTATTTTTTCTCGCTTTCAACAGCAAAACTAAAAGCTTGATTGCAGGCATAGTCTGAGAGTACCCATTTACATTGGCGCAGTTAGCAGTAAATCGTTATTGCGAATCGAAAGTACACAGTAACTCTTACAGTCTGATGTTAATTAGACAAATAACGGTTTATTGAGTAATTATAAGGCATTTTTTGATACTAGCGACCATAATGCATACGAGCATTTTCCTCAGTGATGAGAATGCTGTTGCGCAACAGTTTACTGCAAAAGTTTGCTGCGTTCAGTGGAAATGTAGTATTAGAGCAGCTAAACCTAGAAAAAATACCAGCACAAAAACAGAAGAAAATTGTTTTGCCTTCGAGCAAAAGCAAAAATGTACATCAACTAAATACTTATGCACAACTAATTCAGCAAGTGCAGCTTAACATGCAGCAGTGGAGAGTAGCTTGTCGTTGCACAGTGGTCGCAAATTCTAAAAAAAGCTAACAAAAATTCGTAAAATAGAAGTTGGCCAATGGAAATTTTGGTAGATATTTTGCACAGTCAATGAAGATTGGCGTACGAAATCTTCAAATCGTTTTTTTTATTGTTATTTCAAATGACTTTGACATGATAATCTGTGTAGTTCCACCTGTCAACTTATATAGGATTGTATTCCATTCATAACTATGAAATAATTCGCTGCTACTCGAATATTGACAGATTGTTTTTCCCTAATCATACGGTTTTGAGGTCGCGGTTACGAATCTGATGTTAAAATTACTGCAATTAAATGGTAGATCAAATATTTTTAATGGGTATTGAATCGAAACGAAATATAGTATTTTTGAAATCGCTGATTACGAATCTGGTGTACATTTTTCTGAGAACAAAATCTCTTGCACAAAATGGTGGACAAATGGAAAAAGTCATTCAATCCGATTACGCGATACTTAATTCAGATTTAATTTCGTAATGTGCAACATCAAAAAATATTACTGAGTAATTATTAAGTATGAATATTCGTTCTGCGTATTGATATTGCATGCACCATTTTGAATTATGAGAGTCTGAATTCACCATCGTAATCAGCGACCACAAAAACTTCTAAATACCGAATTTCAAAGAGATTGAATGACTTTTTCCAAAAATTGTACACCATTTTGTGTCCGCCATTTTGTTTTCGAAAAATTTGACAGCATATTCGTAACGAGCGCTCAAAAACCACTACTAAATTACATTTTAATACAATAAATTAAAAAAAAATAAGTCCGCCATTTAGTTTTTGGAAATTTTGATATCAGATTCGTAATAAGCGATCTCAAAAACTTATAACCCATGACAGTTTGGATGTTTGGCCAGATTTTCTTTTGGATTTGGACCACTGTGCATCGTCTCTAAACTGTGCAAGTCACTCGTCCCATTTATTTCAATGCCATAAGCATTGTCAGGACTTTTACCATTAAGCAATTTTAATACACTTCAGAAATCAGCATCGCTGCTGGCAGCAGTCTGACTGATTGTCTGTCTGTCTGTCTGTGTGTGTTTTACTATCCCTGCTGAACGCCTACACAAACACTGCGTAGTCAGTCAATGCACCTGCATAACATTTTTCTATGTACTTGCGCCGTATTCCATATGTAGTTTTCTTATTTTTTTTTTTTTTTTTCGTTTTTTCTATGATAAATACCTGTCAAGAGGAGCAAAGCAAGCAAAACTATGCTGAGAACTAAAGTATAAAATATGAGTTGCTACTAAACCTAGCAGCTTTGTAAGCTGGCAAGAGGCAAAGCATTTGTTAATGAGAACACTGTCGGAATGCAGCTGGCAGTTGAGACAGTTGAGTTGGACTGGTATGGTTGCACGAGTAATATGAGTACGAGTATAGTTAGTTGGCATGACTTTGCGGATGATTTGAACTCATAATATGCCTGATGAGCGTCTATTAAGTTGAAGTGCGTGTGCAATTTGTGCGCAATTTGCACATATACGTATAGGTATGTGTATGTGTGAAGTTTGTTGCTGCCTGTGTATGTATACCTTGCTTTGTTCAATCTTGCTCCTTCCCTGGAGCAAATGTCGTATACATAATATATTGTTTATTATTTTTTCATATTACGTATACGTTGTACTAATTTAAAATTGATTGAATTTCATATATGTATGTACGTACATATTTACTATAGTATGTATTGTATTAAACACAAGAACAAATATTAATTTCACTTCATAACTAATCCAAAATTGCCTATTCTTCAAGTTTAAAATAATTAAACTATTCTGCGAATCATAAATTCTTTAGTATTCTGATTTGATCATATGTACATATATTTTATATTTATTGAAAATATTACAATTTGTCACAAAAGCAGTTTACTGTATACATACTTAAATGAAAATGACGTAAACGTAAAACTACTTACGTTGGATAGTCTTATACCTCGTTCTTCTTGAAAAAATTTCAGGAAAAGTAAAAAAAAAATTAAAATTACCCGAAAACTTCAAGAATTTCATACTATTTCATGATATTCTCTCGTAGTTGCCACCTTGTAATATTTTTGTTGTGAAATGTTAGCGGTATATTTCAATTCAAGGAAGTTTTCCTTCGTTTATCAAGTGTTACCATGTCAACCAATTTGAATGAAGTTATAACCCGACATCATCCACCATTGATAGTCACCGCCTGGTGATTCTCGTTTCGGAAGATGTGTGCCCCAATGACCAAAATCCACCCCAAACAGTAAGTTTCTCCGAATGCAATGGAGACTTTTAATACTGTTGTGGCAAATTTTGCTTGTTCACGAAGCTGTTTAACCAAAAATGTACTTCATCACTGAAGATGATTTTAGCGTAAAAATTTGGTTCCGTTTCTAACTGCTCTAAAGCTTATTCAGAGAACGGTAATGTTAAAATGGTAAAATCATGTCTATGACAGAACACAAATGTTGAAGATCAAAGTTCTGACCTCAGTTTTCTGTTTTTTTTTTTTTTTTTTTTTACTATATACGCGTATTTGACTGAAAAGAATCAAAGATAATATTTGTATATAATCTTTAATTGAATTCTGATGACGACAATAACATTTTTTTTTTTTGTCTATTGTAGTAATCTATAATCAAGTGCAAAAAATTGTTCAATACAACTAAACTTTTTCGTTTTAGCTTCTCTCTTGTTCTCTCTTCTAAAAATCGTTTTATTTAGATACTTTGTCTAATGTGCGTTTATACCAAACACGAAAATTATGCTAAACTATAAAACTCTTTTTGCACTTTTTTTTGTGAAAGTGTATAAAAATAATCTTTAAAATCTTTCAAAAAAATCAAAAAAGGACAAAGAAAGTACGTAAACAAAAATCGCAACTCAAAAGTTTTAAGAGCTCTACTCATTTTAACATACTTCTTCCTTACCACTGCATCAGAATAATTTCAAGCATACTAGAATTTTAGTTGTTCAAAAGTTTTGCCTTCAAAATGTTTTTTACTGCTGCAAATTTACCATTGGCTCGAAGCGTTCGCCTTTGCAATATATTATATTTATGTGTGTATATGTATGATGTTTTGACTGTCAGACTAATTGCATTACAAGCGGAAACGTGCAACAAAACTTCGCTCATTGAAATACACGCGCACGTTTCGGCAACTTTTTTCTTAATTAACAACACAATTCTAGATTGATAAAGTACAGCATGAAGACGCTTCGAATCAGTAGGGAGTATATATATATATATATGCTCGTAGTAACTTTGGTGTAACTTTTGTAGGACACTTTTTTCGAATTTTTTCATCTCTAGAAAATATTGCTTGAAAATTTACTCAAACAGCTTGCGCTAGAATAATAATGACTTGACGCGTTAAAGAATAGCACAAAGCTAAAGTTTCAAAAATGATGATGATGAGGAGCTTCATGGACGACGACTACAAGAACAAAATATGAATGATGCTTGTGACAATGAAGTTGATTTAATTGTGCTTAAGGGAAACGTTTTACTGTCTACTTGTTACTGCTCCTTCTCGTTGTCGTTGGAAATATCCGCTTAAGTAAAGCGTTTAGTATGGCCTTCTAAGACTCCATCGGTTTTTTTTTTTTTTAAGCTGGTTTGCCTTGAACTTATGAACTTCTTGCTACCGCTTCTCTTATTTTATATTAATGAAAACTCATAATGCGCACACACAACACCTATTTATTATTGTATGTAGGTATATAGTTATATGCGCTGCCAGGCAATTAACACGCTTAGTGTCTTTGTAAACTGATGGCACAGTGAATGAAATGATGAGCAACAAGAACGAGTGCTTACAGCCTCCTTTACTGGTTGGTCTGTGTGTGTGAGTTTCTATGTAAATTAATAAACTTATTATAAGTTATTATAAATAATTAATACGCACAGCAGAGCACAACTGTGTAGAACCACAAGTTGCTACCTGTCTCAATGGCTGCGTGTCCTTTGCACTACCACTTTGCTACAGACGTTGTTCTTCTGAAATGAGAGGACAATAACATCCTACAACAAGTGCTCATTCAATAAACTTGGCATCTACATATTTAATGAGGCAATAGTGAATAGCTTTCTAATTAGTTCACGTTGCTTCAGCAAATGTTTAAGCATTTTGGCAGTTGTGTAGGTGTAAATATTGTAATTAAGCGTTGGACGTAAGGCAAGCATAGGCATAAAGTATAGATATATAAGATATATATAAGGCATAAAATATAGATATATAAGTTAAACACTTGTGTAGAGACAAAACTAGATAGCTTAGCTTAAAATCATTTCGTTGTATCTGCATTCAACTTAGATTAGGTTTTATGTAGTTCGAAATAGAAAGAATGTATAGAACGATACGAAACGAATCAGAGAGCTTGGCTGGTCTAAAAGTGTTGCACTCTATCACTAACAATTTTAAGTCAGTTTCAACGTTTTCACATAGTAATTCGACATAAATCTCCTATAGGTTCCAGGACAGAGGGTAGTGAGACAGCTGATGTCAGATACGTCCAATCCTCTTTTACAAACATGGGCACAGCCATGAATGTCATGTGCAACATGTTTCCTATATAAGGGCAACAGGAGGTGAAACCAACTTAGCAATTATAGCACTACAAAGTTATTGTGTGTCGAAATAGAACAAAGGAGCTCCACTCACTAGTTAGCGGAACAAATCGAGCGTCTAAAGACCTAAAGCCAAGGTCATGAATGAATTCAACATAACCTTTCTAACGATTGCTTAACAGTTATGCTGGGGAATAACATTAAAGTTTAAATGGTACGAAATGGAACATATCAGTTAAACAGTGCCTTTCTGATTGGTCTTGAAATGAGTTGAATATTGTGGTAAATTACAAAGGAATATCACAAAAATCAAATGCACTTATGAAGCATTGAGTGTGGGTAGAGCAAAAATAAACTCACTAATTAGATTGAGTAACTAATCCAGTGTCTGTGTGCTTTAGTAATTTTATTACTACGGTTTTATACGAGTCCACAATATACTATCGTAGAAATGACGTATTGACTGACCTTACTAGCAAAGAATCATTTGCTTTAGCAAAATTTTTGCTGATTTTCTTTTTTATTGTAGTTTTTCTTTTTTTTTTAAATTAAATCAATAAACAGTTGACAGGCATATGTCCTCGACACTGAACATCACTGCTGCTGATGTTGTTCATGAGATGATGTCGCTGTTGCTCGAGCAAGTTGCTGACAACAGCAATATTGTAGCTGTATGGCTGCTGTTGCTGCCAGTCAAGCGTATCCAATAAAGTCTACAATATAAAATAACTATTTGCTATAGAACAGCACAGCAGTAGTAGAGCAACGGTCTATTAAAAATATATTTATTGATTAAACTTGTATTTTTTTTCGATTTACTATAAACTCATATTAAAAAATGTGTACTCCAAAGCAAACTGTATGTATTCATTTAATATTATACTCTTCTATTTCATAGCTTGGCGCACAGGAAGCCACTTGGGTCGTCTCTGACTACATAGCCACACCGGGCAGTAACGAGTTGAGCGTCAGCAAAGGCCAACAGGTCGAAATAGTCGAAGCGCCAACAGCAACCGAACCCGATTTCTGTTTGGTACGCCTAAATCCGCAAAGCGATGATGCTGCTGTACAAGAAGGTTTGGTGCCTGTGTCAGTGCTTAAACCGCCGCCGGGTGCACACAACAAGCAAGGCTCCGGAACAGCAGCAGCAACATCTTCGGCGCGGAAGGATAATAACGATTCGATGCAGGAGCAAGGTAAATTGTTGTGCATAATTTTGTGGCATTTAAGTTTATTAGAGAAATTTATACAAAATGTTTTTCATGTTTTAACAAATTTTTAAATTCTTTTTTTTTCAGGTAATCGCGGAAAAACGGATCCGCTTACATCCTCTACAAAACGACGCGGTTTCAGTGGGTAAGTGAGAATATTACAAAATGTTTAAAAGTTTTTTTTTTTTCTCATTCGTGTCATTGTCCTTTAGTGTTGTATAGCAAAAAGTTTATAAAGCCCCAAGCAATTGCTCTGAACTTTCTATGTCGAAATTTAGCAAAGTGTTTTGCAACATTGCAACTCAACTTTGACCAACTAGTTTAATAACTCTTTTGAGTGCAAAGACTGCTTAAAATTATTATATATTGTAGTTTCAACTTGTTTTCATTATACGCGTGTCCAATAGTTTCTCAAATTCCTGAGATCGACATAAATAAACTTTTTCTTTAAAAATACATTGCATGGCAACGTTTAGCTCCTCGTTTATAGTTGTCATTTATTTTTCTGCTAAATGACATTTGAACTTTTTTCAAAATGTTTTTTTAAATTATTTTCCCTTTTTTTATTCACATGAGAATAAATTATTTAGTAGTTGCATATGGCAAATAATTTGTTTGACACAATTGTATCCATAAATATTTTTTTTAAAGAGATAATTGTTGTTGTTTTTGGGACCCACGAGTCGATATTGTCAATTGTTAATCAGTTTATTTTGTATATCTTAGTACACTCAGAACTACAATTAAACTAACACAAAGGGATATTGAAGCATAAGCAAACAGAGTCGAATTTTAGAATTTTGTATTTCCGGTGTTCGTCAAGAAAAATCACCTACCTGTGATTCATGAAGTCGACTTTTTGGCTTGTTGCTTGTTAGCTAAAGTAGCTAAGACGCTAAAACTTATCGCTCACCGCCATTGGTTGTAGTTCGAATAGCAGTTTACAGTAATGAACTAAAATACAACGATAAATTACAACATAACAAGTAAGAATCATTTGAAAAACGTACGTATAAAGATTAAATAGCCGTTTTGTGGGCGTGGTAACAAAAGAAAAAAATTACAGTAAATACAGTAAATTGTTTAAAGTGTTAATTTATATTAACAACAAGTTTGAAGAACAAAATAACAAATATAATATACTAGTTGGTCCCCGCGACGTTGTACGCGGCCCTCCCCTTTCCTCTGGCACTCCTTCCTGTGTTTGATGCCGGCAACGCCAAAGAAGAGCGAGATAAAACAGCTTGGTCAGTAGCTAACGTTCATGGTAGAATATACACATATGTTTTTACGTACATATATATATATATATATATATATATATATATATATATATATATATATATATATATATATATATATATATATATATATATATATATATATATATATATATATATATATATATATATAAAAATTAGAAAAAGCTTTCTGTTTATCCAATCGCCACGAAACCCAAGGGACTATTTTGAATATTGCCACAAAATTTGATCAAAATCGGCTGAGCGGTTTCGGAGTCTATAGGGAACATACATACATACTTCCATTTATATATATATATATATATATATATATATATATATATATATATATATATATATATATATAGGATATTCATACATAGTCGATAAACCTCTTAATTGGTAAAAATTAAAAAAAAAAGTAATTTCCAAGAACAGAACATATGGAAAAGTAATCAAAAGTCATCGACACCGACGCTTGTTTATAATTCTGCAAACAATTTTCGGAAATTATGACAACTCTGTCCGTGAAGTTCTTTTGAGCATTCAACTAAGTTATGTTTATACTAATTTCTTTTATAAATCTAAGCCCCATTGAACTGGAAACCAGTAATTTTTGTATACCAATTCTACCGTTCAATTAAGTAGAAATATGGCTTCCACTTTTATCGATATTATTTGGATCGATATCATTAAAATTAATGTTATGTACAATATTTTATTTTCACTTAACAACAATAAACTTCGAGCTTATCGCTCTAAACTAAAAATACACTAAGTGGTTTTATTTAACTAAAACTACTGTGCAGCCAAAAATAATTGAATTTTTATCTATCACATAAGTAACTACAGACGCTTTCATTGTTTTTCGTATTTTGCACAATTTGACAATCTTTTATTATTATAAAAACATATTTATCATTGTGTTATCAAATCTGTCCAAAGAAATAGAAAACCTTAAAAATTGAATCAAAGCTGTCCATCCAAGCAAATCAGTTACGACACACTCATCAAAATCATTATTATCACACAGTATAAGAGTTGTATAAGAATGCCTTGCTATATGTATAATACGTATAAGAGTACCTATATATGTATTTCTCGATTTATCATCATTTATATTTCCACAGTAATAGTGTTTCTTCTACGTCGTTTGACGCTACTTCTTTTTGTTGGAGAGGTTATTTTTCTTCGCACCCTCGACTTATGCTTAAAGTGTGATAAGCGTATTACTCAAACACAGTATTTTAGGCTCAAGTAAAGTTGAAAACAGAAAAAAAACATTCAAGCGATGTAGTATGTAGATACTAAAATAAATAAATAAATGCAAAATCTGCTAAGGTTTAGTAAAGAGCAGTCTAAGTCAAAACAAGCTTTAGTTAGAGATTAAGTATAAAAGGAGCACGCAAATATTTTGCGGATTTTGATTTAGGATTTTTCGTTTTTCCGTCATCTACAGAATTGATTTGCGCTGTTTGAGTGTTTGACAGACTGTCTGAATGGCTGGCTGACTGACTGACGGACTGACCCTTTCGTTGATTGAGCCAGTTTGACTGTTTGAGTGATTGACAATTCGATTTAGTTGGAAAGCTCTTTTCGTATGCGGTTGTTTTAGACAGGCTATCAATTTTGCGTGGTTCTATATAGGTGATGTAATAAAAATAATGGATAAACTTTTATATCCTTTGTGGTTAACAGAAAGTTTTCCACATCACAATTTGACATATGTATGTATATAGTTTTTGATGAACAAATTGTTTATTCATAAGAAAGCATCTAAATTAAATGGTCGAGAATATCAGTTGCTTGACAAAGGACTTTAAGCACTGCCAATTTTTCTTACACAGAGTAAAAAAACACTTTAGTCTTGTTTAGCAATCTAAATTATCGAAAGGTTGCTAAAACTCTTCAAGCCAGTTATCGGATCCATATTTCGACAATTGAGAACAAACACACAGACAACAGAAACAGAGACAGACACGAATTACTCAGTAGAAATTCTCTTGAGAGTCTCTATACCATTTTTAACCTTGCTATCACTATACACACCAAAAATTTACATACGGGGGTGACTTAGAAATCTCTTTCTCCTCAAAATTTCCCAATTTCATTTATAAAATTTAATTTTAAGAATAAAATTTGGATTTTTTGAGGCGAAAGAAAATTTTGCGTCGCCCCTCAATAGTGACAGGTTAACAGACTGCCAGAACAAGAACTGGTTGTCTTATTTTCATATGTTCGGGCTTACACACGCCGTTATCGCGCTTGACAACAGACTCCATGGTTTAAACGTTTGTGAGGTAGGACTAAATTTTTCCTAATCTTATATGTTATTTTAAAAATGTGTTCTATTTGGTTGTTGCTTTTTTTCTGCGAACTAAAGAAAGAGAAAGCAAGATAAAATCAAGAACATTGGCTACTTTGAGATAATCGGGAGATTTGAAGTGACATAAACAATTTTAATGAAATAAGTAGCAATGCGGTATAGTAAAAGAGAGGAGAGAAAATAAATTTTAAAAAATAGAGAGAACGTAAATGTATCTATTCAACTATGTAGATAAGCAAACAACTTTTTGTGCACAAATTCTAAGTTAGAGGAATAGAGAGCAGCAAACAATATGTTGCATTGTTTGAAATAACAAGGGTATGTGTTTGATTTTTTGTGTGTAGGTGATCGCTTCATGTATGTGTTTTAGTGCTGGAGAGGACTAATCCAAAGATATTCCACTTTATGGCGAAGACGATACTAACAATATGCCAGATAACAACGGTGAATGCTTTGAATTCAGAAAAAAAAATATTTATTATTCTTACAGCGTAGTTACAAAATCAACTACTGTGTTGCAATCGAAGTACTCAACATATTTTTTATACTATCTACAAGTAGTACAGATATTTTTCAGTTGGGGTTATGTGGTTATTTTTTTTTTTGCTTTCAATGTCTAACTAATAAAGATAAAAATGAATTACTATAACGACAAAAAACGACGTAATCGAAAAGAGTAACATTATCGTTAAGATTGACAGAGCGAAGAACAATAACGACAGTAATAGTAACAGGAACAATAACAACACTAAAATAATACTTTATTTTTACTCTTTTTATACGAATTTTTGCTTAATTTTCTCATTTAAGAATATACTTACAATACAAATATAAACAAAAATATCTTACGAAAGTAGTAGAAAAAGAGTATAGAAAAGAGAACTGTGTAAATTCTTGGAAAGTATTTTTCTCTTTTTGTATGATTCAACGGCGTAGAATATGGTTAAAAAACAAACGCATTAACGCCAGTCACTCGTTCGCTCATTTACATCAAATCAGTTCGAGTTTAAACGCGTTGAAAATAACAACGCTCATTCGCGTTGTTTTGCCGGTCGCAAGTTTTATGCATTATGCGAAAAAAAGCTTAATTAAACAGTGGAAAAAATATACTTATAAACTTTGAAAGTAATCAGTCAGCGCAGCACGTAAATTAAAAACAAAGTTAAGAAGTCAAGTGCGATTGCCGTGAGAAATAAAACTCGCGCAGTGTGTCATCAAAAGTGTTTTGTGACATAGGCTGCAGTTTGGTAGATAACCAAATTTGTGGTTGAATTTTTTTTTTTTTTTTTGTTTCTTCTGATAAAGAAGAAATTATAACAATGTGTAATAATCATACGCATAATGACTATATTGAACCTGCTACTGCAGCATGTGATGCATATCATGAGAAACATAATTTCAATTTTGTACTAAAACGTGCTTCACGTCTCTCAAAATCAATGAGCTATATTGTGGGCAACGGCAGTACCAGCCCCATGGTTACAGATCAGGCGCAACGTTTCTCATGCTTCTGCTGCACTCCAGATGAAGAGATGTTGAATAATTTACGTAGGGCTGAACACCGGAAATCATGGTAACTAGCGCTGATTTACTGATTATTTAGCAATAGCAATAATTTTGTATTATTGATAAGTTTAATCGAGACATTTGTGAAAAGGTACAACGTACAGTGGCGAAATAGAAATTTATTTCTTTCTTAATCAGTTGCCGTAGCTATAAACAACTTTTTGCTATAGTAGCTATAATTTACTACAACAAAAAACGTATCTACTATTGTTGTAAATGTTGTTAGGGTTTGTAATTTGTGACCAATGAATAGTCATTGATTTCAGAAAACATTTGAGCTAATTACTCACAATGCTTATTGTTAGGAACTAAAATAATCGCACAAAGTTTTCAGCTTGTGATGCTTTCTTTGTAACCAACACAAAGCAATAATTTATATTGTATTGGTGGATCGTGACACTGCATATCTAAAAATTTGCAGTTGTGCTGAATAGAACTGTAGCAAATCGTGAAAAGATAAAAATATGTTAAAATATTGTTTATCAAGTTGGGTTGCCTTTGATTTGTTTCTGAACCGGTTTATAAAGGGAATAAATTCACGAAAATATAACATTGGAAACGTTTAATAATGCTCTGATATTTCATTATATCACTTCTTTCAAAGATTTAAAAGCAAGCTTTAATTTTAATGTACTTACTAACACAAGCAAACATATTTATGTATTTTTGATTTGAACCACCATGTTTCTAACTATGTTTTCAACAGTCTCATAATATTTGTATTATAGGGTTCACGAACAGTAGAAGTTGGCGTGGCATAGTCAATATGACTTATGTTTAGCCTAGTAATATAAATAGTCTACATACTTGATTTCAGATCGATATATTAAAAACTGAAGGTACTAGTTTTGATTGATACATACTGGGGACGGACATGGCTAGAATCCAGATTTATAATATGTATACTTTATTGGGCCTGGGATGCTTCCTTTAAAGCGTTACAAACTCCGTGACAAAATTATAATATATTATTATATATTAATATAATATATTACATAGCATGTTGCTCCTTCCTTTTATATAGTAAATTTCTGTTAGTGCCAAGCATCAGTGTACAGAATTAGTAAGTTTTTCATTTTCATTAATAGCATTGCTTTCGTTAATGCGGATAATGCAAAATGTCACTATAAAGTATTTGCTTCAAATTCGTGTTAAAATTTAACTTCATTTCGGATAATATCAAATGGCGGTTTTCAAAAATCAATGCTATTTACGAACTGTGAGATAACAGTTCCAAACTTCGATTACAGTGAAAAATAGCAGTGACGTGAAATATCGCTCACTACTAGTACCAATTGATAAATTCCATTTTGAATAATTTAAAGTGAATCTGAATCAATATTGATTTATAAACCTTAAAAATGTTTCAATTGTGAAAGCTTTTAATTAACTTAAATACACATCTACCACTATATGCACATCCATGTCAGTTGAAATAACCAAATTGAAACCAATGCTAACATTCGATTTTAGTAGGATGCCACAAATCAAAATGCAACATAATCCAACTACTGCAATCGGATTGCTAAATTACATGATTAATTTAACTTTCTGTCTGTGTGTGACCAAAACCAGAACTGATTACGCCCTTGGCAACATACATATCTACAATATACGAGATACAATATAAATACTTATGGGTATACATAGAGCACACTCGCCTGAATGGTATTCATATGTAATTGAACTTTATTTAAACATCTACACATGCAGAGCGCAAAATTGTTACAAATTATGATTCAGTTGATTATTTTTGTACACAAGCATTGTATAGCACAACGATAGTGAGTAACTGAAAAAAGAAATAATAGGTTTATAAGTCCCAGAGGTTGATTTCATGTCAATTGTGATTGGTCGTTGTCGTATGCGTGTTGTGTCGTATCGCATTTGAAACGACATTGGATACTGGCAATAATATCCCGTTGCTCATGCAAAATCACGTTCAATTAGAGTACAACCAACGAATGTACACAAGATGGTTGTAAACTATACAGACTATATGCTTCAATACTCCAGCTACTCTGCAACAGATGTGTAATCGAAGCAGAAGTATGCCAATGGCTGTCTGCGCCTTATATGAACGCTAAACTGGGAATTGACCAAAATGGACTGCTGACTACCTAGAGGCAATGGAATGAGATGGAATGTACAGCTTATCAAATCAGGTGGCACGTGTGTGCTTTTGGGCATATTGGCTTTAATGTTTATGCCAAAATTGTTGTTATCGATAGCAATTTTTACGCTCAAACATACTTATTGTACATACGATGGCGATATAAGGGTTTCCTTTCGTGCTTATGATGTTGTTAATGGCTCCCCAGATATACCTTTATTAAATATGTATATAGTAGGCATGCTTCAGTCACGACAGTTTAATATTTACCTGGCGTTAAATTTACTGAAATTTTCTAAGGTTTTTTTTTTGTTGTTATATTCACATTTCTTTTCCCCCGTTTTTATTATTGTTTGCAAATGTTTTCCGTAATTATTTAATTGCTGTGCATGCAAACCTGTTTGGTTATTCCCAGTTGCATGTTCAGAAGCTTTCAAAATGCGCTGTCGTTTTCATTGATTGCGTTTCACTAAGTGTAGAATAGAACGTTTGCAGGTGAAGGAGTGAGATACAAATAGGTGGTACATATAAAGCTTGTAACTATTTTCACTTGAATTGCCAGCACAGCGGCTGTGGTACTTAGTACCTGAATGTGCAATGTTCTGTTCTCTTTCGTTGAAGTCCAATTAGTTTTCGCTGATAATGATTT
Organism: Leucophenga montana; assembly: GCA_035044765.1. NCBI lineage: Eukaryota > Metazoa > Arthropoda > Insecta > Diptera > Drosophilidae > Leucophenga > Leucophenga montana. The sequence goes on along the minus strand of JAWNNQ010001104.1, from coordinate 1,643,339 downwards.
TAAATACGCATTCCACATAATATTAAATAAAGTATTTTAGTTTGCCGTAATGTTTGTAACATAATCGTCGCAGGACAAAATAATTATAAAAAATATATTTGTAATATGTAGGAATCACTACCGTCGTATACTTTATTGGTTCATACCTCGAATGTTTACTTGATTCTTTAAAAAGAATTGCAAATAAAATAGTTCAACCAGATGTAAGTTGTATCGAACTAGGCCATTATAACATTGAGAACAATTAAACTAGTAGCGAAATATGGACTTCAATTTGCATCTTAAGAGTGCTTATAATTCTTAATTAGTTTAAAATTTAAAATTATTCTCCAAAACTAAACGTCTATACTCAGAATATAACAGTAAGACACATGTAGCCAGCATACATAACAATCTCTCTTAGTTTTGCATTAAAAGAGTATTGAAGTTTCGTTTTGACCAACGATAAAGTTCGTTCTAGGTTCTTTTTATGATAGTTGTGGCTGTCGCCAAAGCGATAAGTTTGCATTTATTTTTGTTGTGTAATAAAAAGAAAAAAATTGTGTTTTTCACATGTTTTACCTCTTACTGCAGTCTTTTATTGTTCTTTTTTTTATTGTCCTCCATTTCAATGTCTAAAGATAATTTCTTGTACAGTATTAATCATCGTTCATTGTTTACTTAAGCGTTTCCCATATCATAATAATTATTTATTATGTATATATTTGTTTGCAATGTGGCGTAACAGGAACTGAAGCATTCGATTCCATGAATGTCATTCACTTATTAGGATTAAAAAAATTAAACAGAAATTTTGAAATATCATTGAATTGCTACGGAATCAATTATGGAACAATTTATAAAGAATTGTGTTTTGTTCTTTAATGCCTAATTGTATATAAGAATTCTAGAAGCCGTATTTCATGCCTGCAATGAAAATTTTCTAAAATGATTTATAAAAAGTTTCAAGTTTGTTTTTTATGCTTTATAATTGTTTATTTATTATTACGCTACGCTATAATTTGTATATAATTTAATATTAATTTGCAATCAAACTCACACTACAAAACAAAACAAATAGGTGTGAATTATTAATACCAAATACTACAATTACGAGTCTGAATACATAAGATATAATTGTATAGTACTTGTATGCAAAAGTTTTTATTTTCATTTTCACCAGACTCATTTTCATACGCATTGTAATCTTATCTTTCAACCGGTTTGTTGATTCTGTTGTTGGGGTATGTTGTGTTTTAGCGATTGTTTTAATATTGTGTATCTTTTTATTACATGCCACTCATTTATGTTAATTAATAGCTACAACTACCGCAAACATGTGCTTTAATTCTTTGCCACAACGATTTGATGAGTGGTAGAGTAGTGGAGTGAGAGATATGAAAACATTACTAGTCAAAAATTGTGCTAATTACTCGAATATTGTGTTATAAGATAAGCTAATGGTAGCTATTTAATATTTGTACTAGAAAAGAAAGGGAAATTTGTAGAACATTATATGAAATATTAAATTATATGAAATATTAAAAAGTTATTGAAAAATTAGCATTAACTATAATTAATGCTAATTTTTCAATAACTTTTTAGACTTTCTCGATTTTGTCATATTGTAGTGTTTACTTTTTTAAAATACTAATACGTATACAAGATATAAAAAGCTTCAAAATAGGCATTAAAAATAGAAAATAACTCTTACGACTAAAAGATTAGTCACTAATTAAACTAAGGATTGTTTAATATTATTATTAATTAACTAGTTCGCTAAAAAGATCACCAGTTCCGCTGTGCATTAATGCAACAGTTAACCACTTTAAAAATAAAAAAAAAAAACGAACAAATTGTTTAAGTCTTTCCGGTGACAGTCAAAGAGAAGAGTCATCTGCCTTTTATTTAGCAAATCGATAAATTGGATGTCTGTTAGCTAGGATAGTAAGAATTTGTGCCCACACCGTTGATAGTGCTGGTACCAATGGACTGGTGATTCGTCTGTGTTTTTTCCTACAAATAAAAACCTATTAGCCCGTAATGTTCGTATTAGAAATTCATGGTTCAATAAACTATCTAACTATAATAATTGTTATATAAAAACTATTCATATATTTACGACTTCCAGTCTGGTCAAATTCATCTTTTTCACCAACAAGCGGCATAAAATTGTTGCACAAAGTAACATTTCTCTACAAATATTTACACACTAATTGGGCATTATTTATCTGCTGTTGTTAGTATTGTGAGATATTTGCTTATAAATATGGCTCAAACAAAATTTATGTAAGCATTAAATAAAAGTATTTGTTACCAACAACTTATCTTTGCACAAAGAGATCCAAAAAAAAAAAAAAAAAAAAATAAGAAATATTTGCTTATAAGTATCTCTCTGTGAGTAAGAAAATTTTGCGACCAAAGCAGACTAACAACATGAATATGGTTTATTGTCTCAGAATAAACGATCGAATAGGCGACAAGTGTTGCCTTGTGTTGATGGCTTTTCGGTGCGTTTGAACGCGGCATAGAAGTTTATACACTTTAGTGGGTCGCGTTAGGTAAAGTAAACAGAAACCACACGCGCACATATTGACAAAGTACTTGAGACAGATGTGAGCGGTTGAACTGACGACGATGACGCCACCTTAAATGACTATTACTAATACCACTCATGGAGCACTATGGGCATTTACATATAGCGATAGTGTCTAGCTTGGTTGACAGACGAATGGACGTACATTTATGGTCGGGCGCCTACTAATGAACTAAATGATGAATGCACACGTTTATGAGTATTTGTAAAGGACGAAACGTACTCGTAGATATGAGTGAAGAGTGCAGAAAATAAAAGTTTAAGCAAGCGTAAGAAAGCGAGGCGGACGACAGCAATATAATTCAGCACCAGCATTGAACGCTACTCTTGTTTTTGTTCATGTACAGTATTGGCTGTCTGTCTGTCCATCTAGTATAAGACTGACACTCAAAGTACAATGAATTTGTCCTTTTTATAGCATTGCTTCCTTGCCTTTTGCTTTGTTGTGTGCGGCATATAACAAATTTTACGCTTATGACTTCCGGTAAGACATCCTGACTGACCGAAATAAAGAATGCCGTGCAGCTTGCCTGCCTGCTTGGCTGCTCTTTTTTCTTTTGCTTGTTGGCTATTTTGCTTGAGCGGTTTTGCTTTTTCAAAGCTTATGTATACACTTCATATATTGTGTAAAAATTGTTTTATGAATTTATTGGAAAGCTTGTAAAGCAGTAGATTATTCTTAAAATACACTTTGTTGGCCTATTAGGGTTGATTCAGGTTTTACAACAAATTGCAGATATGTATAAAATTAAGCTTAAAATAGGTCATTAATATCCTTGAAGTTCGGGCGGGGACCAATCCCCTTTCTATCCACTTGCAATGCATTTGACTGGTGAATTTAACATGGCTATGTCATTGAAAGGGACCGTGTATTGCGACATAACAGCCCCTTTTCCCAGACACGCACCAGAGTCAAAGGACTGGCCACTTCACTTGGGAAAAATGACTTCCGAAGGGACGAGTCTATTGGGAGTGGCGAGTGCCAAATTTCTTGGGACTGGTGCTTTACTAGCCTTTTCGGAGTGGTGAGTGGTTAGTTCACATTTGCCATATGACAAGCGTAAAACAAAATTAAATTTATTTGGTATTTATGTTTTTTAAATGTATTTTTTTGTTTTATTGTTAGTTTTTTTTTCTTTTTTTTTTTTTTGTAATTCTATTTTGTTTAAAATTTTTACTCAATTTTGTTGAATTATAAAAATTGTGTTGGAGGAAACTGGAAACCATGACCAACTTAAAAGTGCTGAAACGCAAAAGCTGACCATCTTAGCTACTTCGGTTAATACATTGACCTGAGGAATCACAATGAATTGCTTTTTCATTGAATGAATCATTATTTATATTTTTACACTGTCACCATGCTTCGCTATCGTCGGCTGGTGAAGTGGCTAGTCTTTTAAGACTGGTACGTGTCTGGGAAAAGGGGCTTCAACGTCGCACTGCTCGGTCCCTTTCAATGACATAGCCATGTTAAATTCGGGTGGATAGACAGGGGACTGGTACCGAATGGTGGCGGGTGAATTCACTAGTTTCGTACTAGTACGGCCGAACGACTGGGATGTCTCATAAATACACTCACACATCACCAGGAATTTTGTCCATATGATGAATGATGAATAATAACCAAAGCAAAGTCATATGTAAAGATAACAGCGTAGACTCGAATCGCTCAATTGAAGGTATCGGATTTTCTAAACTAAGTGTTAGTACTCAGCAGTATATATTATGACAACGATCGAGTTTAGTTGTATAGAAAAACATCCCCAGAACATATGACTGCCTCCTGCCTAACGCTACGATATACTTTGCTTCATATTCAGTTTTTTTTTTCCGTTGCCGCACATATTTATGTATTCCATTGTCATAATAAATTCATGTTAAACATTTTTGAAGCGTATAAAAGCTACGTTGTTACCGAATCGAATTTATTTCCTATTAAACCTTCTTATATTAATACATACATACATACACATTTTGTACGCAATTTTCAGCGCCAGTCTTATTTTTGTTGCATAAGTTTAGGTGCTTCCGCACTTTTTACGCTGCTTTCAAGAATATGCTGCTAGGAAGGCGCCTAATGAGTTTGTTTTTGCTGCCCACGCGATTTTAACCAGAGGTCCAACACTCTTTTTTTTATTTGTCACGCTATTCTCTCTCTCTCTCTCTCTCTCTCTCTCTCTCTCTGTTTCTCCCTCAGAAACACTTTCATATTTACTTAGCATTACATCAGCAAAATGAAGCAAACTAGGCGTCGTATACTTAATAAATTAAATAAAATTCCGGGAAAAGCAAATTTACTGCAGCTCTTTTTACTATGTCAATGTTTATTTTTACTTTGAGTTATGTATATTTCCGTATTAAGCCTTGCGTACTATTAGAGGAACTGCTGAAATTTTACAATAATGCAAAAGTCTATTGGTCTATTTCAAAACACTTATGTACCACATATGTATGTATATAAATGTTTGTTTTAAGGCAGTATGCCTAAAAGTATGCAGTGCAGAATTTTAAAGCTTGTCCAAGTATTTATTCGTGCTGCATGAAAACCAAACAACACAGCCACAAAACCGCAAAGTATGCAATCAAATGCTAAACTACAACGGTAAATTTTAATTGCTATTTTTTATCGTCGACTTCGGTCGTTGTCGCTCGTGTAAAATTCCAGGCGCGTTTGAGCAACGCCCGCGGTGTATTCAATGCTAATTCCAGTGGGCCCACGAACCAAAAAAATACCTCTCCAATGAAATTTTGTAGCAAAAAAAAAAAACAAAAAAATACATATTACAATTTCAATTGTCGCAACGCGCCACAGGCGAGCAAGGCAAGCGAAACAAAAGCGAAGAATTTTATTTCTGCAATTTTCCTAATTGTTTCCATATCGAAATAAAATAAATTTCATTCAATTCCATGAGCACTTGTGAAGTTTTCGCTTTGTTTGACCCAATATTTGCAAATTGTATTAATTTGTACAAGTATTTATTTTTATTCTTTTATCATTAAGTAGTAGCACTTTCATAATTAAAATTAGCTCCAATTAATCATTTAATTTGGTATTTGTCAATTTCTGCTTGCAAACAACGTCTTTTAAAATATTTCTTAAAAATTAAACAGTAAATTATTTAAATTTGTCAAAATTTAAATTTGACAATTTCGTGTTAAGGGTTATTAAATTAATTAATTGCTCATCAAACCATGCTGTTGATTTGTTTTTGATTTTATGCTCCGATGTGCATAAATCCTATGTACAACCTTGTATGTATTTATGTATGTTGCTTTGATGGTTTTATGATTTTAGTTGAATTTTCTGCAAAGAATTGTGGTTAAAAATATTTGATTGTACAATTGTTAACTATATACAAATAAAATAAAATTTTTCTAGACAAATAATATAGTTAGAATGTTTAAATAAATAGTTTTCTTTGGTTTAGTATTATATGAGCTTGTAAAATAGTGTTTGGTCTTGATTTTGCAAATCTCTATAAAAATTTTAATTTGATGTGCAACGCAAATCGCTTGAGATACTTTGCAAAGATTATGTCCCAACAACCAGGACTAAATCAGGGCACGTAAAAAAATTCGGTTGAAAACATTTTTAATTAATTTAAGGTGAATCTAAATAGTGAATATTTACCTTCAATGTAAACTCAGTGGTATTATATGTACTTACATACCAATGTGAAGCCTGGAATAATACAATATAAATGAAATATAGTTTTAATAAAGATATTTTATATTTTATTATATGACATTCTACCAGATAAAGATATTTTTATATTTTAATAGGCAAGCCAATATTTTGTGATGATTTGACAAAAAAATATAACATATGTATTTATTTGCAGATTTGCACAATCTATATTTATTAAGATCGGTTGAATATTGTTTGCGTGAAAAGCTTAAACAATCGTCACTTACACAAGACAACAAAAATGACATGCATAACATACAAAACGCACACACACACAAAAATATTAAACTCTCTCACATTACTCAATGAATGCTAATCATGGTGAATTAATATCAAGCGAGCAGCCAGTTGCCAGTTGATAAGAAACTGAAAGCACGAAAGAAAGGAATATATTTTTTTTTACTTTGTGTTTCGGTTTCGTTAGCACAAAATTCATATGGAGATTACGTATTTTACTTTGTATACGCTTAGCTTTTTTTTTTAAGATTAAAAAATGGGAGCGTTTGGTCACATGTAACTATCTTTTATATTACACTACGATAAAGCAAGAATTATTTTTTACGCGAGGTGATACAGCAATAAAAAAAACCAATACGGAGAAAAATATATAATTTTACCCCTAACTATTGGCGTCATAATTTCGGGTTTTCCACCGGGAATGGTGTTTCAGGGATCCCGATTTGTGTATCATGTTTATTATTTCTTGTTATGCTTGTCAGTTTTTTTAACTTATTAAGTTTAAAAAATAAGAAAAAAAACTCCCACATTTGTTAGGCTCGATATATTTTTCTTATTCTATATTGTGGACTCAACATTATTTATGCTAAAGGCCTGCATGTCTAAAGATCTTTAAATATAACATTGTTGAAAAGATTGCAGATATTTAAAATCAAAACCTGGAACGGGAGCAGATTTTTAGTGCCGGAGCGGTGACGGATCGACTTTCAAAAATGCCTCGCTAAGGACTATTGAACATTAATTCAACCTCGCTTGCTTTCATTGTTTTTCGAACACGCATTTCGCTGTGCTCGCACTTACTGCTTCTTATTGTTCAATGTCTTCGTCAGACAACACAATAATTCAACGTGATTTCTAAGTGTCTTCTATATGTATTTATTTTCTTTAAAAGTTCCTGCATTTCCTCGCTCGCACTTACTGTTTCTCGCATACTCATTTTGACATATGTATGTATCTCAGACTCTTCGTTTTAGACGTCATATCTCATTATTTGCTGTGATTATTAAAGCCGCTCGCAGTTAATATTTCTTTTTAACATATTTTTTAAATGTTGAATTTTCATTTGACAACTCACATCTTGTTCATTTCTATGCTGTCCCCAGATGTAATTCATTGCCAGTCCTTGCACTCAAAAAGCTTCTTCTTGGTTTTTTAAGTAATTTCCAGAGAATTGATAATAAAATGTTTGTCATTCATTAAAAATGCTTTAAAAACAAGCTTTTTATGACGACTTCTTTATTAAGCAATAATTAATTTTTTACGCGTTTATTGAGCGCACTTGCTTCACATCAAATGGATTTTAATAAAGTCATCTTTTGACTATAGTAAAAAAATATATATATATATTTTTTTTTTTTCATAAAACCATAAAAAAAATATTTTAGTGTATTCTGAAATGAAGCATTCTCACTTTTCTTAAGATGCCGTGAAACTTTTGATAAACGCGATTTTTATGTATAAAAATAAATTAAATAAAAGTAGACACCATAAAAAAGAAATTTGGTTGGCTATAAATACTTAAAAATTATGATAAAATTTGAATTAGAATTATTATATGTATATATAGCAAGTTGCTACGATTTTCGCTACATTTTCATTAGTTTTTCTTTATGTTGATTTTGTTGATTACAAATATAAAATTGATTATCAATTTGTTCAACTTTTTCTTTACAGGCGCAAATGGATACCGCAACCGTTGCGTAAACTCTCACAGAGTAAAGTAGATAAACCGACGCCCGAGAAATCGCTCATTAAGAAATCGTCTGAGAAGAACTTGAGAGTGAGTATAAATACATACATATATTGATGAAAACACATCGGAAAAGTTTTTACGACTTTTTTATGCGTTTGTGCTTTAATATTTTTTTATTAACTTATTTTCAAAAATTAACTCACACGCCCACTTTCGTTTCACTTGCAGTTACCACACAAACATGCCGAAGAGGAAAACACCGGCAACGCATCACCATCATCGTCATCATCTGTTGGCCAATTGCCACACTTTGCGACTGCGACAGCAGCATCTCATGCACACAATACATCACAGCAAGATTTCGAGGCCGAGGAGGAAGCTGGCTTGGAGCTGCCACCGCCGATGAAGCCAATACAAGAGCCACATTTGATTGCCAATGGACCGCCCGCATTTACAAAGGATCTCAAAGAGAATTCGGCTAATTTGGTGCGTAGTAGCACAAAGTGCATAATTTTGCTAAATATATACGTTTCTATTTGCAAGAAATCAAATATTCTAATTGGTAATATGTACTTACTTTTTGTATTATATCTACGCCCACTGCTTTCGCTTTCAAAACGAAGAGTTGCGTGCCTAACCCACGCCTTCATCAGCTCATTTATATTTAGTCATTTAAATTTTTGTGCTTCACACAAAAAAGAGAATTCCCTGGAGCAGCAACGCATTTTAAATATATTTTCACTAATCTTTGGTATTATATACATAATCTGTATTTTGTTTAAAATTTTCTTTTTTCGGAATACTTTAAATTTAGAGCATATTTGCAAACATTTTAAAAATAGCAAACAAATTTCCCAATTAATTTTGGTGAAGCTTTTAAAATTGTACCAGAAGTGGTGGGTGTAGTTAATTAAATTTTCATAAACTAAATGCTGTTGCTATTTTATGTGTGTGCGGCTTAAATATGCTGAATTGTCGAGTATAAATTTGGATTAAATATTTCTGCATTTTAATCACTAACCTGATCCACGTTACATAAATTTAGGTTGAAATCAATTTTCAGTTAAAAAGAAATTTAATAGAAATATTAAATAAAATGAGTTTCATATACTGTAATCTTACAATCTGATACGCATGTTTATAATCACAACAAAAAATAAGGAACAAACAGTTTAATAACAACTAAAACTGTTTGTTTCATAACAACTAATATGATCCAGTTCTGAACTGTAAGAATTTCAATCATAACACTACCATGTATTAATGAATAGCATAGTTGCAAATGAGGTGAACAGAACTCCACATAGTAGAACTTCTTGCTGTTTAATATTACCATAATGTTTCAACTTTGAACAGCAATATGTGGAGAAGTCTTCTATACATACACACATATGTCATTCGCTCTAAAAAATACTTTATCCTCCACGCAATGACATGGAAAATTATAAACTATAAACCTTTATATTTAAGTTTTTGCACCGTGAAGATTTTCTTGTCAGTTTATAATGTAGTTTTTATGAATAGACTAAAAATGTACATTAACGAAATAGCCGATAAACTAGCAAGGATTGGCACGTCCAAACCTTTGTAACAAGCATGAGAAGAATTAGGTATACCTGCAGCATTTAAAGAACAAAATACCTACGCACACTCATTAGAAATTAAGTCATTGCAGCATCAAGCATCGTGACGAGGCACTTTGCAATCAATAGGCATGATATTCTCTTAACAGTTTTTGCAGAAGCTGTAAGTATAAAGAAGAATCTAACATCTTTATATCACCTAGTTTGCGTATATTCCGTACTATGGAGCATTGGCTACCTACATGCATTAACCCACAAATTGCTTAATCTAAGGAAAGGGATTTAATTTTCGGAGTATCACCCTGCTATCTTTAAGCTTAGGTGACAGCTGACACCTCAAAAACTAAGCCATATTATTAGGACCAACTTGATGAGACGATGCGCTTGGCTCGCAGATTGGCACCCCATAACTTTTTGATCGTAACTCGTCATAAAAGCAACGTATTATTAATATTTAACATACATTGGAAAAAAAGTAAAGTTTCAAAAAATAAAAATTTATTTTAATTATCAAAAGATTTTAAAATCGACCCCATCAAATTGAAGCTTGCCGGTTGCCACCCGTGCAAAATTTATTGAACTTTATTTGCATTCGGTGACTGTGAACATAAAAAAGCTGGAATGTCGAAATACAGCAGTTGTGTCAACTTGCATGCCTATCACCCACTATTTTTAAGAATAGTTCCAATGTAAACTTACCGCTTATATTCTAGTGTTTGTAAGAAAACTTTTTTGTGATGGTGAACACGAGCTTTTTTTATTATGGTATAAATATATTTAGTAATTACACATATAAAATAACTGGTATTGTTACAGTTCGAACCAGCATAGCATATAGTTCTCGTATAAAGCTATGGTTTGATTGATTGAGTTCCTTTTAATTTTGTATGATTGTTCCTTATATTCATTCTTATAATACACTCCTTTCTAAAATTAGATTGTTGCTTCTGTTAATAATACCCATAAAATATGCAACATTTTTATTTAATATTCTTTCATATTTTGCTTTTATACCTCTTCTTTACGATTTGAATTTAAAAAGCTACTATATATTTTCGCTTCCCTTTCATTGTAAACCTCAATTTTGTTATTAACTTTTAACCAAGGCTCAATATTCTAATCATGATTAGCCTATTATGTTCCCAACGGGTCATTATTTTTGGAATGCCCTTTTTTTCTGCAGCTTCTAACATTAACCTATTGACACGTGCTGCCGTTGCTGCTACAATCTTTGTTTTACTCACACAATTTTCCCACACAAATCAAAATACAGAAAAAAAAAATTAAAGAAAAATGATTGTTTTACTGTTTTGTCACTTCAAGTGCTTTTCTTGGCGCAATTAAAAACAATATGAGTAAAGTAAGAAGGAAAACAGAAAGCCGGAAAACATATTACACACAACACCACATAAAAACAACAATAAGAAAACAATAAGAGAATCTAAACGCCTTATGAAAATGTTGTGGCACGAGACGATGACAGCACAACGAACAAACGGCATTAGGGTGACCAGCCTTTTCAATAGACGCCGGCGCACAGTCACACAAACACTCGATCATAAATTGTACACTTTATTAGTTTTCTTGGCACTTTGTTGCTTCGCTCTTGGCATTCAAATGATGTGCGCCCAGGCAGCCATTCAGGTGGCATTCACTGCAATGATACAGATTTCATTTTTCGTTGTTTGTGCTCAATTGAAACGTGTCAGACAGAAGAGCGAGTTAAATAGAAGAATAAAATACTAGGCATATGTAAATTCAAGATGAAAATTTTGTTCATGGTGGCGTCGTCGTCTAATGGAGAGTAGCAGCAGGCTGCGGAGGCGTTAAATATATGGCTAATTTTAGCAATTTTATGAATATTTTCTGAGCAGAATTATTATTAAGTATTATTGTCGACTTTTTACGCATCATTGTTTTTTGGATTTTTCAAATGACTGTGGACAGGAAGTAGTGACACAAGAAACGAAACGAAATTTTCACAAAATGCACCATATTGTCTTTCAACAAACACCCCCATACACTAGATACACTAGATCATAAACATACAATAACATTATAATCATTGTTATCGTCGCCGTCGTCGTCATTTGCATCATTAAGTATACACACGAGATAGTTGGCACCACGAGAATTGAGAACTCATTGCGCTTGGCCGGGCAGTGATTGTCATTGTCCGAGTATCCGAGTGTCCGTCTGTTGTCGTCGCCGTGTTCTTGAGCGAATTGTCGCCATTCGGAATGCGTCATGTGACGCCACACAGTCGGCGACTTGGCCATCGTTGCGTGTATTTTGGATAATATTCCGGTCAATCTATATACACAGCCGCTGCTATATATCCTCTTCTTTACATCCGTTTGATAATTTAATGTCTACGCTGCTTGTCAGCACATTAGTTTAATTTACAAAAAATGTAAAAAGTAAAAAAAGAAAAACAATCTTCATTAAAGACAACGTCATTTTTTGTCATTGTACGCAACATTTCTGGAATTCTTAAAATGTGATCTTATTGTAAATTTTTTGTTTGTTTAGATTTAAACAAAACAATAAAATCTCCCTGTTTTCATTTACTACATTGTTAGTTTAACCTAATTTAGCATTATTGTTTTTATTTAATACAATTATTACTTTTCCAGTGTTTTTTTTTTATATTAAAGCAGCACACCTTTATTTAGGCTTTTTCATATTATGGCATGTTTTTTTCTTTTTAAACGCTTCTCTCGGGCTCATTAATTTTTAATAGTTACGCATTTTTAAATATTTCATATAAACAATGGCCTCAATTAGTAAGCTTTGACTTTGCGTTGTTGTTGTGGTTTGTGGTGGAGGTGGGCCATTTATCAGGATCCTTGAACGCATTTTATCGTTCAACCTAATTAAACTTTATTTATGCATTTTCATGTGGCTTTGATTTTTATTGTAGGTACTTCCGCAAAAAAATACATATCAGCGAAGAGTAATTAATTGTGTATAAATTAAAATAAAATATTAATTAAATTGAAAGCATTTGTTTTTATAGTTTTTACATAGGCAGTACATACTCGTATGTATATCAACGCTTAGATTTGTTTGTTTCAGTGAATTATTCGTAAGAGATAGTATAAAACATAAAACATATTTAATTCTATGCTTGTTTAGCTCAATCAGTCAATTTGACTGCGATGCTTTATTTGGAAATTTGCTTTTTAATTGACAAATTCTTAAAAAATCTTACAAAAATCAAAGTCTTTTACTAACTATCAAATGAAGTTTGGCAAGGCTGAACGCTGGAACATTGTGCGCAACAAGTAGCTAACTTTTTTCAACAAATTTGTTTTCCCTCTCACACGTTTAGTTCCCATTTCATTTTTTGATTGTCATCATTATTGTTGTTATTAAATAGGAAAATTTTTTTTATTTAAATTTATTTGCACAGCACACATAGACAAACTTTTATATCCATACATACATCCATACAAAGATATATCTATATCTATCGAAAACAAACAAGGCAATCGACAAGCGACATATCTATGAGAGTGACACATACTCTCATTTATGTTCAATAGCGCACAGTGCGTTGCAGAAATACCAGACGTATATGTATAGAGTATTAAAGCAGCCTTACACATTCATGAGTTCTCAGTGTCAAAAATATCTGATGAGACGAATGATTCGCGCATCTGTTTTGAAAATTTCGATACCAAAAATGCCCTTCACTCTTTTTGACCAACTACAATATAACATTTGATTTGACTGAACTCTAAATGAAAAGATTGATACTATTGACATAAAATGGATCAAGCTTCATATGAAAAGCTCTTGACGAGTTATTTTAAGTTTGTATTGTTGGTAGTGATTATAACTTGCACATATTGATATTTGATGACTTTATTTTATACGATCAAATTATCTATGACAACGATTTCGATTCGTTACTTAATTGAAAGCACTTTAACAAAAAATTCCCAAACAGTTTTGCCAATACACACATAGCTTATCTTGCCTTGGGCTGAAACTCATCTGAAAAAAGAAGGAGTAGGCTCTGCGAAGTTCTAAAAGTTATGACTGATGCTTGGGAAATAATGGAAAAAACAATTTTTTTGAGACTAAAAATGCTCCGTGCATTATAAGATGTTGCATTACTTTAATATACTCTATGGTTATAGGCTATAAGAATTAATGCTAGTATTCAATTAATTGTATATATATTAATCATGATACAGCCCAAAAAAGCTTTTAAAACAAAAGACTATAGTTTTCTATCAAACTAAACATACCAAACTCAACAATAACCTTTTATTTAAATGTGCCTTAAAAAATAATGTTTTGTTTAAAGTACCAAATAAATTTTCATAAACTTATGAAAGCTTGGGTCATATGTGTATGAATATTTGTTGATTACTTTGTCACTGTTAAATTAAATACATTTAAATTGTGTCGCATAAATATAGAACGCACTGTATCTCAATCCTATTCATTTGTAGTGAGTTCTCAATGGCAGCCATTTGAATGACGGTGCGCTCGTATTAGTGTACGTATGTATTTGTGTGAGTACATTTCACATAATTATTTTCGCTTTTCTTTAAGTGGTCGGATATTGTTAGCAACGCTGATTGAGAGTTTCTTTGATTGTGTGTTTAATATTATTTTTTTTTTCAGTGATAGCGTTTGTTAGTGGGGATCCGATAGAATATGCGTGTGTATATGTGTTTGTAGTTGTGGGCGTTTGCATATATCTGCATGTGTATGTGTGAGCCAGCAGTGCCTCGAGAGCATCCGCCGCCGCCAGCCAGCCAGCCAGCCAGCCATCGGAGCCAGTTCAAACTTTTGTCAAAGTTAGTCTTTCTATGAATTTCGCGCTGTCAAAATGCGTTCGAGCTGCGTAAAATATTCGCGCAATTTATTTTTAACGTTCTTTCAAAGTCAACAAATATTGCCGCCGATTCTCGTTGCATTGTTGTCTTTATAATTAGTTCTTGCCAAATTTGTCGCCAAACAAAAAAGAAAACAACAAAATAATTGTTAAAAATTCTATACTAACTAAAAGATTTTTTTTATTTTTGAAAGGCAACTGCTACCTTATTTTCACCGTTTGTGCATCGATTCCAGTGTTTGGTGTATCCGTATATTTTGTTGTGTTGTAATTAGAATTTTAATTCTTATTACATCCCAAGCAACAAAAACAACAGCAGCAAAAAGAAATGAGTTGTTTCTTCCGTTTATTATTCGTAAGCGGAATTTTTTTTTACAATTATTATGAAATTTAAATTTTGATACAAAATTAATTAAATTATAAAAAGCAAAACAGCTCACTGGCTCACCTGCCATTTAGAATTTTAGATATCGCCGCAGTGTTTTCAATATTTCTGGCTTTCAGTCGTTACGCTGCCTTCTCCTGCCTTCTAGAAACATAAAGACCCAGAAAAAAAATAATGCTTATCTAAATCGCTTTTTAATAAAAGAAAATAAAATTTAATACAAAAAGTCGCATTTGATGCGCATGGGTTGATCATTGCCATATATTTAATTATACCCTCTAGCTAAAGTGTAGATTACATTTGGGCAAGTGTATGTTACAGCAAAAAATATTTGTGTGGTGGACATCAGAAATCGTGTCGGTATAGCTACATATTCTTTTGTGTGTCCGTATAAACGCTAAAATCATATAATATATATTACTATAATCATACTTTAAAAAATACAACCATTAAGCTTGAATATATATACTAAGCTCAGATCACATAAACGATACTAGCATCATAACCCGAAGTTTCCCATATACAAATCAATTTATAAATCGTTCGAATGCAGAAAAACGCCTAATATAATTTTCACCACCGTTTCCTCATCTTTGTGTTGAATATATTCAAAATCATCGAAATACATTGTTGATAAGGAAACTACTGTCTAGATATCAGGCATTCTTATGTATATATAGAATAAAACCTTTCCCCTCTTGGTGGTAAAATTTTCCAAAATCGACGAAAAACTCGTTGTTTAATTATCTCTTGTATAGAGTATAGAGAGTTTGAAAAACGATGGAAAAATAAACCTTTTCTCCCCTTGGGGTACAATTTTCCAAAATCTGCGAAACACACAATTATATATTTATGTTTTGGTCCGAGTTAGAACACGATCAGATGAAAACAATTGTTCCTCCATTTTCACCTCTTGTAGCGGAATTTCCCAAAGCCCCGCCTTAGCGTTTTCACCAAAAAAGGCAACTACTGTCCCGAATTCAGCTTTCTAGCATAAGCGGTGGGTTCATAAACTAGTCAGTCGGAGAAAGATTTATATATATGTATATATAGATTTAACGGGATTAAGGTAAGAATATCTACACTCAATTTGGTGTTTAAAAAATTAGAAAACAGTTATTATGTTGTATGGGATCTACTTCATTATAGTGTGTTTGTATTGAATCTTACATTAATCCCGATTGCAGATTGAACCACTATACTTGTACAAAGTTGCATCCCTAAAAACCTAAGGTTCACATAGAGACCCATAGACTGAGAAAAGCGTATCTCTTATTCGAATACACTAGGCTGCAGCGTTCAGTGTTTTTATTTTTTTTTTTATCTGCAATGACGAAATGTGGCTGGTAGTATTTTTCACCTTCCAACTGTAGTAAAATTGAACAAAACGCGAAGTGAAATACCACATACATAGTACATAACTAGATATAAAATTTGTTTTTGTTTGCTTATAGTACTAGAATACTTTGCTATTTTTTGCTATATTCTATTTGTGCGCTTCTTTAAATTATTGCAAAATTAATTAACAATTTGTTTTTATTTGGCCTTTCAATTCGATTCGATATAATATCGCAGTGTGTTTTATATTTAAGCACATGAATCAGTAGATAGAACATTTAAATATGTACTGTACGACGCGCTGGGATCTTTTTAATATTTCTTTAAACAAAATTTTGCGATTAGCAAGTTTTAATCGCTACGAAACTTCCAATAAGTAGGTACCTACATATATCTAAGTGGCACACATTCAATATAATTTAAAAGAAGTTCAGTTTACATTGTTAATGACCTTATCGCTTATCAAATTACTTTGACGTGAATTTTAATGCGGCACATTGTATGACTTATTTGTGTACATAGTTATAAATTATGACAAAAACTTTATATTTTATATAATATAAAATAGAACAAATTAAAAATATGCTGCAGAAGAATATAAAACTGTTATACCTACTTGGTAAATGGATTAAATTTTAAATTGTATTATATGTCAAATCCTATTAAAAACTTTTTTAAATGTAAAGAAAAGACATCTTTAATACACACATTAGACATTATAGAGCCCTTTTTATTTGATCCAGTATAATATATGCTAAACTTTAAGTTTAAAAAAATTATATTGTAGATGTGTTATACTATTGCAGTTTAGTTGCTTGAATTTCAAATAGACTTCACGTTTTATTCCAAAATATTTATTATTTGTTCAATATAAATTGCACAATAGTGAAAACAACATAGGAAGATACCAATGTAATTTGTTTTATAGCGTTGAAATAGGTACTAAAATTTAATTTAACAAAACTGTTTCTTTGTGTAAAAACAAAACATTGTTCTTAAAATATATAAAATTGATGATTCAAATTTGATGACTTAGTGCAGGATTTTAGTTTGATTTCTCAAGTTAACCTTGTTATGTCCGCCACTATTTTGCTTTGAGCCATATAAAACTACATTCATACCAACTTATTTACTTAGGTGGCTGTACAACCGTCTATCGGTCAAGGACGCACGTAGGAAAGCGCACCATTCAATGTAGTTTAGTGAGCGCCTGTGCCAGTCGCTGGCAATCTAGAGCTTCTTTAGGTCATCATATACCTGATCGTGCCATCTTAAGCTCGACCTTCCTCTCTGACGCCGGTCACCAATCAAGTTCAGGTTTCCGCTTTGGGGTTCATCCGAATAAGGTGACCAGCCCAGTGGCGTAAGGGGTGGTTGTACAACGGGTGGAAGGGACAGGAGAAGAGGGGTAGGAGAATTGGTGGTAAAGTAAAGAGGCAGGGGAAAAATTGGGTAAGAGGAATGGTGGGGCAGTGGAAAGGAGTGGCAGGGGAAAGGAGAAGCAAGGGGAAGGGCAGCAACGCGCCGGGAACACGCTAGTTCGCATATAAATAAGGCCTATATTGAAATTTAAATTCTAATTCAATTGATATTTTATGCAAACAACTTTTAACACTTGCCATTTAATAACATGGTAAATATAAATCAAATAAATGCAGCAGCGAATAGAATACTAATTTTAAAAGTTTACTTTACATACATAAAATGTATTTATTTAAACTATAAAGTACAAATATAGCAACATTATTATATTTTAGTACAATAGTATAATAAACAAGAAAGAACGCTGCTGTCGAGTTTGCTTGACTTCGAGATACGCTGTATCTTGCATAATGTCCAAACTTGAAGGCTCTATCTCTTATAGTTTCCGAGATCTCCGAGATCTTTGAACGAATAGACGGTCAGACAGACGCACATGCCTATATCGACTCAGCATCCGATGCTGATCAAGAATATATACATTTTATGACGTCTTCCGCCTGTCTCATACATTTGCACAAATTTAATGTACCCTTTTACAGCGTTTTAAATTTTTTTAAGACGTCAATGAGAAATCACAGAAGAAGATTGTGCATTATTTGTAATTGGTTGCATATAAAAATGAAATATACCTATTGCCTATATTTATTGCAAAAATCTATATGCAACTACTTAGAAAATTCTACAGAAATTGTTCATTAAATGGTATGCATAACATTTCAAAACACACAGAAATATTAAACTGACGTTCTCATGAACTGTACTCGGAATAGTTATTATACTGAACTCTTAGTGTGGATTATTCATTTTGTATTCCAAAATGTAAAAAATCTGTTTTTGTTTACAAATCACTCAATTTGATTTTTTGATTATTTTCATTTCCACATCTCTTCGCTACATATAAATAAAAATAAAACTTGTACAAATTTTAAAATAAAGTACCTACACGCAGTATACAAAAATTTCTAGAAGCAAAAACCATGAAAGCGAAATCAACAGTTTGAATAAAATGCGATTTTTCAACGCAACGGAAAAATAATTGGAAATAAAAGCAAAATAATATATATAATTAAAAAAAACTTTTTCAATTTACTTATCCAGCATAGCATAAAACGATGGAAGCTTTAATAATGGAGCAAATTTATATCACATTGTTGCAAGCGCCATGAATTCCTCTTTTTTTTACAGAAATGTTCTTTTATATTGTTTTTTTTTTTTTTTTTTTAGTTGAAATGCAATTGAAATTTTATACTTTAACAAATTCGCTACAACAGAAATCAAACAAAAGTGTACCACAAAAAAAAGAAAAAGGTCATTTTATTGTTTCCTTCAGCATATTGAACATTATTGATGACATATCCACCAAGACTGTAAAAAAAAAAATCTTGAATACAGACGTACATATAAAAAAGAAAACTTTTTATCCAACTACGATACTTAAATTGAAATTATGCAGCAGTGTGGCATTGTAGTTGTGGTTTTGTTTGGATACTTTGTAAATAATGCTGTAAACAATACTTGTAGTTTATAGATACAAAGCCAAGCAAAATTGAAAGTTGAGTTTTGTATTTCAACAACTTGCTAACAAGTTGTCTTTTTTATTGACTTACAGACATTACTTATATACGTTTTTCTATTTTGCATTTCCATTACAGGCTAATCCCGGCAAAATGGACGGTAATACCGCAATCGATCTGTCCGAAATCGAACAAATTGTCAAGGAGAAAACTGTAAGTTTGCGAAATATAGTAATTAAATTTTTATTGTATTGTAATATCTATTTGGTTTTCCGTTTGTTTATTTACAGGAACAACATGAAGAGAAGTTCCTTAAGCCAAATTTTGAGCGTAATAATACCACTTGTGATGCACAGACACAAAACTCAACAGGAGGCACTACAACCACCAATGGACGCTCTAGTGGCGGTGATTCGAGCTATGCAAATTCAAATGAACATGCAGCATGCGAGAATAATGAAGAGGTTGGTTTTTAGATCGATTAGAATATACATATTAGAGTAGTTGGAACGCTATTCTGTATATAGTTTAGTTCAGCTAAGTTAGCTCAATCATGTACAGTTTTTCGAAAGCTGTCCAACGGAAATAAGATAATAAGCCGCCGTTTGAAAAACATGATTTACCAAGTAATTTGCACTCAGTAAGTATCCACATCTGAACAAAACATGCATAACATCGTCTTAAAAATGCGTATTAAATCGTTTATTGGTAAAACCTTAATTTTGTTAAGAATTGGTTACAATATTTAATTAGTGAGTCAGCAGAACAATTTGATCCCCGGTAAGAGATTACGAGCATTTGCAGTAATTCGACGACTTGGAAGTGTTAAAACTTAAAACATCAATTTGCTGAAAGCTTTGTAGGGTCATCCATTGGTTTTGCTATTATACCTTAGCAAATAGATATTTTAATAACGACAACTTCTATTTTATATAAGTTTGAAAATGGGCCAGAGCTCTACTCGTTTCAAGCTTTATGAAATTTGCTTCATACCAGTTTCCATTATTAACATTTTTTAGCTTAGTTCAATCCTCCAGCTTTTTTAGATGCACTTTATTTATTTTTCACACGTTTTTTGAAACCCTAAACACAAGTATTTCTGATTTTACGAAAGTTAGTTTTCAGTAGCTAATGGTTGGGAAAGGCATAGAAAAGTGTTATACAATAAAAATATCTTTGTGATATTCTGATTGGCTACTACATACGTTAACAAACAGCTCTCAAACAACTGTGTATGGCTTAACTTTCGCATAGTATACTTGAAATTAATACTGATTATTTACTTCTACTTTTTATTGCAGCATAATTCCCAACCGGTCGAAACCAAGGCATCTGCATTGCGCAAGCGTCAATGCGCATTGGCTGAGCTCGTTACAACAGAGGAATCCTATGTGGATGATTTAGCCAAGATTGTCAATGGGTAGGTTTGAAGTAATACTGAATTGAAGAAAAACGCTATATTTTCCATAAAATATTTCTACACAAACTTCTTCGAATGCGACATTAACCTTCAATTTCTTTTATTTCACACAGCTATATGGCCGAAATCGAAAATCCCAACAGTTCTATACAGCTGCCGGAAGATCTTAAAGCTGGTAAAATCGATCTGGTCTTTAATAATATCAAAGATATCTACAAATGGCACAAAGAGTGAGTACCATAGTTCTCGAAGAGTAGCTATTAAAAAATTCTTAACATAATTTTCTCATTCTTACTCCTTTTTCAGTTGCTTTCTAAAAGCGTTACAGCGCAGTCAAAAGTCACCGGCAGATTTAGGACCCATCATAAAACGTTACGAGCATAAATTTCAAATGTATGTGCTCTACTGCCGCAACAAGCCACTCTCGGAGCATATTGTCGGCGAGCATTTGCAGTATTTCGAATTGATACGCCAAAAGCTTGGACATCGCTTGGATGTAAGTGAAATAATGAAAGATATATATTTGTATATACTCAAATATACTAATAATAATAATTTATGCTTACAGCTCAGCAATTTAATTATAAAGCCAGTACAGCGCATAACCAAATATGAGCTCATACTCAGAGAGATCATTAGGCAAACCGAGCGTGCTGGGCTTGTAGAAGATTTGCCCAGTCTGAGGGAATCATACAATGTGATGAAGGTGTGTATGATTATTTTATTGTTTGATTTTATAAATTTAATTATGCTTTTTTACACACACTTCAATAGGAAATCGTAAAAAACGTCAACGATACAATGGTGCTACGCAGTTTACAAAATTTCGAGGGCGATATTACCAAGCAGGGCAAACTATTGCTGCAGGGTCCGCTCAACTGTGTGGAGGACAACAGTAAGAGCAATGAACGTAATACATCATCTGGCGCTCAGAAGGCACGTGAACTTCAAGTGTTCTTCTTTCAGCAGATAATTATATTCGCCGATATTGAAAAGAAGAAGGGACAATTTGCCAGTCTTACATTCAACTACCGTGCGCATTTACAGGTAAGCGATAAAGCATTTATTGAATTATATTAGAAAAAGTTTTATTAATTAATTGTCTAATCGAATTAATTACAAAACACAGGTCAACAAAATGAAATTCGAGGAACTGTCCAATAATCGCTTTCTACTCAAATCCACTGATCCACATCGTGATGATTTCAATATGATTTGCTATGCAGCTACTGTGGATCAAAATCGTGAATGGGTTGATACGCTGCGGAGTATTTTACAATTTCAACATGATTTTCTATTAGCGATAACCAGTCCCATACAGCATCAGAACAAACTGACCAGCGGACAGTAGATAAATAAATAGATAAATATAATTAAATCTATTTTGTAAAGTATGAAAGATATGTTAGAAAACGAGCGCAGCAAAAAAAAATTTAGTTTATAAGTTCAAAGCGTATGTGGAATATAATGTTGTATGTATAAAGCGAGTGATTTTAGTAAACGATGATGTAAGAAAATGGAAAGCCACATTTAAAACAAACAAACAAACAACAAAAAAACAAAAAACCAATATTCCAAATATTATATATGCAAGATATATACATATATATATACTATATACTTTAAATGAATTATAATATAGTATGCATATAAACTGTAAAATGTTTCAAAACAGTTAAAGTAATATTCTAAATTAATGAAATTATACTCTTGAAAAAGAGATTAACGTACGTGCTCTTATACTCAGTTTAATTTATATTTTATTTTTTTATTTATATGGCATAATTTAAACAAACAGAAAAAAACAAAACATTTGTTATATTAAATATGCTTGTCTTGCAGACTCAAGCACCTCGGACCTCGGACCTTGAGCCTGCAAGACAACCATATTTACAGCAAAAAGTATCGCAAAACTTCATGTTTGTAAGTATTATGAGCAAACGCAACGATTTATGTTTGGTTTTAATTAATTTAACCAGTTGCTCAAAATTCGTTTGCATTTCTTTAATTTTATTTAATTTATTTTACTACATGCATTAGTTTAATATCATTTACAAAAACATTTCATGCTGCTGCATTTTTGTTTAATTACTTTTAAATTTAGAAAAAAGAAAACACACTACTCAAATTTGAAGCAATTTAATTTAGCTTTTTAAAACGGAAAGAATGACTACTAAATTAGTTTTGTAAACTTTTGTTTTAGTTTCGTTTTTAAATTGAGTCTTTGTATAATTGTAGTTTTTAGTACATTAATTAAGCTTAATTTAATCATACAACAATATATATTGTATTTAATTAAGTAATAAAAACAACAAGATAATTATCAACAATTAAATTTTAAGCTTAAAGTAAATTTTACGAGTGATTTATGCGTTTAAGTGAAAAAAGAAAGAAAGTAAAATGGAAAAGCTAATTTTTGTGTTTAAATTATTTGTTTGTTTTTTTTTTTTTGTTTTTTTCAACCTACTATTTTATTTGATTTACTTAAGCAATGCAACTATTTTAACAAAGTTTTAATTAAGTTATTATTTAAATAAAAGCAAAATGGATATTAATAAAAACAGACAATTATTTTTGTATTTTATGTTGCATGCATGCAAGAAAAATGAAATGTTTGAAAGAATAAAAAATATTTGGTTTAAAAATGCAATTTTAAAAAATTAAGGGTATTCACGAATTAGTTGTGTAGCAGTGTATTTGTGCAAAAGAGTAAAATGTGCTAAGTTTCAATTAAACATGATGCTAGTGCACTGGCAGATTTAACTCGAGAACAATTGCGTATACATATTTCTAATATTTTTTGGTTGTGTATTCATATAAAGTTGGGGGCAGCACGGCAACAAACAGCTGATAAATCAAACATCATATTTTCATTACATTCCAAGTAATTAGCTAGCTAGTTCATGTCAAATATTTAAACCTGCTCAACTAACTAAATTAAATTAGTTAATCAGTTATTTTTAGTATGTTAAAAGTCAGCTTTCATTAAAATTTAAGCACTTAAGTTTGTACACTAAAGTTAATTAAATCATCGCCGAAGTAGTACTTGATGGCATAATGAATATACACAGACACAAACAGCGTCGTGAATACCCTAATTAATTTTGTTCCTTTCTTTTTATTTTTGTATATAAAATTTTATTTTAGAGAGTGAACATGGTTTGAAATTATATATGTATATGTAAATGATATTATTAACAAAATATAAACATCTTAATTTTAGTTGTTAAAAGTTTTAAACAATGATATTGTAGTACTATGAGTAGTAAGCAAAAAATAAAAGTTTATTTAGTAGAAGTCAACTTACATACTCAATATAAAAAATATTAATAGACATTTCAGCACACAAATTGCATTCGAATTGAACCACCCTGTATCAATGGCATACAAATAAGTACATACTATATAAACGATACTTTAATACAAACATAAGTAGATGATGATGAACCCAATCTGTAAGTGTTTCTGTGTGAAAAAAGAGTAATAGAAATAAATTAATAAATTATTTAATGACAATTATTAAGGAAGTAAGGTTTAAGCATGTGTAACGATGTACAGAGTAATACTAAACAATAAGAATGTTTTAATATGAAATAGGGGTATTCACGCTTAAGTTTAAAGCCAAACGTAAGTTGTTTATTAAAAATAAATAATAAAAATACAACAAGGTTTTTAATAAACTGTACAAAAGTCTTTTGAGCGCAAGTTTGAATACGCGGGTTTTTAATTCAGAACTTTTCTTTAATTTTAAATATTTATATATTTTTGTTCATTTTTTGTTTTTTAAATATGTATAAAGACAACAATAATATTAAAACAAAAACCCCACGACTGAGAGTTTGTTGGCATATGTAAGGAAATTTAGCAAAGAAACATAAAAGTGCATCAAATATACATATACATATAGTACAGGCTTCTATTAAAAATAAGGCATATAAAAATAGTTATGAAAAAATGGAAAAATAAAAGGACCAGGATTTGATAAACGCAAAGACACACAAGTAAAAGTTACTAATGGGTTGTTCTATTTAATTATTTTTTTAGTTAAAAAAATTAATTTAAACATATAATTTTATTAAATATTTTGTTTTTTTTTTTTTTTTAATTCTTAATTTTATACTATTTTCAATCTTTTTTAACAAAAATATAAAATTTGTACTTCATTTTAGTTAATATTTAAAAAGCATATATCACATAACAATAATAAAAACAAAAATTTAGCATAGCTAAAAACATTAATAAATACATAAAAAAAAAAAAAATATAAACAATTTAAAAAGTGTATTTTTTTACAAATAACAAACAGAACCAGTCTTCAAGGAGGCGGATATATGATGCAAACAAAGGCTACTTAAATGTATGCAGGCGCACACTAAAATCAATGGAACAACATCTTTTCTAAACATATAAATATAAATTTCAATAATAAAAAAGAAAACATTAACAAAGTAATCTTAAAAATAACATTTAAGCATAAAATGAAAAATTCAACTCATTGTAAAATACAGAATTAATTTCAATAAACTTATTGATTGTTGTAATTTAAATTGTTAATAATATTAAACGACACACAAACATAAAAACAAAACAACATGCAACATTGAACAGCAAGTCGTCTAGGTAATTATTATGCTAAATTATTATTGTGTGTTTAGTTTATTTCAAATAATTCAATAAGAAACAAAAGTGGTATATGGAAAACAAAAAGTAATTGAAAAATACAAATCGTGTTAATCTGTGTTTTAGTCAAGTAAGCAACAAAAAAGACAAATGAAATGCGTAAAATTTGGTCAAAATGGTAAATAAATACTAAAAGCGCAAGCATTGAGGTAATCTAAAAAAAAACAAAAAAAAAAGAAATGCTGTATGCAGTATGCAGTCAAATGCAAATACAATTCCAAACAAAAGAATTAAAATTCGAACAGTAACAAAAATAAAATACAATTCAAACCCAATATAAGTAGTAGCAGAAAAATATTATTCAAAATAAATTTAAATAAATGATACACAAATTAATAAATTGAGTTTTCATTTAAATTCAACTAGCGAATGGTGGAGGATGGTCGTATGCAAAGAGAACGTTGAAAAGTAATATACTACTCGTATTTGTGTTTTATGACTGCAGAATGATCTAAGGTAGATTACACTATATACGACAAAGCATCATTAGAATGTAAACATATACACTTAATTAGGTATTCAAAGATTGTGCAATATGGAGCAATATAATAAATTCTATTCCACAAGGTTCAACTGCTTCAAGATAAGATTTTACTGAAAACACATCACAACAAACATACATAGTTTACGCCTGCTGATGGATGTCGTTCAGGAGCTGTTAAAGTTCTTTAGAAATTTTGATTGTTTGGCGAAAGCCAATAGCCTGTTAGGAGTACTTCTGGCCACCTCTTCCAGTGACGCGTGCCCGATGGTGCCCAAGTATATTAATCTTGATTTTCCGATATCTGTACAGCTGCATATGTTGGGCTACTTTTGTTGTTGTCCTTATTGCGAATACTTCTGACTGAATTATGCTGCAGTAATCAGGTAGTTTATAATGAGAGCCTCAGATTGGGCTCTAGGCGCCCACTCCTCCACTCCAACTCCTAACACCATTTTGGAGCCGTCTGTAAATATTTGTATTACGCGGTGGTCCAGTCCTTTATGCCAGTAACCTGGTCCCAGTGAAATTGGGTTGGGTTTGTAAGTCATGTAGTCCGTTCTACTGCTGAACTCCTTGCCAACTGAGCTATGTCTACGCGCCTGTCGCGCAGAGGCGTTGCGCAGACTTCTGTGTGAGTAGATGTTCAGGGAGTAGACTCCTAGCATCGTTTCCAGTGCCGTTGGGTCCTCTCTATCAGCTCCAGGTATGTGTACTTCTTCTAGGCCTGCCACCATTACAGAACTCCATGAAAAAATATTTGTTCTATACACTTGTTTTCTTCATACGCTGGACTACTTTTTTTATATTTAATATAATAATTTGGTTGTAAAATAAATAATTTCCACACAGACTTCAAAAATCCACATTTGCTAGTTCTGTCCGTCCGACAGTCTGCTTAAACGAAAATATCTCGTAGACTATAAGAAATTGGGACTTCAAGTATGGATATTTAGATTCTTTCTTTCAGTCTTCAGATAAAATGTATGAAAATGACATTTTAAGGGGTAGCTCCTGGCCCCTTTTTTAGTTTTTAAATGAAAATTTAATGTTTTAGTTTTGAAATTAATTTATTGTAATTTGTTTTCAACTCTTTTAAAATATAGCCCCACACAAATCTATGGTTCAACTAAGAAGCCTTAAGCACGGCATATAAAGTTTTATCCAAGCACTTTATTTATCTTCTCTATTAAAATGACAATGATATCAAATAAAAAAAAGCATCTTGACGAGGTAGAAAGCAAGTGCAAAAACTCCCAAACCTACTGGTATCAATTTTATGACGAAATATTTATATTTTACATTTGTATGGTTAGTGATTGTAGTGGTGAATTTTGAAAAATATGCTTAAGTAGAGAAACATTTTGATGTCCTAGAAGTAAAACTCGGTTTTATAGTATACAAAATTTTTCAAGAGGTTTTTTTTTTATATGTTCAATAGAAGTTAAATACTTTATTATATAACTATTATATAACTACATATTTCCTATCAAAGGATTGAAATTGAATTGCAATTTTTTTGAAACAATTTTATTATTTTTGTATTGTAAAACAAATTTAAAACTTCCCTCGAAAGATATACATTTACATATATGCTCTCTTTCTTTCTTATTTATGAGAGCAAACGAGCGCATGTAAATAACAAAAAAAAAAACGGTAAATTAGTCAAATGTACCATTGAATGGCTTGAAAAGAAGAAGCAGCATTTTCAATTGCAATCAAAACATTGAAAGTGCAAGCTAAAAAGAAATAAAGTGTATTGAATAAAATATACTATTGAATAACGCGTTTTTTTTTGTGGCGTTTAAGAAAAAAGAAAAAGCGAAGTAAATTATAAAACAAAGTGTTTTATATCTGAAAAGTAAACCAAAGTGTATATCTGAGAAAAAATTTAACTAAAAAATCGAGTTCTTTTTTGTTGCTTTTGTTTTGTGTTTTTTGATTATGAGAACAACATTTTATTTAAAATAAAAGCTAAAATTCTTACTTATTGCGGCTTTAAGAGAGTATTTTGGAACAGAAAATTCTGTGATAAAAGGATGCTAAATAAAGTAAAACAAAATAACAGAAATTTGCAAAAATTAAAATAAAAATAATTAGAAAACAAGAAAAAACGTTAACTTCGGTTGAACCGAAGCTTTAATACCATTCACACGAAACTTTAAATAGTATTGTAATACATAAAAGTGGCGGTTTAAATAGGGGGTGGTACACGCTCACTAGTAGATGTGTACGAAGCGATGTAGTAGATGTGTAAGATCACTAACCATAGAATGTATTATATTACTATTCTCTACTTAGTGGTAAGATTCCGCCATATCGAATTTCAAGTTGATATTGACGTTTTCCATACAAATGCAGAAAAGTGAACTATGGGTTTATATGAGACTACCTCAAAAAGTGGGCGGTACACGCCCCTTTGTATATGTACATGAAGCTGTTGTCCATTAAAGTCCACAAAATCAAATTGAAAGCTAATATTGATCTAAATGAAGGATTTTTTCATAAAAAAACACAAAATTGCAGGTGGGTTTGTACGGGGGCTACCTCAAAAATTGGGCGGGCCACGCCCAATCGTCTATGTATATTTATCGGCTGACCATAAAAAGGCACCACATTGCATTTCAACCTAATATAGACTTTAATAAAGAAGTTTTCTTACAAAATGTCAAAAGTGGGCAGTAGGTTTGTATGGGAGCTACCCCAAATAAGGTGCGTGGCAGGTCTATCTGGATACTCTATTAAACTACAATAAAAAGAAGTATATGTGCAAAATTTCAACTGGATAGCATAAAAATTGGTCCCCAAAAAATGCGCAACAACATACAGACGGACAGACAGACAGACAGACGGATATGGCTAGATCGATTCGTCTCGTCGAGCTGAGCTATATATACTTTATGGGGTCTACGATGGCTCCTTTAATGCGTTACAAACTTTCAGACAAACTGATATTACCATTTCACACTATGTGTGAATTGTATAAAAAGTTTAAAATTTACTAAAAGTGAAAAAAGGATTTAATTTATTTTAAAAATAACTTTATAATATTGTTACATTTCTTTTTGAAATAAATTTAATAAATTTTTACAAAAAAATAAAAGCGCGAATTAAAATAAAAGTAAACTAAATAAATATAAAAAATTATAAACTGCAGATAAAAATGGTTTCAAAGAAATTAAGAAACGAAAACATTTGTTTTTATTTCTTTTATTTTTTTTTTTTATTTACTGTAATTGACAACAAAAACAATGAAAACTTTTTTTGCTTTGTTCTGTTTAACATGAAACAAAACAACAATATTAAGGACCTTTTTCATGACTTGCCTATAACTTTACCGCTCATATTTTTCAGGCGTTATGCTAGTTTTCAATGTCACGACTCTTATTAAGCCTATAACCGTAACGCCGAGTTCGACGAACCGATAAATTTATCAGAATTTTTTGCAAAGGGACCTGCCAACTAGATCGATAAAAAGCAAAAGCAAAATGAAAACAAAGAAAATTGAAATTTTGTATTAAAATTTTAAAAGCAAACGTGCACATTATATTCGTAGATTGGCTCATATTTTTCTACAGCGGCAGCTCTAACTCTCATCCATTTTTTTTTCTGCTAATTTATAATTTTATTGTGTTTACGTTTTTGCACTTGGACAGTCCACCTTTTCAAATATTCACCAGGGCTACTCAAAATTGATTTATTATAATTGCGATGTCGTGACGTGCACGACTCAATATTATTCCGCATATAGCATATCTTGCCGTTTCGAGTTTTCTTTTTTATCGGTAAGTCGTGAGAACGGCCCTAAGTGCAATAACAACAAAAACAGCAGCACAAAAAAAAAACAAATCATACGTATGTACATATATTCGTTAAATTATTGTTGTTTATCCTACATCTTTTTTGCATTAAAAGAACAAAAATATATTGCATTGCACAACATTTAACAAATTTGAGTGAGTTTTTTGATAATTGTCCAATTTATCTTTTTGAGTTTACATATTTGAGTTATTTTCCAATTGGCGAATTTTTCGTTTTGATTTTACCAATTTGAGTGAGTTTTTTGACAATGGCGATTTTTGCATTATATACCAAGCAGACCGATTTTATTTCGACTACTTTTGTGGTTATCGAAATATATTTAGTTAAATTTTGCAATCGGAATCATTTTTTTGTTATCAAATCGTTTCGACTTTTTATTATTTACTCCGATAGATTTGTTAAGATTTATCGAGTTAGACCAGTGACAGAGCAGATTCGTGCAAAAAAAAAAAAAAGCCGCATAGTAAAATATAACACAATTATTTAAGAAAATTAAGCAAACGGTAAAAGTATCGCATAATGGAGGAATTGACCAAGCATTTGTCAAAAGTCAATGTGCCAACCAACAATCCGCCGATATATAAAGACGAGTGCGTCTATTCGTACGACAATCCGGAGACGCCAACTGGCCTCTATGTAAGTCTGTCCAGTTTTTTGGGGTTCGGCGAAATTTACGCAGTCGAGTATGCACAAAGGACCGGCAATGTAGTCTTTTTGCATATTAAAGGCGAGAAGTTTTTGAAGGAATCTGCAAAAGACGGTGCAGAGGTTGGCGAGGATGCCGGGCCGGAGCGTAAAATTACACGTCTGGCTATTGGTGTCGAAGGCGGTTACAATGAGACTGATATGGCTAAGAAATATAAAATTAAGTATACCTACAGCATTGTTGTGATGCCGCATATGAATAAAAAACTAAAATATCCCGATGCTAACTTGCCGCTGCGCGTGCAACAATCGGTGGACGCGATACTGGCTGCCGAATCTGCAATTTCCAAACTGGAGAAGGCCACTTTGACTGGTATGTTATAGATTTTTTAGCCATATGTATATATTGAAGAGTTTAAACCATTGTACAGGCACCTGGGATGGAGAAGTACGTCAACCGTCCAAATACTGCGAGAATCTGGAGCAGCTGAATAACGGAAAGAAGATTCCGCCCTCCGGCTGGAAGTGTGAAAAGTGCGATTTGACCAATAATCTTTGGTTGAATCTCACAGATGGTTCTATATTATGCGGTCGTAAATTTTTCGATGGAAGCGGCGGCAATGATCATGCCGTGGAGCATTATCGTCAAACTGGTTATCCATTGGCTGTAAAATTGGGTACCATTACTTCTGAAGGTAAATCAGATGTCTTTTCCTATCCAGAAGATGATATGGTGCTCGATCCGCAGCTGGAGAAGCATTTGTCACATTTTGGCATCAATATGGCCGCCATGAAGAAAAGCGAAAAGTCGATGGTCGAACTGGAGTTAGAGATTAACCAACGCATTGGCGAATGGTCGGCACTGACCGAAAGTGATAGTGAGCTGCAGCCGTTGGCCGGTCCCGGCTACACAGGCATGCGTAATTTGGGCAATTCATGCTACATCAATAGCGTTATGCAGGTACTCTTTACAATACCAGATTTCCAGGAGCGTTTCGTTGGAAAAGGTGCTGATCACTATTTCCGTGATTTTCCCAATGATCCGGCTAATGATTTTAACATACAAATGGCAAAGCTGGGCAACGGACTGCTGTCGGGCAACTATAGTAGTATTGCGGAGAATACATTGGACACCGAGTTGACTGGCATATCGCCGGCTATGTTCAAGAATATTGTCGGCAAGAATCATCCGGAATTTAGTACGAAGCAACAGCAGGATGCCAATGAATTCTATTTGCATTTGCTTACGTTGCTTGATCGCAACTCGCGTAATATATTCAATCCCGGCGATGCACTCAAATTCTCACTAGAAGATCGCGTTGAGTGTTTAGCTAGTCGTCGCGTCAAGTACAATCGCCGTGAAGAGTACAGTTTCCATTTGCCAATACCACTGAATAAGGCTACCAATTTGGAGGAGGTAAAGGAGTATTTGGACCGTATAGATGCAAATGGTGGTAAACCGGGCAAGGATATCGTCCGTCACAAGGTGTCACTACATGCTTGCTTGGAGGATTTCTTCGGGCCCGAACTAATTGAGCAATTCTATTCATCTGCCATTAATGGCAATACTACAGCAAAGAAGGTAACACGCATTGCCACCATGCCCGACTTTTTGATGATACAACTGAGCAAGTTTGCGCTTGGCGAGGATTGGGTACCAAAGAAACTTGATGTATCTGTCGATATGCCGGATGAGCTTGATCTCACACCATGGCGTGCAGCTGGTGGACTACAGCCGGGTGAGGTGGAATTGCCAGAAGCACCTGCAAAACCGACAACATTTAAGTTCGATGAGAGTGTGATGTCTGAATTGGAGCAAATGGGCTTTCCACAGGAGGCATGCAAACGCGCCTGCTATCACACTCGCAATACTGGTCTAGAAGCTGCCTCCAATTGGCTAATGGAACATATTGCCGATGCAGATATTTCGGAGCCATTTGTGGTGCCCAACAATCATATAGGGGACTGTGCAGCAGATCATTTTATACCCGATCCCGATAGTTTGGCCATGCTTATGAGTATGGGATTCGATTTGCAAAAAGCTACAAAGGCACTAAAGGCTACTGATGGTAATGTGGAACGTGCCACTGATTGGATTTTCTCTCATGCCGATGATATGGATACATTTGAGAGTAGCCCAGTCACAGCACATAATGAGCCACAGCAGCCGGCCGCTGCGTCCCAGAACTATCGCGATGGGATTGGACGCTACAAACTCGTGGCTTTCATCTCGCACATGGGCACCTCGGCACAGGTGGGTCACTACGTTTGTCACATACGCAAAAATGACGAATGGGTAATTTTCAACGACACCAAAGTAGCTAAATCGCAAAATCCACCTAAAGATCTCGGCTATTTGTATCTGTATAAGCGTGATGAATAGATTTGAAAGTAAAGAAATAAGGAGCGCAGTCAATGCTTTTCAATGCATTTGTTATATAAATATTTGCTTATACTGAATTTAATTCTCACATACGAAGAGGAACTGCATTGTAATGCTAAATTATAATTTTAAAGAAACTATTTAATAAATTATGTATGATGATAATCCAAATAAATATTGGCGTAATAAAAATTATATGAATAAAAACAGGAGAAAACGTTAACTTCGGAATAACCGAAGCTTTAATAGTCTTCGTATTCACCTGTGGTGAAGACTTAAAGCTTTAATTTAGTATATGGACGATACCTCGACGAAACCACCGCAACGAATTTCAAATTTCAGATGTCAATTACATTTTTTTCCTTTCAAATCGCTGAAAGTGAACTGTGGATTTGTAGGGTTTATCCCTAAATGTAAAAAGCCTATTTACAAAATTATGTGTTAATAAAATGGGCATATAGTAAAGCGGTTGTGTCAAAATAAATATTTGGGTATTCATAGTTCTTTTAACAATACGTGTGAAAAGTACGGAACATACTGAAAGATCCTTTAAAAAACCAAGAAATGGCTTTCGCAGTTGTTAAACAATGCCATCACTGATTCCTGTAGAATCTGGAGATACGCAGACTTCAAGATGCTTTCAATTCGTCAAATTAACCGACTAATTAAAAGCTTTCGCAGAAGAGGAAAATATGCTGAAACAATATGTAATATTTAAGCAATTAGATGACATTTAAGAACAGAATTTTGGAAGTAGTTTGTCATGGCTGAGCACAACTTTTATTTGGTATGCTTAAAGTCAAGATTATTATTTCGTTTTATTTTCAGACTGCTTAGCGAGTACTTCTTGCACAATATCATTTAGTTTATTTCCAAATGCCTGAAATGAAAATTTCTGCTGCACTCGTTTGCGCCCCATATCACCCATGCGCCCACGCAAGCCATCATCGCGGAATATCTGAAACATGGCGCCGCCAAAACTCTTCTGCTCCTGCTCACAAAGGAAACCAGTTGAACTGTGTACAATCGTTTCCGTTGGCCCACCGCTATTCAATGCAACAACCGGCTTCGAAAAGTACATGCCCTCCAGCGGCACAATACCGAAATGTTCATTCTCTGGCGTATAGAGTAAACAATGCGCTGCATAAAGTAAACGGAATTTCTGATCATCGCTTGGCGAACGGAGCAGCACAACTTGATCTTGCAGGTTCAACTTCTGCGTCAAACGATCAAGCTCATCATAGTGTTCAACATTCTCAACGACGCGCGTATCATAACCACCCGCAATAATCAAGCGACACCGTTTAAAATCCAACGCCGGTATCATATTGCCCAACAGACGAAACGAGTGCAACGCCAGACCATGATTCTTTTTGCGTTCATAGCGATTGATGTCTAAGAAAATGAATGCATTACGTGGCACCTGCTCGTGCAATTGAGCGCTGGGCTCTTGCTCCAGTTTACGTTCCATGCGATCGAAGAGTTTCGTATTCAATGAGGGATACAAAACATCGGGTACAACATCCAAACGCCGAAATGTATCCTTAAATACGCGCAACGTAAATTTCGAATTAACCAGCGTTTTATCCGCCATGCCTATTGTTCGCTCCTCTAGATAATTCAGCGGTGCACGATAAATGCGTTTTAGGATGCCCTGCTTAGTGCTTAGCAACTGATCGGGAAAGTGACAATAGTAGATAATACGTGGACGTTGCCGTGCCAGTCGCAACATTGGAATACAAGCAGAAATCAAATCACAGAAGACAACATCGATTTTTTCGCGGCGCGTGACTACAAAACTGGCATAGCAGGCAGCATAGATCATGCGTAGATAAGCGCAGAAAGCATAGAAACGTCCAAAAATCTTACGTGGCAGCCAATCACCAACAACTTGTACCGGAAAGGTGCCATCGCTGGTTTCCTTGAAGCAGTGCGACGGATCATGATGATTGGTCAGAAAGCTAACCTGATGACCGTGTTCCTTAAGCGCGAGCGCAGCATCGACAACAAGGCGCTCGGCGCCGCCAATGCCCAAATCGGGATGTAGAAATAAAATGCGTACCATGGTACAAATAAAATATAAAATAAAGAACTGTAAAGTGGAATAAAACTTGTTAAAATTATATTTGTTGTCAGTTGTATGTGTATGTAAAACTTACACAATTGTTATACGATGTATTTAAATGTGCTTTGCATTGTATGCATTTGCAAGCGCGTTAAATACTTACACGTTTGCGGTTTTTATTTATTTATGTGTTTTTTTTTATTTTTTTGGTAATTTTCCTTGGAATTGTTATGACGCGCCCGGCGACAGTGCTATGCAACAACAACAAACAGTGCTATGCGCAACAGCTGTGCTATGCATTGAGAATTTAACAACACTAATTCCGTTGACAGGTGTTTAATGTGCGCTGAACAACACTAGTCTTACTTAGTCTGCCGTTCTCGCGATTTCCATGTATTTCGCGTTTTGCCGTATAAATAAGTTGCCTAAAGTGTTAAAAATAATAAATATACAGAAATATTAAGCAGTGCATTTACTATGAGAAATGTATATGCCGCAAACCCTGTTCAAAAGCAGCCAGCAGCGCCGCGCACTGGCAAAGACACCAACGAGAGCTACGCTGAGTAAATAAAGGAAAAAAAGAAAACATTAATTCTAAGTTCTAAAGTGTTTATTATGTACATATATAATTTATAATGAATGTAAGCAGTATTACGTTGCTATCAAAGTGCTATTGTTATTTGCGCGCCACTTGGCTTGCATAGTATAACGCGGCGCATTTGCAATTAGTCTAGTCGAGAAAAAGCGCTTGAAAAGTTCTTTAGCGGAGCGGCAGCAATCTGAATCCAGGCTTCGCCGCGCTATATACTCCAATAGCAGAAACAACAACAACTTCACTGACAGTGACAAAAAGGCGCTAAAATATTTTTTACATGTATCAATAATTCTCTAATAATACATTTAAGCTTAAAGTTAAAAAACTCGTAGGCCACGTAGTACTACAAGGAAAAACCCAAGTAAACCAAATAAAAACATATCACCCACCGCCAACGCATAACAAGGCTATATACAAGAACAACAACAACAAAAAAGCTTGTGGAACGCTTTAGTTTAGTTTCGTTTTTGTCGCGTTTACTATTTACTTTTTTTTTCTTGCCCCTTAATTTGTTCAAATTGTTATATTTAATTCGTATACGCGCGTTGATTAACATTTGCAATTGAACGCCAATGTTGCATTAGTTGATCGGGTCGCGTGTGAATTAACAGAATAGCCAGCGCTCGCAGAAATAAACATAAACAACAACGACAGTAGAACCCCACAACGAACGCATTAAAATGCCGAAAATATACGTAAAGAAACCGCTTTCCGGCATCGTCATCCGCAACCGTGCAATCAAAGATGGTGTCATCTCGGTGAGTAACGTCATCTGCATAGTTTATACTATACATACATAAATGTAGTTATTATTTAGTATATGTATATGCTTTGAACTCCGGCGTATTATGCCTAAGGCATATTTGTAATAGGCTGATAAGCGTGTTCTATCAATGCTATATACTCGTAATACATACGGCGTAAATTTAATTTATAAATGATTCATAACTAGTTGCGTTCTAGGTATTTGGAACATGTTTAAGGTTTTCAACTTAGTCAAACCGATTTGATTGCTTGTGTCGCTGAAAAAGTGTCTAGTAAGCACATTTTTTTCATTGGAGAATATTTGTTTACATTTGTTTCAATTAAAAATGTATGTTTATTTATATTTGGACTAATTTTCTGACTTGTTTAGGTTAGAAACGTTTAACTTATCTTCGGTTAAGATAAAACTGATCGTAAGTTCAACAAAAGATCAAAGTCGTCATGCACTACTTCTCCAATGCACAACTTCGTACAAAAAATCATTAAAATTTAAGAAATATTTTGTTTTTGGATTATTATATTTTATTTTTTTTTTATTAATATAATATTTGTATATATTTCTAGTTGGCTTTTAAAAACCAGTCCTGAAAATCGTGCTTTTGTAGCTTAACTGCATCAATTGCACATGTCCGTATTTCCCTTATTTTTTTAATTTTATATTTTTGGAAATAACAAGAAATCACAAGGCACTAGACACCGCAATAAAGTTACTTGTACTTTCAGCACCGTGGGCTGGCATTATCGTGATGTGAAAAGTAACGATGCAGTTTAATTTTTTTCGGTTTTCCAACATGTCATTTAATTCTAAATCTTCAGCAAACAATTCTGTGGTCAATCGTAATTAACTTTAGTTTTTTCCAGGACCACATATCTCTCGTCACTCTAAGATATTGACCGCCCCCGATGCAATTCTTTAACAAATTTTATTACAAAAAATGTTATTCCACATTTTAAACTTCTTCTCCGTGAGGAAGACATTTCATAAAAGAAAATATGGAGTATATAAAAAATACTGAAATATGAAAGAATTTTTAATATGAAAATTCTCGCGTATATTGAGTAAATGCGAACTCACTAATAACTATTATTGCGATTACTATTTTGAACACAGTAGATTTCCACAGGACTGTGACAAAAAGTATAAGTGAAGCAATAATTGAAAGAACTATGTATGGTAATAGTAGCATCGACAATTTATTTTCCTGTAATATGAACAGCAGAAAATGGTATACTTAAACTTATTGTTATATCAACTCCTTCAATATAAACTTACTCGTTTTGAGGCAATTATTAAACAAATTCCGGCTATAATGTATATAACAGCTGACAAGTACTCCAATGATATGAATGCCTTCTTATATTCATTTTCATTTTGCTCTCCAGTTTTTTCCTCTTCATCTAATTTGTAAAAGGCTGAAACTAAGTTAAAATCCTACTCTAT
The DNA here is from genome assembly GCA_035044765.1 of Leucophenga montana. NCBI lineage: Eukaryota > Metazoa > Arthropoda > Insecta > Diptera > Drosophilidae > Leucophenga > Leucophenga montana. The sequence continues at coordinate 1,605,692 of JAWNNQ010001104.1, read as the reverse complement.
AATACGAGCATTTATTAAACAGCTTAGGTCTACACTTATGGAATTGCGACTTTAAATTAATTTGGCATTGAGTATATGAATTTCACAAGCTCAATGTCAAGTAAATTTAAATCACGGAATCTTTCTAAAAGTGAAAACCGGCCTTGTACAACAAATTCACTTTCGCAAAAGTTTTCCGCAAAACGAAAACCAGAACAGGCCTTTATACTAATTAACTATTAAACTTACTAAGAGATATTGAAATTTTTATAAAAATTACGACGCCAATAACCACTGTTCCTATTCCAATTGAAAAAGTATTTTTATTTAAGCTGCTTCCACATAGAATGAATTGACCTTGGCACATTTTAGGCGCCTATAACATTACATTAGCTAATAAGGAAATATATCAAAATATTCCAACAAATCAGAAAATTATTATTAAAGTAAAAAATTATATCTGGAAACTGACAAAAGCATAGTCTACTGAATTTATACATAAATAAAAATAGAATTGCTTTAATACGATGCCTAATAAAAATTTATGGCGGTTTCAGAACCATTTAACATATTGCATACATGGCTTAAGCCATGCCGGAAACACTGAAGACATTGTACTAATTCAAATTTTTCAAGTCATTTTTCCAAACGAAATTAAATCTACATGGAATTTTTTAAGTGAAACTTGTTTAGCTTCGCTCCCGATATGTAGTATTTTTGCGTCATGTCTGTGTTATCCGAGATTTAACGTACTATGATGTATGCAAAACTAGTTGTGAATTACAAGCGTATTAAATTTGTAAATGGTTGTGTCTAATTTACAGCTAGTTTAATTATTTTCTATCTTAACCATCGTTCATGCTGATCTGTGGTTTCATAACGATTTTCTACGTTTATTGCTGAAGACTCCCATAAATAGCTAACGCTATAAAAAGAGTCGCTATTTGTTGGTATTGTAGTTGCTAAGATGATTATGAACAACATTTTTAACACCAAAGACTCGTGAGTGTTCAGCACTCTTAAATGTTCTACAATTTAAACATGTGCACAAATTTTCCAAAACCATAAAAATCAATTTGAAACCTATTTTCGTTTCGTCAATTTTTATAAATCGTTCAGATCAATTTTTATAAATCGATCAGACTGGCATTCAGAACTGCAATGATAAGCAAAAAAACCCATAAAAGATAAAGGTTAATAGTACCTACAATAATGTAAAAAAAAGTACATAATAACGCACGAAATAAAAATAATATAAACACTCAAATCTTATCAGCTAATAAAGCTCAATTGTTTGTCATGCGATATTGTCGCACAATAATCTGGCTATGTCACTATATATGTACATACATACGTAAGTTAATAAAGCTAAAAAAAAAAACGATAAAGTAGAAATTTAGCTTAAAAGAATAAACAATTTCATGTCTATAAATTAAAAACTAAAAGACATGACTAAAGGCTGCAATTGTTTTATACTATACACTTCGTAGAGTTTGTTATAGTGCAATATAGCGATAAGAAAAACTGCTGAAATATTTAAAGCGTATATGACTAATCTGTGAATTACTTGAAGTCGATTGCTTACATCAGCTTTTTTTTTTTTTTTGTATTTAAATTTCAAGAACGTTTGTGTATTTGTTGTAGCTTTAATTGCCCAATTAGCTCAGTTTATTCTAATTGATTTAGAATTTTTACCATTGGGGGTTTTCTTCTGTGATGTTTTCAAATTTCAAATCAAAATTTGTATCGAATTTCGTAATGACTTCGTTTTCAAGTGTTTTTTCTCGTAGAATATTTTCACTTTCTTCACTTTAAGAATACGATTACTTTCGGTTTCGTGCCGTTGAATTAATTGCTAAACGTCTTTGTTTTTATTTTTTCAAGTCTCGTTTCATTCAATCGTAGAGTTCAGTGAACTTTTTACTTGTTCTCAGTTTTTTTTCTTTTGTCGCTACTACTACTTCTCATTTTACCCATACGAATTGTATCTTAAACTTTTTTATAGCTATTCAGTATAGTAGAATATTTATATACTCGTACTTAGTATTTGTTTTGCCTCGTTGTTGGCTCATTAATGCACAAATTGCTTTAATATGAGCGACACTAAGTATGACACCTAATAATTTTACCTCATATATACACAGTAAACTTCCATTTGTTGCGTCTTGAATAGATTTTGTGCGTTAATAGATACAAAATTTACTTTGAAGCGACTGAGGACAGTAGCAGCAACAACAACAATAGTAATTATTATAATATACGTACTTACAACAACAACAACAATACTACTAATAACAATAATCTGTGCTATACAAACTAAATTCATAGCTCGTGCGTGTAAATATTACATTTATCACAACAACAACTAAAAATACTTAAAGCAGTACATACTAGCATTATAAATTGGAAGTTTTCTTATTGTACATACAAATTAAGTCGACTGGGAACTACACTATACCTTATATTATCTTGAACACTTCTTGTGTAAGGTGTGGTTTATTGTCATTGACACTAATTTGACAAGGAATGACTGTATTACATGCATTGTTCTTGTTCATATTTCGCTGAAGTTAAGCGATCAAATGAAAACCATTTACAACTTATATATGCATATGTATATATACATATGTATATAAATTTATGGTCCGGCTAAAAACTTTACACATTCTGTTACATATCAGTGGAATTAGATATGAATTTTAGCTGCCTCCAGATACATTTTACATTGTGTAGATATAACAATAAGAACATTTTGTTCACAAAGTATGTTACGCTACGAAAACGATTGTTTCGGGTTCAGCTACTAGCCCTCTACAGTGGTAATACTTAGCTTAAGTTACCGAAATTTAACATTTTAATACCATAACAGCTCAAGTCGTTATTTTTGACTGTCAGACTCTTGCTTAACAACACATAGACATCAAACTTAAGCTACGATACTATATAGAGTGGAATTTGTAAGACAGCTTTTTAATTATTTAATTTAGCTTGATTTGTTTTATTATTTTTTATCTCTAACTTTATTGATTGAATGAAACTACCTGCTATTATTTTTTAGAATGTACTACTATTACAGTTTACTATTACTGAAGAAATTTGCAGCTTTTCATATAATGTTAAGTTATTGCTTTCGAATAAAATGCAATCGAAAGGAATGAGATAAAAAGACAAAGCTGTGCAACAAGGAGAAAGCGTACAAAAACATAAATTTCGTTATTTGAAAACATGTGCCGGTTGAAAAGAAGTGAAAGTGAGCGGATATGCTGCAAATGTTAATGAGGCATTGCAAACCTTTAAGCTAGTCTCAAACTGTGCCCTCGATAACAGCCTTGATGGCAAAGCAAACCCGTTTATACATACAAAATGAACATAAATACATGTATACAGGTGTAATATTACATATAGGTATGTAAACCTCTAGTTCACTGGTTCCCAACCTTTCCTTGGTCAGGGACCACTTTTAAATCATTCTTGTTACCAGGGACCACTATGTAGGTGTAAAAATAAACTGTAATAGTCAAACTGAAACTTTTATTAAAAACTCAATATTAACTTACACAAAAAGAAATAATAATATTTTTAGGATAAACTTCTGTAATTTTGTATTAATGTGATTTCTAAGCTACTTCACGAGTTGGTTGGGAACCAGTGCTCTAGTTATATAGTATTATATTCAATTTGAATCTTTATTAAGCACTAACAGTTAATGATAGCAACTTGTTTCAAAACACGCAAAATGTATATATTTAATTATGTATATCGTTTCATTCTATTGTATTTATGATGAATATGCCTCTGAAGCGGAAATAATTTAATTTGTGAATTTTGATTTTTTATCAGAATTTATATTTATATGAGTATAGCTGCGGTAGGAAAGTGCAGCTGACAAAAATTAATATAGCCTCTTTTTTTCTTGTTCACAAAACACGGACATATTTAATAGGGCTTTGATTTTTTTCAACTGTAGCAAGGGCAGTGGACTTACATATATGTATGAGTATAGATTTTTTTTGTGTAATTTACCCAACTAATAAGTTAATAACAACGTATTACAAGGCGTATCCTGACAGCGGACACGAAAATTTCCTCAATGATAATTGAATATTCCATAACAACTGTTACTCTTTCATACTGTGAACAAAATTCGAATGCTCAAAATGTCTCAATAGCTTGAAAAAAAATTGTACAATTGACAAGCCAGATCACAATGTCAAACTAGAATCTGAACCTGCTGAATTTGCTTCCTTTCGTTTGCTTTTAATGTATTAGGTGAAGCAGAATCAATCATTTTAGCAAAAAAAGGAAAAGAAGCTTTTCACTCTAATGTAGCGCATTTCCCAACACATTTTGATTTGCAAGTCGGAAGGTACGATCAAGTATCATACAATAAGAAAACAATGCCCGGCAGGAAGATTTTCTTGACTTTTTGGTGAGAAGGGCTGTAAATGTAATTTAAAAAAGGGCTGTAAATGTCTGCTATATGAGATATGAGAAGCTTACACGAAAGTTCTTTTACGATATTCTGATTGGTCAAGAAACAAGCTATTTTAAATTATCATAACATTTCAAACCAAACAAGACAAATTACATCTACTTAGTTTAAAATATATACCTATTGTCATCAACATGTTGAGACATTTATTTCTATTTCATTTCTTAACACAATATTTATGTTCTACACAATGCTCGACGTGGCACGCTTTCCCAGTCCAATATCCTTACCATTTGCAACATTGCAGCAAAAACTCATACTATATACAATAAATATGCGTACATACATTTGTATATAGTGTAATTGTGCCAAGTATAATTGCTGTTGAGCGAACTGAAAGCACAAAACTAATCTAAAGTAAGAGTAGTAGATGTAATTCAGACGCTTCCCAACACTGCTCATTATAATGGTCGACATCGTTATTACTTTTGCCCTCTTGTGTACTCCTATTTGCTATTATTTTTGTTGTTGTTGTTGGCTGCCTTTATTTCCCGCCGGCCATGAATATTTTATGAAGGCGTTAACTTCTTTTGCCCTACATACTTTTACAATATAAACATACATCACGAGTTCCACGCCCTAACAAATATGACAACATTTGCAAGTGTAACGTGTTTGAGTTAATAAAGCAAAAGGATGTTGGCCGTTTTAAGCGCCAATTTGTTCTGGGAATCCATGCCAAACACACTTTTGCATACCTTTTTCACCTTTTGTTAATCAGCGGTATTAATAAATGGTAATTAAAAAATTTGCTGCACATCATCAAAATCGAATTCGCGCATACTCGTAATTATTATGCACTGCGTTAATTTGTATTTTATACATTCAGCTTTTATGGCCTTGTATTTTTGGCGAGTTTATAAATTTGCAAGTGGTTTAACCTTGAACTTAATGCTAATATACGGGTATATATGCTGAAGAGCATTTTTCGATTCCGTTTGACTGTTTGTCTGGTTGGGTTTATGCGTGTTGGTTGTTAGCTTTCACAGCTGTGTCGAATGTTGCGAAATATCTTTGTGGTTAATTAGCAATATTTTATCGTAATTAGATATACTTGGTATTATTTTATACAATAAATTGTAGTATTTTTTTGGTAGTGTATGTTGCAAAACCTGAAAAACTACTAGAAAAAGTTGTGGTATCGCTTTTTAAAGTATATTATAAGTGGTCCTCTTCGAGTACAGATTTCAGTAAATCTTTTAGAACAGCGGTGGGCAAGCCCTTGCTTTCGTTGCTCTGAGTGCTCAAACCGTTACTTTTGCATGCTTGCGATTTTCAACGAGACAACAACATCCACTTTCGACACAGCCAAAAACGAAACAACAACCATACACGATTTTCGATGCGACGCGGACCGTCATAAAAGTGTTCATTTTGCTTAGATTTATGACTTCAAAAACTCTATTTGTTGTAGATGTTGTTGTACTGCTCCCGATTAAATATTTCGTGCCCACCTCTGTTTTAGAACATCATTTCCCTTCAGGCAGCACTGGAAGGTTGAGCTGAAAAGATGCAAAGTTAAATTCTTCACCGATGTTTCAAAGGTGGTCTGCGGTGTGGTATTTGATATATCATTAAAAGGCCTCAAGGTTAAAAAAAATTTCACCTCCACAGTCCTTACAATGTATCCATACTATTCTAGAAGCATACACTCTTCAATTAGTGCTAACACACGGGACAGGTCAGTAGCGAACGGTGCTCAGCGAAACTGGATCAAGGCTTTGGGAGCGCATGTCATGAAATCTGGTTAGTGAAGGAAAAAAGTAGCACAATAGGGTCTGCACTCGCTAAAGTTCTCATGAGTTCTAGGGATCCTCTGATTCATTAACACTTTTCCTTTAGAGGCACAAAAAATTGGGAAGCTGCATTTCCTTTGCAAGTTTGTGCGAATGTATGTATCATGCAGAAGGAGTCGTGGTAGACCCCATAAATAATATACATATATTATTGATCAGGATCTGAAACTGAGTTGATTTAGCTATCTCCGTCCGCCCGTCTCGATGTATGAGACACCATATTTCAGGAACTATAAAAGCTAAATACTTCAAACTTGGACTTAGATACTCCTTAATCATATACAAAAGTGCAAGAGTGTATGCTATTTCGTAGCCGTAAACACAGTACTACTCCATTCTTACTTGTTTTTATAAAATTTTAAACAATTAATAAGCCTACATAATCATGGGTTTTTCAAAGTCGTGAAGTCGCGATTGTAGCATTTTCACTTAATTTTTTGTAACCCTGTCAAAATCCCCAATGCACAGATTTATCCCGGTCTTGAGTTACTCTACTCATACGACTGTGCATACATACGTATAAGAGTGTCACACTTTTGGAAGTCATTTAAACAAAGAATTTTTTTCGTTCTTGATTTTGCGTATTTTGCAACCAAAAATAAAGTAAACAAATTTGTTCGCGCTATTTCAAAGCTTAAATTTCTCATTGGGGTCAAAACAACACTTCAAATAAAATATTTAAAAAAGAGGTAATTTTTTTCGTTAAGCTTTTTTATGCTTTTCTTTACGTACATCTGTAAAAAAATGCCTATTTCATTCATAAATTACATGAAAATAACCGCGCCGACGCTTTGAAAAGTCAAAAGAAAAATTAGCAAAATAGGCATAACATAAGAGCTTTCCGCTCTCTAGGAGAGAAATTATTCAAAAGGAACGATGCCGGGTGCGCTTGTACTGAAAATGCACTCACTAACTGTTTGTGGTGTGTGGCAAGAGTAACAGTACATACTGAATGTGTGGGAGCGGAAATAAGCACCAAAGCATAATGAACAAAAAACAAAATGCCGAATGAAACACGAAGTTAAAACGATGTAATGCAATTGACTAATCACAACATGTTTGGGATATTTTTATATGAAAGGAGGGAAATTTTAAGGGACATTTCTGAGCACTTTATATAGAGGAAGTGTAGGTGAAAGTGAAGAAAAAAAAAATAGAATATATAACAAAATCAATGCAAGAGAGTGAAAGTATTTGTAAACATGCATATTCGTATAAATGAAATTATAAAGAAATTTAAAAAATTTTAATTTTTCGTTGATGTATGGAGACATATCTGAAATAAAATGTATTAATCTAGTTCAAGTCAAATTTAAGCACTTCACAACTGTTTAACGAATGAATTTTGCAAGAACCAAATATATGCTGAGTAAATTGCAAGAAGCTTCAATTTTATGCAGCTTCAAACTTGTGTACTAAAATTACGATAAACTTTTAATCAAAACAGCACTATTGGACCAATATAGCAACATTACTTTGCATGTGATGCGTTGCCATTCATCTAAACTTTTCAGATGTTTTATGCATGTGTTAAAGGGAAACTAATATATATTGCATGTTGAACAGCATATGTCTGATTTGTATAAGTTGATTCTAACTTAACTGAACTGATATTTGTGTATAGTTTCTATATATAGTTATACAAAACTTTGACAGAGTACATGGGTCACTAAAAAAGTTTCCGGAACAAGCAATTGACTCAACCCATTTTTCTGACGATGTACAATAAGTCGTTATCCACGTAATTTATCTTTGACATGCGGAAATAAGGAGTAGTCATTGCGTGCCAAATCGGGACTGTACGTGCGCGTGAACGGTTCGCATTGTTTTTCTTCCTTTCAAAAAAAAAAAAAAAAAAATGGTTGTTTACCACTCAGAATTAACCGTCTTTCGATCTCTAATACTTCTGCTGCTACATGTTCCATACTTCCGAAGAAAACAAGCAACCATTTACTTTGCAGCGCTCCAAGAACGAACAATTTTCGTTGACTTTGGCTTGCCTTGGTCAACAGACCTCTTCTTTATGGCTCATATGCGTATATTCAACACTCGTCACCTGTCACGATGTGGTTCAACTCTTTAGACGAAACGTTCTTGTATTTTTTTCAACATTTATTTGCACCGATTCGCAGAAGCATTCACTTCAGCTTAACCGTAGAATTTTTAGGCAGTTAAGTGTGTTTAAAAGTTTAGCCAATTGTTAAAATTCAATAAGAAAATATTTTCTTATCCACATACCCGTACAACAAAGAAAAGCTTTTTTTGTAAGCTTTAATTTTGAACACGCCACGCGCCGAAGTCAATTTGTGGAAAATTGCATAGCAAAAAGAGCGCAAATGAGACACACATATGAAAAACGAAATTTTCCGAGACACGTTTTTCTTTTACACTGTCTCTATCACATCATACACAGCTGAGCTGAGCGCAAAACAGAACGCATTGAAAAGCGAACGGACCACAAACGCTCTTGGAAACGTTTTGCTGTGAAAATTGAACAATTCAGACGCTGTTTTTCTTTCTAGTTTTTAATTCAAGTTGTTTGTTAAAGTTTTTAAAAAAATACATATTTATATAGAACAATGCAAACTTAATGTAATATTAAACAAATAAAATATATATAATAGAAAAAATCTTTGTTAAAACAAGAATTAAGTTCCTCACATAAAACAACATAAAACAAATACTTTAGTTCGTCTTTAGTTAAATTTCTTTAGTTTGAAAAAACTCGAAGAAAAAAGTAAAAGTGCTGCGAAAATTATAAGTGAAATTCGTGCAAAGCGTGCTTGAAACTCGAGTTTTCTTCTGTTTGTGATATAATGACGAAAACGGCGTGTATTGTTTGCGTAAAAAAAGAAAACAATTAAAAATTATGGTAAACTAAACTTGCTATAAATTTTTCATTGAAGAACAATTTAATTGTTGGTACTCTTGTTGCTTTAAACTGTTAAAACTATAGATAAATATCGTATATGTATAAAAAATCATTAAATGACAGTGTCCTTAGTGTAAGCCTTTACAATTTGGAGCAAACATAGCCAAAAGTTTTGCAATAAAAAAATTACACACGCACACATGTGTTTATGCAAATGTACTTGTACTTTGCGGCGGCCTTTGCTTCTACTGAATTGCTTGAGAAGGTCACCACACTGCATGTTTTTGGCGTTTACATTCACTCTTCCTGCCTGCTTCCCAACTGCTTAAGTCCTTAAGTCATCCGGCAGGTCATTGATAAAGCGTTTCATGAGTTTCTCGCTGTGTTAATCGCTTTTATTTATTGCCTGCGTTCAGCTACTCGTTCATAATTTTCTTGCTCATAAAATATCGTAAATCGCTAAACTACAAGAAGATTTTTTGTTTGGCAGTAGGTACTTTTTTGTTGTTGTTGTAATAATGGGTTAATAATGCTTTACAATTTTGCTGCTATTTTCTTTGTTTGCTCATAAAAATAAGTCTTTTTATAACGAAAATTTTATGATGTCTGCTTTTGCTTTAGACGACCTGTGTATCTGTATCTGTTTTTATATATACGATACAATATGTGAGTGTGCGAGTGCAACCGCGCGTATACATATCGATTATGTTGTTGCTTCAATATTATAACACATACGCCGTGTGTTTATACGTTAGCCCCATAAAATTGCAATATTCTTTGCCAAATTGCTAAATAAACCGTGCTGAACTTTTATTTATTTGCAGCACTCCGTACATTTATGTACACTTTGCACTCTATTATGAACTTTGAAAAGTTTACAAGTTTGACAGGACAATGATATAACAAAATTGATTATATTACTTGTATATATTGTTGCATTTGCTGTTGAGCTCTATAATAACAAAAATTAATGGCTTTCGTATAACCGAAACACTTTACAAGTGCTCTAAAAGAGTACCAGAACATTGTAGTCCCATCATATTGTGAGCATACTTTTTTCTGGTGACAATCAGCTTTGGAGTTCGACTGGGATCGCTTAATCATTTACGTTGAAACTTTTTTTTAAACAATCCATTTTCCCACCATCTATTCCGAATCAACAACTCATGGAAACAATCAACGGTCGTTCAATTAAATAAAGTTCGATGAAAGTTTCTCGCGGAAGAATGAATAATGATCATGTTAGGCTGTTTTACGACTAGCAGGGCTGCAACAACACATACATAAATAGTAAGAATACGAGGTCTGCACTAGCACAACAAATTCAAATTAACACACAATTTTAAATTTTAGCGTTTCGAAGCAAAAAACTGGGATAACTCTAAACGCAGCTCTAATGAAATCACACTATTAAAGTCTGGAGAGAATAGCATGTACCAAGGACGCGAGGAAAATTAATACTTTACCTTGCGAGACTGTGAACGTGCTACTTAAACTGCTACTCATGAATATATGCACCAAGCATAAGTTTTATTTTAGTGGTATTTCTTCGAATAGTCATCGTTCCACTGCGATATTATTTCAAGTTAAGTAAAAGAACTACACACGAACTATTTATGAAGCATATCTAAAATCATGATTAGATAGCAGAGCTGCTTAAATGTAAAATTGTGTGCGCTACACCCACGATTTAAAGGGCTTTAAAGCGGGAAATGGCATTCCATCGTATAAACTTCTAAATATGAGACCCGACGGATCAGTGTTCATTTGTTCGAACAACCAAGCTTGGGAAACATACTCTATCAAAGAATCTTATTTCTGGGTTCCAGGTCAAAGCCAGATTCCAGCGCTGATAAACAGATCAGGCAACAATTACGGATGGGAACCCAACTACACACGAAAAATGCACTACACAACTCATGTAAAGATCTCCCAAAAGTCAAGAAACTACTACTACTGGCGCATCAGGAACATACTATCTTTCAAGACATTCAATACACACTACAAAAAAGTTAAATTCCTTCAATATATGTATGAACTCTCTTGTCTCAAAAAAGTTGATTGATCCTTATAGTCTCTAACCTATAAAATCAACCAAATAGTTTAGAAATATGTTAAAATATCTGTAACATCAAAACGGTATTAGGCTCTAAAACTTCTTACATAAAATTGAAAACCTTTATCAGACTTCATTAAGCTTAAGGTGTCACTTTCAACTGAAATTATAAGACTAAATGGAATGAAGTAAACTTAAGCAAATAATTACATGGTCCGAACATATGCCGTAATGCATTTTATCATTCCGTTGTCAGAATATTGACAGACATAAATTGAGAATTTATTTATAGGTATTTTCGAACCATATAATTCAGCATGCATATAAATAAGAATGCTCTATTGTACATTCTACATGCATATAAGAAAATCTAGATATGTACGGGTATATGATTAACCTATTTAAGTCAAAAATTGTAAAAGTGAAATTTTCTCCCCCGATTCTCCGAATGAATTCTGTCTTTCACAAAACACAACGTTGAGATACTTGTATGCAAGTCAAATTTGCTTAAATTTCAATGCAATTATGTCTATCAAATCGACAATATGAAGATAATGATGCTGATGAAGACTACAATAACGAGAACGAGAAGAAAAAAAATCAAAAATTTTCTGCTTAATACAATAATAAACATGTCTAAATGTTATTTCTGCTGCACTACACATGCAGCTATTTAAATGTATTTTCCTATGCAAAAATTTTAAATTCGGGCTGCTGCTGATTTGGCGCATTATTATAGATTTTATTTTTCAACGTCAAACGTTGCCGCACAATTTTATAGATGAGCATTTTCAATTATCTGAAATATGCAAGTAGTTCTCTCATTATTATAATATGCTATGCAAATAGCTTAAATTTTTCTTCGCTTGATATTCGATATTACGAGTTTTATTATGGTAAATAGTAAGTGGGTATATGGTATGTGCTGAGAAATGCTGAAAATGTGAAATATGGAACGAGTGGATGCTCTGAAAAGTTTTTCTTTGAGAATGGTGCTTAAGTGGCAGCCAACATGGCGTATACACAATGCGCATTAATGGCTTCCGTCTTTGGGTGATTTCGACTACATACCTACTTATGTATGGCCTCACTCCGTCTAGCGTTTTATATTTTCTTGTGTATAAAAGCAACAGCATTTGATTGCCTAACTTTGACATACAAACAGTGCAGAATTTTCACACAGAGTTCATTAAACTTTGCCACGGGTTTTCCCATTTTATAGAAAAACAAAAAAAAAATGAATCAAAAAAGATTTTCTGCTTTGTTTTTTTTTCACTTTATATTTTTACATTAATTTAACGCAAGGTGTTTATTTATACATATAAACGCAAAGTTTTCACATCAATTTTCTTGTTTTTATATATATATATATTTTTTTTTTTTTTTGTAATTTATTTTCTTCCCTTCAATATTACCAAATATTAACAACATTCTTTACATCGCTGCTTTATGCTAAGCAAAATCAAGCATTATGCGGCTGTCAGCCAAGTTGAAGTCTGTCAGTCACTTTGTAAGCCACATTTTGTACTACGCATAAAGTTTGAATTTTACGTAGCAAATTAAGTACTAATTGTATATTTGTTATGGTTGTGCCGTGTGTTGGGTGTTGTTGAGGTAGATGTTGTACAGATACTTTGTTCGTACGCAAATATTTAAAGACAATTTGATTTAGCTGTTGTGAGTAATTATTTATTAAGCGGTTTAAGTTTTAATTACAATTTGTTTATAATTACAATTTATTTTAAATGTAATGAGAATCTGATGAGTCTTCTTTAACAAATTGGGAAAATAATTTTTTAGAGTGTAAATGATGATGGAAATGGCTCACAAAAAACGATCAAAAAACTAAAGGTTCGAAAGAACTGGCCACTATCAGCTATTGTTGTGAGTTATTAGCACGTGATGTGCATTATAATTAGCCTCAGTCTTTACAAGACAACTGGCTGCATGATCACTACAACTTCTATTTACTTTGCATCGATAAAAATTTTCTGTTATGTGCATTATAAAAGTCACATTAATGAATTAAGGATTTTACACTAAAACTACGAAGATTTCGTTCTCTACATTAAACATGAATAGGACTCTAAGGCTCTCATACTAGCTCAACAAGGATTAGTAAAAACATGGTGTAAACCATTCTATTAAGGTGGAAAACGTTTAATCTTTTATCTCAACACAAATAATTTCAGAACTGTAGTGTGAATTTAAGTATAGAAAAAAAATCTACAATCTAGATTTTACGTGACTAAGAAAAATGGAAGTTAATGAACAATTAATGCCATAAACTGTGGTTTTATCCAGCTGGGTATGCTCAATTCAGTCCTAGTTATTTTCGGCACTAGTTTTGTTTCAGCGAACAGCACTGGCTAGTTCGATTCATCTTTTCGAGCTAATTCGAACTCTAAAGTTAGAGTCGACTTTTACTAAAGTTAACCTTCTCTTTTTTATTAGTTAGACGGTTTGGTGAGTTTGTTGGCTTTCAATCATCACTATCACTATATAACGAACTATGTGAAACACTTACATACTAAGTAGTATATACAAATTCATAAGAATTTTTCAATAATTTACTATTGTTTTGGTCTAGTTGTATATAATTTTACAATAAACGAAACTTATAAAACCAACTAAATAAAGTGTTTCATCATGCCAGTGAAAATATGTAGCCCAATGTATCCTTGTAGGGTAAAAGAAAATAAATAAAATAAAATGTATACAATATTATGTATTTATGACATAACAACAAGAGGCTAGGCCATAATAAGTAAGGCACCCGTACAGATAGACAGACGGACGAACAAATAGCCTGCTGCTGGACCGATAAAAAATGGACAACATAATTGTAAATAGTAGTCGTTGAATTCATTGTTGTTGTTGTGGTTGTCTTATAATAAATTTGTTATACATATCTGATGGTGCGGTGCGCAAATTGTTGTCTTTACCTTTAATGAAGTTCGTTCAGCTACTTGAAAAATAGAACGCGGCAAATACGCAATGCATATAAAACAATATATGTAACTTATAAGGAATTTTCCTGCGCAACTGATTTTCTTCTTGCAGCTGTTGTCAAAATCGCTTTTGTTACCTATAAACGCTTTGAAGTTTTGAAAAGTGAAATAAATTTCAAGTCTTTGTTACGCGTAACTTGTTGTGGTTTTTTTTTTATAATTTTGCAGCAAAATATGTCAACGTGTGACATGGAAAATTACACGAGGTGCATTTTTGATGCTTTGCACTTTTGTGCTGCAGAGGTTGTTTGTGCTGCAAGTCTTTTCGTTTATATTGTTTTGTTGATTTTTGTGGCACCATATGCCGCAACACGAATGTCACCAGTGCCATAGGCGCGTGTTGCTATCTATTTTCTCATATCCTAAATCAAGTAAAAATCCAGTGGCAGTCATAGTTGATATACAAATATTTTGGCAATTGTCCCAGAATTTGTTAAACCCACAGCTGCCGCCGGTTGCACCGAAAAAAAAAACAGACCAATATCATATTTTATATGGATACCAATTTTTGCATATCATTTAATTACTAAAAATATCAATTAATACGACAATTTCGTAAAATAATGTGAAATAAATATCAACATGATCAGATGAATAGATCAAATCCGAATTACCAAATTTGGCAGATAGCAGATAGTTGTCGACAAGACAAGAAATGAAATAATAAATTATATGAAAAACACTACGCTTTGAATTTGGAGGAAATTTATTTAAATTAAAAATTCCAAGTACATTCCTACATATGTAATCTATTTACGAGGGCTGCTATTTATATTTCGGGAACTGGCAACATTAATGTCAAAAGCTAAAATCTGGCAACACCATAATAAAGTTTGACATTTTCTGGCATAAACGTACTCACAAAGTTTTGATGTACAATTGCTATTTGTTTTGTTTACAGTGAGTTAAGAAAAGCAATTTGGCCAAAAAGTGGAAATTTCAAGAGAAGGTTTTCGTTGGATTATTTTTCACAACTTTCGACGTGGATTATCTCAACAAGAATGTGTCAATGAACTCAGTTCTTTCTATAGCGATAAAGCACCACTGGTATATCGCTGGTATAGCTAATTTAATCGTGTTCGTAGTTCGGTCGCCGACGAATTCCGTGAAGGTCGTCCAAAATTGGTTGATGTGCCCAAAAACATCGATGCAGTGCGTGAACTGATAATGCAAGATCGTCATGCGACATATCGTTAGATAGAGGCATCCTCGCACATTAGTTCCACTTCAATACTCTCGTTGGATACCCCATATTTATCAATCGTTCAAAAAAAATGATCGAGTCGATTGGTGTAACGAAATGATTAAAAAGTTCGACCGTGGTGCTTCAAAAGACGTGTATAAAATCCTGACAGGTGACGAATCATGGATATATGCGTATGAGACGGAAACAAAACAGCAATCGACCGTGTGGGTATGCCAAGACGAGCCAAATCTAAGAAAAGTTGTTCGTGGAAGAAGCACAGCGAAGCAAATGATCACCTGTTTCTTCGGCAGAATAGGTCATGTGGGCACTGTTCCGCTTGAGCAACATAGGACGTTCAATTCTGAGTGGTACACGACCATTTGTTTGACGGAAGTCTTCGGTGAAATTCGTAAAACCAACCGCCAAAGACGAATCATTCTCCATCATGACAATGCGAGCTCTCTCAGATCTCGTCAAACAAGTTCATTTTTGGGCAGTCAAAACATCGAATTAATGATTCATCCTCCGTACAGTCCTGATTTGGCACCCAACGAATTCTTTCTTGTTCAAAGGTAAACTGCGTGGTCAACGATTTACGAGCGCCGAAGAAGCAGTTGAAGCGTTCAAAAACCATGTTGGTGGAGGTGTCTCAAGAGGAATGGAAAAACTGCTATGACAAATGGTTTGAACGAATGCAAAAGTGTATTGATCATCAAGGGGAATATTTTGAAAAACAATAAAGCCATTTTCATTGAAAAATGTTTGTTATTATTTGCTATTCCCGAAATATAAACAGTACCCCTCGTATAAATAGGCTTTGGGACAATAGTTCTAATACCTGCCTTAAACGCAATTTATTCGATTTTTTTTTTTTTTTGGGAAATGTTGTGAAGTATTCAGTTCACAATCCATAATTTTTCTAAAACTGTTGAATATTTTGGACGTAAAACATTTCAACCATTTTTAACCACAAAGCTTATGTTATAATTTGCAAGCAGTTTATGCAGTTACAACGTAAAGTTTTAAAAGCGGAAAGCTTTCGAATCAAACAGAATGTCGGAGTGTTAAAACTATATTTTCGAACATAAACAATAATTTTTTTATTTGAAATAATGCGGATTTGATGAACATTTCAAATCAATTTTTTCCAGTGTATAGTTCAGCACAGCTTAGCTCCTTGCGCTTTTAATGTATGCAAATTAACTTCTACTGTTTACATATTGAACATTTTTGTAGTTTTTCCGGTTTTGCAATGTTGGCGTTTTAAATATAAATATATTCCATTCATTTTTTCGATTTTCATTTTTGGCAAACTTCAAAATGAAAAATTTATTAAAATTGCTTTTGTTTGTTTTTGGAATTTGCCGCATATAAATGCATGTCATTTAAATTGACAGAGCGGGCAAGGTCAGCTTTAGTTTTATCCTTTTTATAATAATTATCTCGCGCTTCACAACTGCGGCATGGTAGGCGTTTAAGTTATCTGGTCGCTTGCATTGCTTCGGTTGCTGCCAATCGTTTATTGTATACGAGTATATTACGATAGTTTTCTATTTATTTTAGTCACTAATCAATAAAATTTTATATAAACCAAAACAGTGGCAGCAAAAAAAAAACGACCTACCATAAATTTTAGTCCGTCATAGTTTCAGTCAGTTTGTTGTCTTTAGGCCCTCAGTATGCCTTTCTACATATCGTATATCCAAAACGAGACATGCTCGCTCATGGTACACTTGAATAGCCTTGCACTTGGCCTCAACACGTGCCGCGTGCCTTGTGCCGCCCGACGATTTTTTATTTTTTTATAAATTTCAATTTATTTACAAAATTTTGTTTTTGTCGTTACTCTCGAGCGGTCTCTCATGCTTTTGAACGCTATGACATATGTTGCTGCAAGTAAAGAAATTAGCTTTTCTTTCGCTATTTGTGGTTGTTGCCAATAGTTTTTAATATTGTAGCAATTTGTTGTTTTAGCTGTTTTTTTTTTCACACATTTACTTTGAAATTGCGTCAATTGATGTTCCATGTAGGGCTTCCTTTAATTGTCTCTTAGCTAATCGCCCTACATATGTTTCTTCAATATGTAATTAGCAGCATTGATTGTACAATATTCATCGTTTTCTGTTTGTACATTAGCAATTGGTAATTGTACCAATTGTACTTAAAAGTCACGGCACACTAAATAAGGGAAATGTAAAAAAAAAAAAAAATTTTTTTGTACTATCTCTGTAAAAGTCAAGAAAAAGAGACTGCAATTCAGCAAATCGACGTGTTGGGTGCTTGTCAGCTTAAATAGTTAAGACCCTGAATTCCGAAGCTTTCCTTAATGCGTTGCACATATTGTGAAGTTTTATTGTGCTAAATTGGCTACAACAAATTATTCAAAGTTTTGACCGCCAGTAGCCACTACTTTTTCCCATCTTTCTGGCTGCATACGGTTTTAATGGCTGAAGAACGACTCAATTTTAGAACCAATCTAAAAATTCACTCATTTTTTGGATCAGTTAGAAACTATATCTGGAGAATAAGGGGGGTGGGATAGGATCTGATAGGTTTTGACAAGTAAGCTTCCAATGATATAGCTAATTCTTGAAGCGTTTGAGATTACGATTCAACCAAATGAGATCCACTAAAACCGACGGTCTTGACTAATTCAAACACCCAATACTTTTTGGTGTCTTCCATGCTTCCTTCGTTATTCTACATATGTATATTTTGACAGTTCAACAAATCCAATATACACAATTATTGTTATTTTTTGCAAGGTATAAAAATCTTCCCAATCATGGTTATTTGAAACAATTTAAAAACTCATTCCCAAATAAATATGTGTATGGAGTGCGAAAGAGAAATATGTACACCAATTTAATATGAACATGCGAAACACATGTGAAATACACACTTTGTTATCTTTCAGCAGCTGTTAAAATAAAATGTGACATTGGGTTAGTGCCTGTTACACGTGTATTTCTTAGTAAAGGTTAAATAAATAAAGATAAACACGAGTTTAACGTGTGTTTTTTTGCGACAAATTTGCTTGAAGCTTTTGTTATGTGCTGTTACCAATTGCAATGCATATTGCACGGAAAGACTTACCATAAAATAAATAATTAATATACTCTATAACAATCAAAATCAATCAAAATATGTGCTATTGTATCTTATAACTGTTGCATACCTACATATATGGTACAATAAACCTAGTCTAACCATTTCGCATCCAATCAGTATTCCACGGACAGCAACGTCAGATGCAATGAATGTCAATGGCTGCCGCTGCGGCTGCTCTTATTGCCGTTTTTTTTCTCTCTCAGATTGTCAACTGTCAAGTGCAGAAGGTACTAACATTTCCTGCATGTTTTTCCTTACTACTGCCCGATTTTTTTTGTCGATGACAAAAATATACAATCAACAGCACAACAACAATAAATATCAACGACAACGAGCACTGAAATCAACATTGTGTGTCAATTGCAAAAATATTTATTCCGCAACTGACATTGCACTAGAAATTTAACTACTGGCTGCTCGCTCTACATACAATCTAAGCAATATATTTTTTTTCCAATGTTGACTACTGCTGCCAGGCCATTATGTCATGGGTGCTCGTATTCCCTGGCAGTTGAAATTCAATTTTGCACATAAAAAAATTTTGCAAATGGAAAAAACCAACAAAAGCCAAAAGCAGCCACAAAAAACAATGCAACATGCAGAAATCCTTGAAATGCTTTCCGTTTGCAACCTATTTAAAAGTGCTACTTCGTCTTCTATTCTCTATTGCAATATGTATATACTATCTACAATAATATTTTGTTTGCGCGTTTAACAAATATATCAACATCATTTTTCATTTTTTAATGCCTTTTGTCTAAAGAATTTTTTCTTTTCTTTGTCTGTTTGTTTGAGAATTAATAGCGCACATTAAAATGCAGAAAATGTCCTGCGCACGATTGATTTTCAATGGCTGAGCTGCTGCTGCTGCTGCTGTTGAATTTTAATTAAAACTTTGAGGCAGTTTACTTAAGAATTATTTTTTGAAGCTTTTGTCGAAAAATAAGTAAAAACAAATATTATTTAATTTTCAAGCGTACGTGGCGGCGAATACGTAATCTATGTGAATTATAGCTACTATATACATTGTTTTGTTGGCGGTTTATCCCGCCGTATTTTTTCCTTTTTATACTTTCTTTTATAGCCGAAGCTATTGTAGCTTTAAAACTCTCTTTTCGTACACAAAAAAAAATTAAATAAAAAAATGGATCACAAAAATCCAAAAAACTTATTCTTCACATACATAGAAAAAAAATTGTGTGTTTAATATTCCTCGTTTCTCATTTTGGCTATCAAAGAAGATTTCAACTTCTTGGGTTTTTCCAATATCAGTCTCCATACTAACAAGTAGCTCTCCCCAGAAGACACTTTTTAAATTAGCAATTTGAAAGTATTTCAACGAAGTGTTTGTGGAGATATTCCGGGTTAAATGTTCACCTAAAAAATCACTGTTTATACAGCACACACCATCTTGGAGCAGTTAGTGTAAATACAGAAGTCCGATTTAGTCTTTATGGTTGAAATACTGTTTGTTTATTAAATTTGTTGATGTAATTTGTAGTTTCAGTATTTATCAGCCAATAATTTTTAGCACTCATTTTTTTCAGTGTATCTACTTGTATCTACAGCACACGCATCAATAAACCTTTTTTCTTCTTTTGTTTAGAGTACTGCAGCCATTGTTGAAAGCACTTGGCCTAGTTTAATGTAGGTCTTAAGTTGCTACTTGCACAAAACCAACAAAAAAAAAACTCCTTCGTTACAGCGTATTAGCCCACATAGTCTAAGGACATTCAAAGCAATTTTCGCGACTTTAGTTAGTATTCAGTTTAGTCTTTGTGGCGTCGGCGGTGTCGAGTTAAATTAAGGCAAGCTGACTAAATTGTTAAAGTTTTGTAATGTGTAGCCTTGAATTTCCTTAAAAATATTTGGCACACACACAAACACAGAAATAGAACAGCAACACAAACAAAAAATATATCATTGCATACTTTTGGGCCTTCATTTATTTATGCTGCTTTTAATTAAGAAGATGTCCCAACATTTAAGTTGGCTTTTTTTTTTTTTTTTGTATAGACATTCCAAACACATATTTTTCTAAATATTCAAACGCACAAACAAAGAAAATCCTTAGTGGAAAATGAAGGAAAATCCTTTATCAACAGCAGTAACAGCTTGTCGCAACATAATTGCTTTTCGTATACGTCGAACCAAAATGTCGACCAAGCCTAAACTTGACCTTGTGTCAGAATAATTTTTGCGTGCTCAATATGCAAAATTAACTAACCTACACAAGTAAACACCGCATGCATTTGAGCTTAATTAAGTACCTACAGTTTTGCTACTATAGCTGCTACATACCATATAATGGTTAGGAAAAAAAAAACCATGTATGTCACCATGCACGAACTTTTTGTACAATATTAGCTCATTTTGCTACAGGTAGAACAAATGAGGGCCACAAAATGAGCTGACATTCGACGACTGTCATCGTTGTCGAAGTAGGTACTAGCTACTACCAAGTGTTGCTACTATGTACTACTTGACATTCTTCTATATTTACACAGTAGTAAAAAAGATATAACACTGTTTTTTAGTTGCTCACTAAGCTCCAGACTGAATAGCATCAGAATTTTTGTGTATATACATCTGTATGCACCTTCAAATATATTTTACTTTCATATTACATTTTCTATTCTGTTGGTTTCAATGCTATTTACTGTCTTCTGTCTTAAATGTCACTCTTGAGGATTTACGCTTCAGTGCTATCTTTATGCTACTGTGCAACTTTTAAGTGTTTATAGCTTGCAGCGCGGTATTCAACTGCAACTAGTACGCGGTTATTTAGGCAGTTTTTTAAATGTATGCTTGAGTATTATTTTGCAATAAAAACTTTAAATGCGAGCAACAATTTTAGAGAAACTTTGTTAAAATCATGTTTTATGGAACAAAAAAAAAATAGTTTATCCTCCTCTTTTTATGATTAACAAATACTCAATAAATGAGAAAGAGGAGGTTGCGAACTACACTCAGTGTTCGCTTTTGCTCTCACTCTTTAGTATTTACTCTCTCTCGAAATCAGTTTTTCAATTCTTCGCCGTGCCGTGTCATTTTGATGGCAGTGCTGATTTTCTATAAATATTTGAATATGAACTAATTTTTCTATAAATTTTTGATATGGCTCATGGATGCATTCAGCAGCTGACTGATTTCCATATAAATTTATTAAATTTCATAGAGTTTGTTGTCACTTTTAGGTAACATGATGCACTTTCGTAAAATGGGAGCACTGATTTAAACCTCAAAATCCTCTCCATAGAAATAATTTTTATTGAGATTTTCGCGTGAGTAGGTCAAAATCTATAGAAAAAGAAATAGTGGCATGACTCATCACAGTTTTTTTTTGTTTTTGAAATTTTGTTGCATAGTGTAATTAATGATTAGTCAGAATTTTCCAACTAAAATAATCAATATAATACAACACGGTATGCAGCAAACAGCAAACCAAAAAATTATATTCTTTATTAGATTTTTATGCAAATAAATTTTCTTATAACAACTCAGGTTGCATCAATTTCGGACCTTGCTAAATTTATATTGTATTTCATTGAACACGTTATAAAAATTACCTAAATGTTAAAGCCCTGAGACAAGCGTTTCATTCGAATAGTATTACAAGAGGGCGTGCCGAATTTTATTTAAATTATTCTTTCATCCACAACGATAATGATGACGACGTCGTCGCGACTAATTGCTTAAACTTCAAGAGAACACGAAACAAACTTCTTTCGTCTGCTAGAAATTTAAAATTTTTCTTCTTCATGTTTTGCATGTTGGCACGCAAAAATTACAAAAACTTTGCCATTTCAGATTTAACATTTATTTGACACAAAAATCTCTACACAAATAGCAACTACTGAGTATATATAAGATTTCTTTGTTGTCTTCTCAGTTGATATGATGCTGATGATAAGCTGTATAAAAATGTCGCCCGACGGATATAGTCAAATGTACACAGACAAGACGTGATTTTGCTCTTGCTAACGCTTTGGTACTGTGACATTTTGCACAATATTGTTGAAGAAGAACAAAAAAAAAAAAAAAAAAGAATCGTCCAAAATTCCTTACAGCTGTATTTATTCTCAGATAGACATGATTAACCATTTTTTCGGTTGGTGACCATGGCATGTCAGCAGTTTCATATCTGTTCGAGCGCATTTTTTTATCATTTCGTGCTTTATCATTGCTGTTTATCATCTCATTTCTGACTCGTTGATGCGTTTGTTTAACCCTTTTTTTATTAGGGTACTCAGGAAATGATAGTGTAATCAGCACTAGACCAAATAATGGTGACGTTGGCCACAATTGTGTTTGTTTTATGTATGTTTAGTTTTGTGCTTGGCCCAAATACTACTACTTTTTTCATCTTACTTATTTTGTTTAGCAAAATTTAACCTAAACTTAAGTTAACATGAAAGACTCAACAGAAGTTCTAGTTTCCAATGAAGTCTATGAAATAATTAAAGGAATGGAGAGGGCGCTGTTAAAAATGCGTACATAATTTGTTCCTAACTTCATCTGTTTTTTCAACTTTGCTTAGAATTTTGCCACGAGGTGACGCATAGCCTCGGTGGCGCAGTTGGCAGCGCGTAAGTCTCATAATCTTAAGGTCGTGAGTTCGAGCCTCACCCGGGGCATGTACATTTTTTTTTTATAAACATATTTTTTTACATGATATTTTTTAACAGATCGTTCAAATGCTGTTCTATAAATAGATACATATATAAAAAATATTGCATAGAAGAACGGAGAACTAGGGGAAGTACTATTATAACAACATAATTGTATTTTAATCTGGCCTGTTTGCTTCACATAAAAAAATTGTTTCTAAAAATAGTTTTTGATAAACATCAGTGCTGATTTAGTCTTCCCGTTTCTTATATCCCGTATTGTCTAGTGGTTAGGATATCCGGCTCTCACCCGGAAGGCCCGGGTTCAATTCCCGGTACGGGAAGACATATCGTCTAGTAATGAACTTACGGTTTTTTTTTCTTTTCTAGTTGAATGTTTTTGACTGAACAGTAATTTGGATCTAGCCGTGATCGTTTGTGTTGTCATTGTTAATTAAACAGAAATATTACTCGTCTCTATTATATATACGTAAAAACCAGTGCAAGTCTGGCGAATTACCGTACTCTTCATACATGTGTTCGACTGGCAAGTTTAAATCGGCGCTGTCATTGCAAGGGGTTAGTTCTAGTTACTTCACCAATGCGAATGTCTTATAATTTCGCTTTTTTTACTTTTTTTATTATTATTCTGACTACTTTCTGCATTACCGAGAGATAATGCATTCACCAGTTCTCAGTAATGCAGAACGGAACTAATGATTTTACTAGTGGAATCGTCTTTTACGTACAGCCGGGTATGTACCTATGTTTGTATGTTTGCTATTTACACCAAAAACTCAATTGAGCTCAAATTTTTACTCGCTTTTATGCTTCAGCTTATTCGTAGGTACTGCTCGTAGCTTAGATAGCCAAATTGGCGGGTTGAGTGCTCAGTTTGAATTGTAAGTCGTTGCATTTTCGGCGATTTGGTACATATGTAAAGGGCTGTTAGTAAAAAAATTCACTTTTTAGTATTTTTTATAATTGCTCATGGTTACAATTAAATCGTAAAGCCTTAAAAAGATTTCGCTTGTAAAATATTAAAATTAATATAGATCACGTGTAGGAATTCGGGCAGCAGCATTACTTGAATGGGGTCAAAAACATTGCCACTTAAAAACATATTAAATTAGTATGGAAAATTGTAGCTGCCGTCGCCATGTGCATATAGTATACCAACTCATACCCGTAATATGGTGTTTGTCTCGTGATTTATTTTATGACTTGTTATGATTTACACATGCAGAGAATATATATAGTATAAACAAATGTATGTATGCACATAAAAGTAGTATATATGTACATACATAATTCAGTATATAATGGATTAGTTGACTTTGTAGAGATAAACTAAATTTTTGCGACATCGGCCGGTTAGCGACGACGTATATAAGAAGACAACAGCGACGGCCGGAAAGCCTCTGGTTTATAATATAAACTTTATAGCTACAGTTTCGAATTTCTAGATGAATTTTGATGTTGGCAGACTCATTCATTTAGTCATTCGTTCATTCATTCATTCATTCATTTATTCAACGCATAGCACATTTGCAATATGTAGCAACTGCTGGTGCTGCACAGCATGGTGATGGAGATTGAATGAGTGGAGGCGTGTGTGATATTCTCGCTGACTTTGCGCTTCAGTTTCGTTTTCTAAATTTGTGTTTTTTTTTTTTTTGGTTCCACATGCCGGGCCTTACTGACTGACTGACTGCCATCTGTTTGCTTTGCTTTTCATGCACAATAAGAAAGCAGCCACCGCACAATGGTCCCAAATGAAAAAAAGCTGGCCAACATGAGATACGCTACATAAATGTAATGTTAATTTAATAAAAATGTTCGTAAAATAGCACACGATTGAAAAATGGTTACAAATACTATAAAAGTTGACCGATTTTTATGTTTAATAAATGTATTTAAAAAAAAAAAATGATGTTAAATACATTGGAGCGGCAAAAAAACAGATACTTTGCACAGTTCATGATTAAATGATTATTTTATTATTATTTCAAACAACGATTTTGACATGAGTATACAGTATGAGTATACAAAACCTAAAAAAGGTGGCAAAAATGCGAACTGTAGTGGATCGTATGTTTTTGAGGTTGCTTTCTACGCTCTTGACTAAGTTTTTTCTTTCAAACGATATGGGGAACTGGGGAGGAACGTTCGTATGAATATTATCATATTCATTCTGAGTATTGAAAAGATAAAATTAACTTTCACAAAATGTATCTATCATATTAGATTCGCCATTTTGAATATTGATAGTCTGACTTGGAAGAAGTGACCTCAAAACTCCTAAATATACAGTTTCAAAGAATGTCTTTTTCCACCATTTTGTGTTGATATTTTGTTTTTGGGAAATTGAACATCGGTTTCTCAATCAGCGACCTCAAAAATATTGGATTTATTTTTTTTTTTTTGCCAGCTTTTTTGGATTTTTGACCACTGTGCGCCGCTTTAGTTTTGTTATTAAAACGCGTTCGCTTTCAGTATTTGCTGGCGTGTTTACTGGCCTGGCTGCCGGGCGCTCGCTCAATCGTCTCTCGTATTTGAAATCAACTCGATTAGAGGCGCACGAATCTATAGTTTAATTATTGCACACAAAAAAAAAAAAAAAATCAGTTTAAAATTTTATTTGAAATGTTTTAGAATATAGTGTCAAAAAAAAAAAAGACCAAATAGCAAAGCAAATTACTAAAATAAATATATAAACAAATACAATTGTTGCAACATATTTCATTATTATTAAAATACGCAATATTTTTCGCGTGTGTTTGTTAATTTTGAGTAAGCCAAATAATTTAAAAATGTGCAAATTGCTTCAAGAGCAGCACTCAAGCAAGTTAAATAAAAAATTTAAAACGAAGTTGAAAAATTTGCCACACACGAAAATATTTTTACTTTTTTTTTTGTGAAGTTTGAATTTAAAATTATTGGTGTTTTTTTTTCATCCTCAAAAAGAATTTAATTAAATATAACAAATACAAAATGTTTTTTGCTATGTAGAAATTGTTTGCTACATGAAATTGGCACACACACTCAGTTTTAAAACATTTTCCAATTTTGTTTGTTTTATCGCCGCATGCTGTTGTTTCTTTTCAGTAGAAAATAAAATATTTTGTAGTCTAGTCGTAAATTAATGAAGTCGGTCAAGCGTGTTTTCCAAGTAAATAGCACAGTTTGTGTTTTTGTTGTTGTTTGCCACACACATAAACGCACATCTACACTATTCCAAGCAGCCACCCAATCCGCACACACTTACAAATATACTTTTTTTATGGTCACCAACTGCTTCGCTTCGCCACCATTTCGTTGCAACAGCTTTAGCTCCATTTTATTACGCCACTGAACGCCTACGCATGCAACAAAATGCGTTTCTTTATATGTATTTGTTTGTGTCCTTGCAACCTTCAAATGAAATAACTCAAAAAAAAAAGAAAAATAATGTGTAAAAAAAGTAATCGAAAATCTTTATGGCCAACATTTATGCACAAAGAAACGCTTCGAAATCCTTATTTTATGGCCGTCATCATCAGCTTTTCCATCATCGTCCTCGTCGTTCTTATCGTTGTTGGCTACTAGATTGTATGCTTAATGGGAAATGCTTGTGATAGACTTTAATATATTGTATGTGTTATAGCTCATATACGCTGCATTTGAGTAAAAGGAAGTATTAACTTAGTATAATCAAAGCTTCTTCATAAAACACTTTTAAAAAAATTTCACTTGGCATATGGTAGAAAATTGTCAATACTGTCAATTCTAGTTCAAATTTATAAAATATTGGAACTATTTTCAATGCAAAATGATAAATACTTGGCTTATGCAAATAGCGATCCGAACTTTAAAAAATATTTATTAAAAATATAAAGCAAATTTCAAATTCATTAAGTACTTCTATAGCTAAAAGATGGGAAGAAAGTTCGTATGGAAGCCGAACTTAAAAGTGTGCGTGTCGCATTCATTGGGACATATGTGCATCGTAAATACATGAAATGCTTTCATACCGAGTTTCAAATTAATACATACTAACGGATGACCTAAAAGCTTTTATAGTTATAATAGCTATAAGGAGATGTTAGCAACTTTTAGATATATTTATGACTTCCAACTGTCAAAACATTCAGTATAATTTGGCATTTCATCATGCTACGTTTCATACTTCCCGAAATTTCGGAAATAATTAAAAAATATTATTGAAATTCCGGCTTCCCAAACGTTCGGGAAGCGTAAAACTAAAAATGTTGAAATTTCAAACAATACTGATTATTTTGACAGTTGAATGTCATAAATATCTCTGACAGTTGCTGAGATAATCCTATTGGAAAACTGTCAAAGCTATTTGGACACGCGTTGGAATGCTAACCGGTCGACATAATCGACCGAAATCTGGTGGTAACGGAACGATGGTTTGCCTTGCTAATATTTAAAAAAGCACGCAGAAATTCAAACAGGTCTCTTGAAAACAATAAAAATAATGGTATAAATGCATCTCATGACTTGCCTACTATTCTTCACATTCAATGAAAACGAAAAAAAAAAACAGTTCATATCAACTTTGTGATAGAAAGAAAGATTTTAATATAAATGGGTATACAATTGATAGAGTTCAGATACAGTAATAGAAAAATAATCAAACAAGTCGGTATGCAGAATTCATTTGTAAAGAAATAGTTGTATGCGTTTATGTTTTGGCTTTGTTATGAACAATCAACAAAATCTTGTTGAGATGTCTTTTTAGAATTGGTTATATTGCTACGTATTGCTCTAACCGTGAAGTATTAAATATATTTTAAAATGTATATTTTGATTTGGTTTTAATAGTTTTTCCGCATATTTGCGCCATTATTAAATATTTGATTGGTATTAGACAAGACGTAAGTTTTTGTAGTTTTTGCAAACCAATATAAGTTTACCAACCAGTTCGCATGCGCAAGTATTTCGTGCGTAATACTTATTGTACTTTTTCTCAATACTTCAAAGAAATGTCCTTTCGTTTCGGTTGCTTTGCAACAATTTTGTCGCCGTTCAGCTTTTTGGCTTTTGGCCAAAATATTTCTTTTTCGAATGTATTTCATTTTAATTCATTTTCATTTTATGTTAAATTATCCTGCGTGCGCCGCTCGCTTCGTCCATTTTCTTTGAATTTATACAGTAATTAGCCAGTGATAAAATGTTTATACTATATAGTTTTATGACTTACATGCAAAAATTTATGAACACAAATGAATTTATGAACACAAATGCTATTGCTGCAAATAAATAAATATAATTATAACGAATTAAAATAGAAACTTTCTATTTTTGACAAAATTCTTTTAAAGCAACAAGAGTTTACATTTAATCAATATAATAAATTTTAATTTTATTAAACGAATGAATTTTATCTGAAGAGAGAAAAAAAGAACAACAACTTTTTGTGTGGTTTATAAAAAAAATTGAAAAAATGGTACACAGGACACTTTTTCTGTGAAACATTATATAAGTAGCAAAATTTGCACTGTCATGGTAACCAGACTGGTGTGCACTCGTAACTGAATCCGAAACAGTTGTGTCCGTTACTCAACATTCTTTGTGAAACAAAGAACTTGTTTTTATAATTCTCTCTCTTCAGCTAAAATTCATTTCTTTATTAAATTTATATACATGTTTCTTTTATATTAGTGCAGCAATTTAAACTTTATTCAAATTTAAGTGCCTGAAATGCGAATAGAAAAGTTTTTAAATATTTAAAATACGCTCGGCTTTTGCTGTAAAAAAAGTAAAATACACAGCTTAAAGCGAAAAATAAGCTGCTTACTATACAACAACAACAACAACAATACAAAATTTACAATAATTTGCTGACAGAAACAACAACAATACGTTTAGCTGAAACGGAAACGTCGTCTTCTTCTCTGCTGAAACTTACTTCCGCTCCTAAACGAAAATAATAATTAAACTACTAATTAATACAATCTGTGCTTGTTTAAAGTAAAAAATTAAATGCAAAATTACTTAGAAATCCATTTTGAAAAGTTTACTAAATGTAGAAATGCTTGCAAAAACATTGAAAACAAATAACTTAAATATTGAATTGTGTGTGATAGCCAAGTTTAAAGCGAAATTGTGTGCAATTAAAAAATGTTACAAAAGAGAAGCAGCCTAAAGCATTAAAAAAGGAAAACAAATAACTACTAAACAAAGATAAATCCACATTCTTCCGCTACAATATAGAAATAATAAACAATTCTCTAATTAGTGTACAACACTCTAATATCGTAAATAAAATAAAATACAAATTGAATACGGGTACCACAACAAACAACCAAAAATAAATTACATAAATTAAAATGGGAAGCCCAGCCAAGGATGCACCACAAGCACCGACAGCATCATCAGGCGTTAGCAGTGATGATGTTGATTATACTGATTGCGATGCAGATACAAGCTTCGAAATTGATGAACCCGAATTGGATGAAGCGGATGACGAGGACGATGCGATCAGCGAGCATACAATCAATACAGAAATCGATAGGGACACAAGAATTCCAAAGACAAATACAATACCAATTGTTGCAACCTGTTCAAAGACAACATCAAACATCAACCATGTGCATTATGCACCACAAGATGCATCCTCGTCTTTGTCACAAACACATCAAGTCGTCATCGATTCGGGCGAACAAACAGATACCTCAATTGATAACAGCTCGAATAGTTCTTCATCGACACCCACAACAGCAGATGTAGCTGATATTGCCAATTCAGTGAAGCGTACACCACCTGCCTTTGTTAGTGTTGCAGCTGCGGGAGCGGCAGCGGCAGCGGCGACTACGACGACAACGGCGTGCAAGTCGCTAACGCCTTCTCCGCTGAAACACTTACACCGGCGTGGTACAAATGCCGCTGAGGATAATCTATCTGCTTCAATAGCCACAACAACAACAGAAGAAACTGCCGATGTAAATGATGTGGCATCAACGGTAAGCGTTTTTTTTTTCGCAAAATGTGTTTTAAGTGTGTGAGGCGCAGAATTTAAGTTAAGTTTCATTTCTCTATGCAATGCAGTCGACAAATTTCGCACGTAATCAACAATTACAACTACAGCCATACCAACCGCAGCAGCATCAACAGCATCCTAGCGCGGCATATGCCGAGTCATCGGTTGCAGGCACAATTGCTGGCAACATTATTTCCGCTGCCTTACCTGGCGGACATCGACGCACACACTCGGCAGCTTCGTATATATCGGTGCGTTCGATGCAAATGACGCCGCAAAGAAATTCACAGTCGGCGAATTATCTTTGCGGACTAATACGCTGGATGACGGCACAGTTTAAGGTGAATACTACGATATACATAGTAAGCGGGTATTTACATAATATACATAGCTCTATTTCGCACAGAACAGAGCTGGTATGAGTACTTGTTCACAATCTTAAACGCAATATATTTAGAAACATTCAGGAGTGACACATAAATCTCTTTAGACTCAAAATTTCCATATTTCATTTATAAAATTTAGTTTTATGTGTGAAATTTGGAGATTTTGAGGCGAAATTGTTTCCTGTGACACCTCTCATTATGATTATAATTCTGCATGAGTTTCAAATTAAACACAAAATAAGCAGTAAACATATTTGAGAAACATCTTTTAGACATATAAGTTTGGCACACCACTGTATATTTCCATGAGAAGTATATATTCGTGCAAAATACAAAACACAATTCTGCTCATCCTACTGATATATCTTATATGTAAATATAGATCGAAAACTGCTGCTCACAGACTGTGAGATGTGCACTGTGACAGCTTGGACCACTTAAAAATACTTCGAACACAACTCTGCCATCCGAAAATGACTGAGTGTATATTTTTATATATCCGACTCAAAAATTAATACTAAATGCTGCGCATCTGTGAATGTGATTGCCAATTATTCATCTCATTTGGGTACTTGGTCACACATATATTGAGGGCGACGAAAAAGAGGATGAAGTTACTAGGCTAGGAAAGACCCCGTAAATTCTTTGAGAAAAGAAATTTATTGATATGACGCTAGCCACATGCTGTGTCTTTAGCCCAAAAGATCTATTCTTTAAAAACTAAATATACCAGAAATTCCAGTCCTGGTTGGAAACATAGCTGAACACTGAATTCAAATGTATTTTGTAAGAGGTGTTAAGAATTTATGTTTTATTACCCTTCATTATGTTGAAGAAGACTTGCCCTGTGTAGCAAGCATTTTCCTATATAGCCTAGCAGAGATTTCAGAAATCAAAAAGTGGTACATTCAAAAAATGTTTAAATCTTCCAACAGATTCCACGAGATGTATAGAAAAATGAGAGCTCTGCGGTATTGCAATAGGCCAGCTGGCCAAACTGTAGAAAATCTTAAAGCAGCTCGTCTTATTAACCTAACCTGTCTATTCGTGGGAATTACCAACTTGATCGCGATGATGCCGCTTAGTAAGATAGCAAACAAATGTACATATGTATGTGCGAATAAAAATTCTTGTAACCTGATTTTCACCAAAGGGAATGTAAATATTTTCCTTTTTTCTACTATTCGTCTATCCAATCGCTACTCTATTGTCCCTCTCAGAAAGTTTCTACAAAATTACGGCTTACTTGGAATACTTCTCTAAAAGGCTGTTTGAAAATCTTTGCAAATTAATTGAATTGATGAATTTGTTCAGAGTTTGTCGTCTGTTGCGAATTTTATGTCGTCGTTGTTGTTATCGTTTTAGATTTCATTTAATTGAAATCGTTGCAAAACAAAACAATTAAACAAATTTGCATCGTGCTAGAACCCAACACTCCTTGGCACTCCGTAGTCGCAAATATCATACAATATATAGTTGATGCTATGAAAGCTTTAAATACAGGAGCGTAGCTAGAAAAACTTCTTAAACATTTCACTTCATAATACTGCAAACTGGAATACATATACATATATGTATGTGCAGAACCATGGTTTCTTTTTATGTTGTAAGTCAAGTAATACTAAAAAAAAATTCGCAATATCTACTACATGGCAGGAAACTACCGTCTTAATTTCCATTTTCTACCATTAGCGGTTGATTGTGGATTATTAATATTATTGTATTATTTAGATATAGTATTTGCACTTGGTAATTAACCAGAAATTTTAGTTTGGTTAAGATCAGTGCTCAACAGTGTTCTAAGAGATGTTCTGGAGTTTATTAGTCTTCTAAACATAATATACAGGCTACAATTAAATACAGTCAATGTACAGTTACAAAACGTGATACATTCTCAGTGAATATTTTGAAAATCCAATGCAAATCTATGAACTTTTTTTGCTGTACAATCCAAAACGCGTTTTGCCCTGATTTATATCCTGATAGCCTTCTCTGAAAGTCCATCGTTGTCCTTGTGCTTTCTTTACTACTACTCACTCTAAGTATGCATTGTCCCTACAGACTAGGACAGTACATACTTAGTTTGAGTATTAGTAAAGAAAGAACTCAGAACCATTGACGTGGCTGGCTACTCCCTAACTTATTGATTGTCGTTGTAATTGAAGAGTGTTATCATTATTTGTTAGTAATTAGATAAGTTCCTTGGAACAAACAATAAATTAGTTAGATGTCTTTTTTCATAGAGAGCATTCGTTGCATACGAAAAATGTGCGCCCTTGCGCACATTCTGCACTATTCTCAACAAATGCCATTGCCATCACGATCATTATTTGTATGACGATCATGGATGGTGATCGCACTTGAATCAAAGTTAAAAAAACAGACAATTTGTTTATATTATTTAATAGTCTCATATATAGCATTGGATTGTAGCTTATTTTTAGCAATGAATTTTATTTTTGTACAAACAAACAAACGCGTTCACGTCACAGAACAAAACTGGGGAAAGAAAATTAAATTTGCACTCGGCAAATAATTTGAAAATTGCACATGGCGACACTTGAGCGGAGGTGTATTGTGTTCGTTGCAGAAACACGTGTCTCTGGGCTCAAATCAAATCAATTATTTAAATTTGTGTAACTGATCATGACGTAGTTGTGATGGGAAAGCGAGAGAATATCGAAAAAAAATGTATAAAAAAAGTGGTTTAAAATTAAGCGAATGGCGTTTCGTACCACTCTTTAGTTTAGAAAAAAAAAACAAAAACAAAAGAAATACTGTTTTCAAAATTTTTTCCAAGATTCTCTAGCTTCAAATAACTGACGTATTTAGTTAGCTATGATCACAAAAAATAAGACATTCTAGATCACTAACTCGATTGGCTGTGAATATATAATATAGTTATATTTAAACTAGATAATTTAAAAAACCGGAATAAATTTTATAAATATTCTCCCGTGCTCCGGTTTTCGAATTCGTATAAATTGTTTTCAATTTCAAAAGATTTGATCATTTTCATTCACTATGAATTGGAACTGCGTAATTGATATTCACAAGGTTCTAAAAGTGAAAAGGAGACTATTTTTACGGAATCCCTTCCGAACAATTTATTTGTATTCGAAAATCGGTGCACGTGATTAAATACGTATGTGTCTTAAAAGAGAAGAAAAGTTTCACAAAATTAAGTATATTGATGTAATATTTAACTAACCACTCTTTTCTGATTCAATCAAGGAAAAATTCAAATTTTTCAGAAATAATTAGAATTTTTTCTCTTGAACCAATTTTAAGATTAAAGGAATTTATTCTTAATAATTCTTAAATTATACTTAAAATTAGTAAAATGAAGTCTGCTTCTAATATAAATATAGTTCATTTGTTTAATTTGAAACCTGGTATTTTCCAGGAACATTATTGCTATTGTTGCCGTCGTTATTACTCTAAATATATGGTAGGTGGTGTCATTTATTGTTTTTAATCGCATGTGTTCATGTGATCCAAGCTCATTTTCAATTATTAAACGACCACTGATTCTCTACTGGATAGTTGATTGCTTCTGTAATATTATGCAAAACCATTTATTCAACCCACGCGCGCTCCTTTGTCTAACGACGTAAATATGGCGCCTTAAGCACTATGGCGACAGATGTTGGCGTCAGCAATCAAAATTAGTATAAATTAAAGAATATTGTACTATTACTTTAAAATAGATTTAAGAAAATTTTTTGGGAATAATTTATAAAATATTTAGATACTCCGAAAAATCGAAAAAGAACGCAACTAGTCTATGAGGAATAATTTATGTCATTGATTTTTCGCAACGTTTATTAATTAATTTTTAATTTTTTATTTTCACAGAGTTCCGGTATCGGCGAGCCGAGTGTGCACCATGCATTGGTTGTGATATTTTTAGAATTTTTTGCCTGGGGTTTGCTGACAATGCCCATAATTTCAGTGAGTAGTTATAGATAATAGGTATGATATGAAATTAAAAATAAAAACTTCTACAAATATTTTACACAGGTACTCAATCTAACCTTTCCCGATCACACATTTCTCATGAACGGCATTGTCATGGGCATTAAGGGCATATTGTCATTCCTGGCGGCGCCGTTAATTGGTGCGCTCTCCGACATCTGGGGTCGAAAGTTTTTCCTATTAGTAACAGTATTTTTTACCTGTATACCCATACCACTAATGACAATAAACGCCTGGTGGTTCTTTGCAATGATCTCAATTAGTGGCGCATTTGCGGTTACCTTCTCGGTGGTATTTGCGTATGTGGCCGATGTTACGACGATAGAGGAACGCTCGCGTGCATATGGTCTGGCATCGGCGACATTTGCAGCGAGTTTGGTAAGCTTTTTAAGTTGATAACTGTTAGAGTGTAACTTATAGAAATATCTCCCGCTCATTTCAGGTGATCTCACCCGCATTGGGTAATGCACTCATGGATATGTACGGCGATACGCTTGTAGTAGCGCTAGGCACTGCCATTGCAGTGCTTGATGTCTTCTTTATACTTGTTGCTGTGCCGGAGAGTCTACCAGAGAAAGTGCGTCCCACATCATGGGGTGCGCCTATCAATTGGGAGCAAGCAGATCCATTTGCGGTGTGTAATTTAGTTTTCTTAGTAGTCCATAATTTCTCATCTTTTTTTTTTACAACGCAGGCTTTACGTAAAGTTAGTACCGACAAGACCATACTGATGCTATGTCTTACGGTGCTATTGTCCTATTTACCCGAAGCCGGTCAGTATTCGTGCATGTTTGTCTATCTTAAGCTAAAGATGGGCTTTAACTATATGGAGGTTTCAATATTTATTGCTATTGTGGGCATACTCAGCATCAGTGTGCAAGTGACGCTCGGCTCTTTTATGCAGTGAGTAACGTGCACTTCTATTGAAAATATTTTAATCAATATTATTATTTGTTTTCCTTGCTTGTGCAGCGTTTTTGGTGCGAAACGTACAATTATTCTAGGTTTGGGTTTAGAATTAATACAGCTGTTGGGCTATGGTTTTGGCAGTCAAAAATGGTGCGTAATAATTTATTTAAAATAACTTTGTATAATTAAATCTCTTTTTGCTACATATACAGGATGATGTGGGGCGCGGGCATTATAGCAGCATGTGGCTCTATAACGTATCCAGCAATAAGCGCATTCGTTTCATTACATGCAGCGCCTGAGAGTCAAGGTGAAGTATACATTAGTGCTTAGCTCTACTGTATCGCTGAACTATTTTCTAAACTCGTTTGCTATTGCAGGTGCTGTGCAAGGCATGATTACTGGCATGCGTGGTCTTTGCAATGGACTCGGTCCGGCTTTTTTTGGCGTCATCTTTTATCTTTTTAATGTCGATTTGAATGATGAACCCGTTGAGATGGATCCTGCAGCCAAACCCGAGGATGAGTCTTTCTTGAGGCATGTGCCGGGACCACCGTTTCTTTTTGGCGCCGTATGTGCTTTCTGTGCGATATTGGTGGCAATATTTATACCAGAAGCGCAACCAGGAGCATTCGATAAGAAGCGTAAGAACAACTCATCAAATTAATAAGCAAGAGTTATAATATTTTATTGTTTTAAATCTACTGCTGTATTTCCTATATTTCCTTTCCTTTTCGTCTGGCAAAAAAGAAAATACATTTTTTTTCCAATCAAATACTCTTCAAAAACGCACAAGCCTAAATTTTAATAATTTTTACATACATTGTATAAAGAAAATAAGATAGTGGATATCCACAAGAAACTTCTAGGCGGTTACGGTAGAACAAAAAATCGGGCCAACTAGTTGTTTCATTCTCTTTAAAATGAAAAGATAATGGTTTGAATTGAGTTTCGTACATTTCCATCTTAGAATAATCGCGAAAATTCGTTTTTGAAAGAGACTTATACAATTACTTGATATAATCTATTAAATTTCATGCTTGATTAATGGCTACTATTTGCTCCGATTTAAGAGATTATATGCATTGTACCATTTAACCTGTGCATTTTTCAGTGTTCTTTATTCTATTAAAATTTTACTAATTTGATGTTTCTTACATCTACCCTCATTAAATATAGGTAAAAGCAACTTCTTTCATATTCAAGCTAAGCTCTAAGTTAATCAATGTCTCCTTTGTTACATCAAATGCATTCGTGCAAGGTTCAGTTAGGCGAAACACAGACCATTATCAGTTATATGGCTTTATACTAATTGTATTATTTTTTATTTTACTTGAAGTAAACTGTTAAATGGATCGGGCGTAGTGTATTAAAGATTCGCTGTTACTGAAGTTAACACTTTTTCTTTTATGCATAATATAAACTTTTCTGCTAATAAGTATTTGCATTAATGTATAATATTATGTCTTAATTATCAACTCTAGGCGTTTCATTAGATGTACAATATGAAATTGAATCAGGACATAAGGCGCCAAGCTCTTTAGCGCCGCTCATACGCGCAGATTCGCTGGCACAGCTGTAGAAAACAACGCTAAGGACATCTATAACAAGATCTAACACGCCCACAATTACTGCATCATTTGCCACAGCATCGTCGTGCTCATCCGCAGATACTGTCATCACATCAGCCGCATCAGCATTGCCGTTGTTCATCTTTGTCTAAAGCAAATAAAAAATATTTAAATTAAAAATAAATCGCAGTTATGTATTTAGTTTAAGCATAAAATTATGTTACG
Source organism: Leucophenga montana (assembly GCA_035044765.1). Classification (NCBI taxonomy): domain Eukaryota; kingdom Metazoa; phylum Arthropoda; class Insecta; order Diptera; family Drosophilidae; genus Leucophenga; species Leucophenga montana. Next base: position 1,568,522 of record JAWNNQ010001104.1, on the reverse strand, counting down.
TAATTTAAGAAATCACACACACACACACACACACCACACACACACACACAGACACAACAAAACAGAAGAGTAATGAATAAAAACTGTATGAAATGCTATTTTTGTAGAATTTTTGAAATATTGTATGTACTTTGTATTTGTGTGCATAAAATGAATATGAAAAAAAAAAAACAAAATATTTGAAGCTATAAAATTAAGACGAAAACAAAAACTCTAGTAGTTGTTATTATTAATTATTAACTCTGTTCCATTTTATTGAATGCATATAAAATTCGATAGTTTGCAATTCTACATTTTTTATATGGAAATTACAATTAACCGAAGTATGTATAATTGAAGAAAAGAACAGGATTTCATCAATTTTGAAAATTTTCTACACTATATGTCAAACTCTATAAAATTTTCTTATTTTTCAACATAAGCGATAACAAATCACTCAGTAAAGAAGTTATGGTACCTATCTCTTTGAGAAAATAAGACATATACAGCCGCGCTTCCATTTTTGAAGTAAGATTCAAACTTAACATGATAAACTTGTAAGTTAAAACACAAAAGTAAGTGAAAATGGAAGCACGGGGAACTAATTGGTTTGGATTTGGGCAAAAGTTTTATGATTCAATTTCAAAGTTGTTAAAAGGTTAATGCTTAAGTGTGCTACTATTTTGTTTATCCAACAAATCATACAATTTTTTTTTTTAAATGTCAAAATAGAAAATGTTGGCTTGAAACCAAATTTCGAGTAGAACGTTTAATAAAATGTATACACTAATTTGGAACAGAGCTAGTATTTATACATTTAATAATACATTAATTTATTAAATTGTTGTATTTTTCTTTTTTTTAGACACTGTTGTTCTTGTGTACAATAGGTTTTTTATACTATAATTTTTTATTCTTTGCTCTCAGCTGCTCGCTGCATCATTTGCTGCTCCTTTATTCACTATGCGCTAGTTAACAAAGGTACAAATATTTTATTCTTTTATAAATATTATATAATTTTATTAAGTTATTTATAAACTTTATTCAATGTAACTTGCTTTTGTATACAAAGAAAGTGAGCAGCGAATAAGCGCAAGCAGCGCAAAGTAAAGCAACTATTATTTTTTTTATAAGTTTTATTTTTTTTAATTTCATTTTTTTTTTTTTTGATAGAATTTATTAGTATGGCTCAAATTGTGCTTGCCGCCTATTGTTAATAAAGACAAAAAGTAATTATCTATGTAGCTGTTATTGGAACGCTGCTGATGAGCTGTGCTAGACCATGTATGTAGCAAGTGCTAAACTTTTAAACAAACATCGCAGTAATATTTTTATGAAACTTAAAAAAAAAAAAAAAGATACTGTTTATAACACTAGTTTATAAAATAAACAAAAAAAAAAAAATTTGCGCAACGACTTCCATTACTATTATTTTTGCATATGTTAATCAATTTCCAAATATTAAAGGTATACATATACATTTTTTTGTTTGGTATAGTTTTCAATTTACAACTTTTTTGTTTTTATAAATATATTTAGACTTAAAATTTATAAACCAAACTATACAGTAATAATTTTTTTTATGAGTTTATGATTTCACTAAAATATTAATACATTTAAGGGAACTCATAAACCCAGATAGTCATACCTCTAAAATTGTGGAAGCTGTATAATTTTTCAATATTTTCACATTCACTAGAAAACGAAGCATTTGAAATACTATGTTTAAGTCAATACTTTTGTGTCTCTATCTTTAATGTTGTAGTTTCGAGCAGTATTCGCTTGGCTAGATCGAGTTCTAACGAGCTGATAAAGAATATATAAACTGCATATTACTACTAGTATGTAGGTAAACAGAGTTCAAAAAACGTATTCGACTAGCACACTCTTTGCAACGTTTTACACTCTATCTTCAAAAGAATGCGACATATTGAGTTGATCATAAAGAAGGAAGTCAACTTTAAACTTATGTTTTCGGTCTGCGACCATTCGACATAGATTTCATCAATTTTTGTGTGTACTGTGACATAAATCTTGTTTCATTTTTCCATTAATGCAACTGTAATGTGAACTTTCTAGAAAAATGTTGTTCCTGCAGTGTTTTTTTTTTCTTCTTCTCATATTGATTTAGGTGACTTTGGTACGAGATAGAGCATGTATAATTTCGTATTATGTGCATAGTGCTTTGGCTCACTGTCTTGGTTGAATTTGAAACAAGTAAAAATTGTTATATACCTAAATATGCTGTCATAGTTAATTCAACAAAATACCAATTACTAACTCCAGCAGCCACCTTATGCACACTAACGATGATTTCTACGCCGCAATTCCTTATCATCTAGCTAAGTGTTTGTTTTTCTGAACATCAACATTCATCTATAAGCCAACATTATGCCAGTTTAATCTGTGCTAATCTATTTTTCATCGATATGAGTAGTTTTTTTCTGGCAGATCTGACATGGAAACGTCAACTTCATACATTCCATGGTTTTTAAGCTAGATCAGTAAACATTGTAAATAGTGAGCATTTCGAATGCTTTCTTTTTCTATTCTAACATTTATTAAGTTTTTACATTGGTAAAATATACAATGGTAATCGTTGCGCAAAACGACAGTAAACTAGTGTAATTTTTGTACATAAACTGCCAGATAAGAAAAAAGTAAAAACATACTTGAAAATTAAATTTTTATATATCCAAAAAAAAAATAAAAACCAGCACAAAAAATTTCCAATTTTTAAATATTATTTAAACTTTTTTGTATTCTCCAATTGGTCATAATTGTTATTAATTTTTCTTTAATTAATTACAAATGCTAGAATTGTTTTACAAACAAAAACGTTAAAAGAAAAAAAAAACAAGATTAAACTGACTTCTAAGCTTTACTTTGCAAAACGTAGTGATCTAAACTAACTAAAAAAAAAAAAAAATAATTTTATTAGCAAAAAGATAAATTTGTAAATGGAAAATGGAAAAATATAGTCGGTATAACTGATAAGCAGATACAGCTGCGCATGTGGTTAATGTCTCTTCTAGATTTGTTTAAAATTAAAATAAGTTATTGGAAACAACATTTTGAACGCTTAAATGTAGTCGAAATCGAAACCAATTTGCAAATGCTGCAGCATATGTGTATAGTATGAGAATATATATACATATTATATATATATATATATATATTTTTTAATAATCTAACAAAAATCAAACAAAACAAAATAACAACGTATGAAAAGTTGTAATCTAATTGTAAACACAAAAAAAAAGAAAAACAAACAAAACGAAACCAAATTTTATTGTAATATACTAAAAAAATAACTAAAAATTAAAATAATGGAAAGCGAAAACTAATTAATCCTTAACTGATGACAAACGATTTAAACATATATAAATATAATTGTAAAATTTAATTTTAAGTTATATAAAGTGTGCAGCAGCGAGACGAAGATGAAATGAATTTTGAAAAAAAGAAAAAAGAATACAGAATTGAAGCGATGTGTATTTGAGTGTTTTAAAGCTGAAATAAATTTGTTTGAGATGTTTAATGATTTGCGTTTTATTGTTTATAATTTAATATAGAAACGAAGTTTGCTAATTGGAGTGTTATGCTGCTGCTGTCTGGATATATTCAGCACTGTGGTAAAGTAATAATCTCTTCTGTAGGATAGCTTAATGATAATTTTTGCAGTTGTCTAAATTTAGTGAACATTTCATTTATAGTACACTTAGCAGGTATAATTTACACATATTAATTGTTTTGAGTATTTAATCGTTTACTTGCTCAGCATGCACTAAATATCTTTTTGATTTTTCTACCATAATTCGGTACTGTGGGCCTTCAGGTCAACAAATTGTAATGAATCGGCTTTAATATTGTGAAAGTAAAAATTTAATAGTGCTTAGCTGCGTAGCAATGTGGCCTCCTAAAGAAGTGGTGCTCGATTGGCATATTCGATCATATAACACTGATATTTGTACTAAATTGTATTGTTTTATTCTCTTTAAATAAAAGCTATATAAACATATTATACAAAATTTGATTGAAATTTAAATTCAAGTTATCAACCGTGCTAGAATATACAATAGAAAAAAATAATAATGAAACATCAAACATTAAAGCCTATTTGTCAACTCACATACTACAGCTTCTATTTTTGTTACTTAAATACTAGTTATTCCGGGGAACGATCTGGTATTGCGCCGTTACGTGGCAACTGAGTATAATATCCTGAACAAAATTATCTATCAGACTGATCAAAACTTAATAAAAAATATAGAACCAATTTTTAAATATATATAATTTATTATGTTGCTCTATTTATTGATTTTTAGTTCCAAAATTTCTTCTTGCCGCTTCCCAACAACAATAAAAAAATCGAAAATAATTACCCAAAATAATAAATATTTTTGATGTTTCACCTCTGCCTACGGAAATATGTAATGTATAAAAAGATTACCATTACTTTTCTTAAGTTGTTGGAGTCACAGTATTACATATTTATGTAGCCAGAGTAAACATAATTATCTAGCTTTCAAATATGAGTAATTAACAGTTTAAACATAAACGGCTCATTCGAAAGCAGTATTTGACCAAACTCACCAAAAAGCAAAATCTCAGTGGAAAAAAATTTAATTCACAGGTTGGCTGATCGATAACATTGGTTGGTATCATTCGATATCTCAAAACGGACCGATACATCAATTGCAGCTTTGAGCGTTTACCAACACAGTAAATTCAATTGGTTGCTGCATTTGTCGGTGGTGGTGCACAAAGGCGGACGCGTTTTTCTTGGGCTGCGGCGGCACACCCGAGCGCAAGTTCTGTGAAATAAAAAAATAAATAGTTTTAAGTGAAAAGTGTGCAAATAAATAAATTTAAATGTATTAAAAATGTGTGTGCAATAGCTACTAAGCCAAAACGGTAAAATACAATACAAATTTTTGTGGTTTTCATTCAGGAAAAACAAGTGGAAAAAAATCTAAAAAGAAAAAAGTGCAGCAGCGACAAAGGCTGCAATACATTTTTTTTTGTTATGTTTGTTGTTGTAATTTCTACTGCACTGTTTCTATATTTATTGTTGTTGTTGTTTAAATCGACAGCAATGAATTATTTAAAGTAAATAAAACAAAATAAAAGTGAAGGGAATATGATAAGCTATATGAAATGAAATTATGTTCAAGAAGTTTTTTTTTTTGTTTTTATAAATAAAAACATGTTGCAATAAGTTTCGAAATAAAATTTATAGTTATTTTTGTTTTTCTTTTTTGTACTTGTTCTGATTTGCTCTCTGTTGGCTCGTCTGTTGTTGTTTTTGTTGCTCCCGTTGCGTTTGTGTATATGTGGTTTTTGTTGTGTTGTCTATGGAAACGAGACGCTCATTCTCGTTCGTTAAATGGGCTCGCACTCACGCATTCTCTCATTTGTTGCGTGGGAGCAGAGCATGCCCAATTGGTTGAATCTGCTCCAGAGACCTCAATTGAACTCCCGAAAGTCTTTTCTACCGAAAGTGGCTGTGACTGGAAGCTGCAAAGACCGAATCGACGCCAATCTGTAGATATTAAAAAACTTGTCCTGAAGTAATTAATTATCAAACTGCTACAACTGAAATTTGGATACTGCTTTTACATGTCTATAATCTGGTCAATTATGCTAAAACAAACGTTTCTATTTAATGTGCGAAATTTCAGTGATTTGTATTTTGTAATTAAAAGTCATATATGTTCTAACTTCTAAATTTAAAGACTATTCAGCGTTGAGAGTCTGATTCGCACGAGTACAAAGCTTTTCTCGTTTTATGAGGTAAAGGTTTATTAATTTAATAATGTAATAAGGAGAGTTTTAATTGTGCAAGAATAGTAGTTGAAAACATTAAAGTACTATGGAAAATATTGCGTATTTTGTATTCTCAAATATTTAATTTTATTAGTAGGTATTATTTATATGCTAATGGGAATTCAATTTATTGATTGATTAATCCCATCATCATATTTATATTCGACTTCCTCTAAAGTACTTGCTTTTCAACATAAAAAGAGCTGTCGATATCGGTTGGAGTATAGTAGTATAGAATTATTCGCCCATTTGTCAGGCACATACTTATGCAAATTTAAGATTTTGATGTTTGATGCCATCACCAGAACTTGACCAAATTTTTATGCGTCCACCCCATATAACCATTATAGTTTATAAGTTGTACGAAGTTACTTAGTCAAAGCGTAGTGCGCATACGAGTATATGTTAAAACTTTCGTTTTTGGCGTTATATATTCAAATTCAAAAATAAAAACAAAAATCAATTCTACTGTGATAAAAGTGAATGCATAGAATTCAAAGTTCTCGTATTAGGTTTATCTATTTTATTCTCTTCTCGGTTGTTTTGCACAGTGTAATTAAGCATGTTGCTGAACTTCTCGCGGACATGGTCGGGCGCGTGTACAAGTGTATTTATAAATATTTTCCAATAACTGTTTTCTGTTTTACTTTATAAACAAAAACATTTTTTTGTCAGCGCCTATTTCATAAATATTGAATCCCTCAACTAGAAAACGAACATAATAACTTGACAAATAAACGAACAAAATACTTATAACTGTGTATGAGTCTACAATTTCATACAATTAAATCTATTAAATTTGCATTAATTCGAGTCCGATGCTTCCAGACTGTCTTTGCACGTACGGCATAGTTCCAAACGTGCGCTCTGCTCCCATTGTCCTAGAAAGAACATCGGTAGAGACACATGCAGCCAGCATTCAAGTGTGTCCAAGGACATAGAAAGAAATTCCAGAGGATGTGGAAACATTGCAAAAATAAAACAATTTTTTTTAATGCTAAACAAATAAAAATGTATGTAAATTTATTTGATTTTACTGTAAACGCTCGGAAAAATATATAAATCTGTTTTTTTTTTCTTTTTTACAAAAGTGACAAGAGCTAAATCGCTAAATAAAATTTGTGCATTTTATGAAGAAGCGCGTATTAATTGAAATAACAACAGAAAACACAACAAATGCTCTACGTCTTACAAAAAAAGTGAAAAATTTTACATAGTTCCGGAAGAAGTTCCACAAAAAAATACAACGGAAAACAACAACAATGAAATTCTCTAGAATTTAAGGAAAACACTGCCTGAAACCACTCAAAAAAATAAAGAATTAAAATAAAAAACCGTATTCGCATCAAATTAACTAAAAGCACAAAATAAACAACTGCAATCAAAGAAATTATTTAAAATTAGCGAAATTAAATCAAAATTTTAAACGCATTTAAACAACTAGAACAAAATTTAACTTTAGTGAATCTATAAATTCCAAAAGCTATTGAATACTGCCCACAGATAAGACGGGGTGCAACAAACTAACTCAAGTAAAGAAAAAATTGGGTAAGTGCAGCTAAACTTAAAAATTTTGATAAGTATCTCAAAGATAACTACTTATACTCTTACATCTCTTAAGTAAGGAATTTTGTTTGTGTAATTCTCGCATATTACACGTTATAATGTTATTTAATTTATTTAAATTACTTAAATTATTGCACAATTTGCGCCTGTTGAATCACATATTGTACATACGATTAGTACACACATACTAAAAGCGGTGACGGAGGTGTTGAAGGTGTTTATGGTGGTGTGGTGTATGGTTGCATTCGACAGAACCACCATCGTTAAACAAACAGAGACGCTTTGTGTCTGGCGCATATTTAGTTTCACTGTCGCGCTATGAAATTGAAGCGTGTTTATTTATATTTATATTCTTGCTGCTTTTTTTTTACATTTAATATCCGGCCATATAAACAGTCGCAATTTATTTACATTAACGCTCGGATTGTAGCCAGAGTCAAGACCAAATTGAACATATAATTGCAGGTTTTTTTTTTTTAATGAAGACAATAACGAAGTTTTGACTACAACTCGCCGACCTTGGTGGTATGCTGACCATTAAGCGTTTGCACTTGCCGGATTTTTGTTATTAGGTGCCACAGTTTTTTTTTTAATTCACTGTTAAATTATTGAAAATACTCAAGATCTTTAAAAAAGTTATAAAAGTATGTAATATATTTATTTAGAACCTCTACTCTTGAAAAAATTTGAGCATTATTCTTATAAATTTAACATATCAATCTTGAAATTCAATTTTAACTTACTTCTAATGCTCTAATGATCAAAATGGACCCGGACTGGTTAAAAAAAAAACATTTTTATTCATTTTAATACAAATCTTTATTATCGGCTTTAAAATAGGATCCTTTTGAGTCAATACAGGCATGACAACGGTTAATCCAATTTTCCATACACTTGTTATACGCCTCGGCCGGGATAGCCTTTAGTTCCTTCAGCGAATTTTTTTTTATGTTCTTAATTGACTATTGATGCGTTCTTGAAACAGAAAAAAAAGTCACAGGGTGCCAAATCTGGTGACTTTTGTTTCATGTCTGGCCAAAAACTCCGTCACAATCAACAAAAAAAAAAAATTACCGATTCGGTTTAAATCCACCAGTCCGAGTCAATTTCGTTAAAGAGGTATACTTGCTACTGATTTTTTGGTTAAAAATCACATTACCCACTCCTTGATTTGGCACAGCTACTAACCTTTTTGGAAAAATGCATTTGTCGATGAAAAGAAAGGTCTATACTTACGTTGTTAAATACCGTCCAAAAGGCGTCTAACGATATCGACGTACGACAGCAATAATTCCAATATGAAATATTTGGATGAAACATAATGCATGTTGTGGAAAGAAAGTACCTTTCCAAAGCACTAAGCCACATAGAGGTGGTGGAGCCGGAAAATGTCTTATATCAAAACTTCCGTTTTTTATTTGACCCATTTTAATCATGTAAAATTTAATTTTTGTTCACTATTATTTCAAATTCCAGAGTCTTGTTTTAATAATGTTGTAAATAATTGCAAATTATGGTATAAAATATTATAAATTCCATAAACTCACATGAGTTTATTCTTGATAAACTAGATCTTACCTTTCTCTACTTTACTGCATTCTATACAGTACCATAAGTAATTATAGACTGCAACTTGCCAACATAAATACAACCAGTATAAATTACGGAAAAAAAAACAAATAAATAAAGATGTATGTAAATATTTATGTATTGTACAAGTATGAATTTATTCATTAAAGTCTTTGCAGTTGTGTAGCAATTATTTACCCCTGACTTCCAAACTCGTAAGTGTGCAAAATTCACTTTTAGCATGCGATACAATACGAGTCTGCTCTGTGCTCATGTACTCGTATTTGCATGAAACCAGGGCACAAACAGATAAAATTGCACTAGAAACAATTTGCAACAAAAGAACAAAACAATGACTGGGCAACCTGACAATGCAAATTATGCTTCCGCAGCTACAGTCCAGAGGAGAACTGAGCTGAGCTCAGCCTTAGAGTAGAACAGCATGATGCAGCGTGTGTATGTCATGCAGCAGATGCGATTCATGCAGCAGCCCTGACCTGTGTCAACATAAAAAAAAAAACAGTAGTTTCAATAGTTAGAGCCTGGCGTTGGCAACAAATTTAGTATCTACGCCTTCCAAAAAAGCATTGAGGGTCACTGATAGTGTAATTTTTTTCAGCTCGATGAAAATATTTGTCATACAAATGGGAACTGGTTACTTAGTTTTGAAAGTATCGAACCAAAACTTGGTAAGGAGTTTTTGGGCAAACATTTGACGCTTTCTTCTGTGCGCTAGGGTCACTGATTAGTGATTACTGATCACTCCCTGCCATTGGCGGACCCATGGGGCGGTAACTGGGGAACGTTATATGATATAGCATTTTTTCTACCCTGTTTTTTGGCCTTTGACTCGAGGTCCCAATGCACTAACGATTTGCTAACTACTGGTCTTAGCTAGCGAAAAGTTAGCTCTGTACCACCTAAAATAGTAATAACAAGAACAAATTCATATCTGCATAATTCATTCGTTGCACTTCATGCGTCATCATAAAAACCGAGACCGCTCGGTGACATGCCAAAAAGGTGGTTTGCCCGAGTTTTAGTACTCACTACCAGTGTTGGTCGAGTAAATCGCTAGTGCAGCACCGGAGCAGCCGAAGTTGCTCTCTCAAGAGATCGGATTTTCAATTCTGGTTTGTGTCCTTTTCTTGAACGTTTTCACTGACGGCAAGTTTGTTGGTGCGTTCAGCATAACTCTTGCTAACTGATTAGATCTATTTTAGAGCCCACCTACAGCCATCCCAACCCATGCTATGTTATAATAGTTTGTATCAGGCTATTACTTATTCATAATATTTATATAACATACATTAAAAGCTTCAGTTTCGCCAAAGTTAACATTTATTCTAGTTTTAAGTACATTTTTTCGCGCTTCATACCATATGGTTGAAATGGTTTCGTTTTTCGAAACATTTTAATTTAAATTTTTTTTTTCTGTCCGCCGTCATTATTCATCGTTCGACGGCAACAGCAGCTAGCTACATGAATTGTTAAGCAACTACAGCCATTCAAACCGGTCAAAGTTTACTGCTATTAGTCAATTATAGGGCATAGAGCAAATTGCCGTTGGCAGACTGGGACTGGCAGCAGCGGCGACCTCCTCATCTATTCAATATACAAACAACACACAGCAGCTCATTGCCCTTCTCCATGCACAAATGGATTCTTCGTACTTTGTCCTAATTTGAGGTCATTTTCTCGTTGCATGTTTAAATTTGTTCACATGCAATTCTTAAAGCTGTCTACAAAAAATAAAAATTTAAAAGCTAGAAATGAAAAAGAAATCTATAAAATAAAACTTTTAATTTGTATAACTTTTTCAATCGATTCTCAGTTAACCTGAATCGTTTGTTGGCACATTTTTTTTTTGTAACTTGTTATTAAGTTACATTGAGGAGTTGCTGTTTGTGTGAGAACGTCTTCGATCAAATTTAACTTTGTGCTTAACTTGTTCACTTGCCTTCCTGTGCATTGACGCGTTTACTTCCGCTTTTGTAGATACATACTTGTTTCAACTTGGTTCTTTCGTTTCACGTGTACCTATTTTTTTTACTTTTTCACAGCGTGTCAAGAGTTTTATGTGGTTGAGCTGGTGAATAACTGACTGAATGACTGGCGGCAAATACCAACAACAGCAAAAGTTGAGTATGCTGAGGTTGTTGGTCTAGTTTTTCGAGCATCTTTTATAGCATGGTCGATGTCTTATCTAGCTTGGTGGTGTACTACTTAGTGTACATACTTGTAGCTGCATTTTTGTACCCGTAGGTACACAGTTTTGATTTTGCCACCTGACGTGTGAGCGCAGCTGAATACATTTTCTCTGAGTTTCTTCTTTATAAAAAAAAAAATAAATTAAAAAAAAACATCAAGTATAAGTGTTTCCATTTGTGATATACTCGTATATAGTAATAACTAGTTTAATTCAAGCGTTTTTTGAAATATGCTTATGAAAAGACACTTTTGCAGGCACACCATCTCCCTTTTTGTATTTCGGATGTTTCATTTTGTTTTTAATCTGATGTTTTTATATAGCACTGCACACTTCATATATAAATCTTATCGTTGAACCTCTTTTTTCAAATCTTCGTTTCTTTCTATTCGTAAGTATCTTTCGCTCGGTGCTCAGCTGTTGATCTTAGACTGCTTTATATAACTTATTCTTTGCTTCTTTCGCTTTTACGCTGTGACTCAGAAATTACTTTTTTATATATTTTTTCTTTGTACTGAAACTCGTTTCTCATCTTAGCTCCCTATGGTGTTTTGCAGTCTGATCTGCGAAAATGAAACAGAAAACCAAAACCAAAAGAAACAACAACAAAAAATCACCGTACGAAGCCATGTTTGTTTTACCGGTTTTTTTTCTTCTTTCTTCTTCGTTTGTTTTTGTATTTGTGCAGATTCATGAAGGATCAATATATTGACGAACCACAATTGGTAAATAAATTTATACAACGCACTACTGCTCTCAATTCCCTTATTTGTTTATTATTTGTTCATGTAATGCCCTACACTGAATAGTTTGAGAAACTAATGAGATTGCAGAAATATGAAACGGGCTTTTTTCTTGTACATATTTCAAATTCAAAGATCGTTAGTTGGACGTATGGTGATAAGTTGATACATTGACGAGTTGATAAATTGGCAAAATGATAAATGGAACTAGTTAAGATAAGAGTTTGATAGTTAGACAAGTTGACAGGTTGACAGGTTGTAAGATTGATTTTAAACTTTTTCGCTAAACCAAAACTTTATTGAATCAATTCCAAAATGGTGGTGTAATTTACTTAAATTTTTCATAAGAGGTACTGTATATCACTTTTATCTCAAAGGCTCAAGTGAGCTCAATCGAGAACCGATCATGTATTATTGACAAAATCTGGTAAAGATTCTCTTAACATACTCTTAAGCAGCCACTTCTCATGTGCTACTAGCTTTAAGACACAACTAATTGGAACGACACTACTGGCCTGCTTTCTACAATCCATCTTGCGCCAAGATTATCACTAGTGACAAGATCAGATGAGCAATCCAAGTCTCTCAGTCGAGATGGTATTGCACACATATAACTGCAGCAATCTATAGAATTGAGCACACCTCTGCTGTTGCAAATACGATCTGCAAAAAGTTAGCGAGGATCGCTTTAAGGCTAACTATGTTTAAAAAGGGTTTTGAAACGACGGGCATCCATCTCTGTTCTAAAGCGATGCTGTCCAAAAGGAGTGCAGCAAAAGTGTGATTATACGTGTCTGCTTTGTAGTGCTCGGTATTTTATGCTAATCTTTCTGAGTCATAATTTGTACAGTGTGCAAAATTACAACTTCAATGCAAAGTATTTAATTCGAATATTTGTTTCTCTTTCGCATTAAGAAACCGACTTCGGCATGCGTTCGCTTATATCTGTATGTGTGAAAACACGAAGATTTTCATCCACCTGGGGCTATGGCTGGAAAGCGTTTTTAAGCAATCTTTACATTTTTTTAGGAATGTTAAAAAAAAAAATATTTTAAAATAAAGAAAAAACTAATTAAAAAAAAATAAATTAATTTTTTGTATACCTTTGGCCCTCCCGGGCAGCGCATCAAAAGGGAAAATGCAACAGGATTTTCGAATAACTAACATATTTTCGAAGTACCAGGTGATAATCCTTGTATGTAAGGGACTAACCAATACTGAAGAATCCCGCGCATAGAAAACCATTTAGTTTATTGAAATTATTAGTATATCCTATCATAGATACCCAAGGGTATACTAAATACAAAATCACTAGAATAGGTTTGTTTGCGACAACCCCTTATAGTTGGTTGAATTTTTTTTTTTTTTTAGTTTCTCTAAAGAATTTAAATATCCAAGTTTGGACGCTCTATTTCTTATACTTTCCGAGAACATGCAGTTCTCTCTCGACATATACTTTTTCTAAACATAGCATAACTTAAATTTAGTATGTAGTATGTGAGTATTAAGTTTTCGGTACTGAAAATTAAATAAATTTTCTCTTTTGTATATAAATACACATATTATTTATTTAATTCATTATGACAAAGCAAACTGCGGCAAGTCTTATTTTATTAGTTGAGTGATCTTCGTCACAAATCATCACGACAGTCAAGCAAACGTAGAATAAAATGCCAAACAATGGAGTTAACACTTTGTGAACCAACAAATATGCATACATTATTATAGTAGTCGTCTCAGATATAAGCATACGCTTCATTCTGTATCTAATTTAAAGCACTCTGTAAACACACGCGCCTCGTTGTACTTGTTTAATTAATTTAATCACACCCATACTACTTGCTCTATACTCATACGTATATAATAATGTAATATCATAAATTATAGAAGCAAAAAGAGGTCGCAAAGGTCAGGGTGTTGTTGAATTATTAGAAGTGTGAGACTATAAATATGTATAATGCCACCTACATAAAATATTTAATTTAATTTTCAATAAGCTATTGAATCCTGCTTTCTTCGTACGCCTTTGTTCTGAGCTTATAAAATGCATCGCTGAGGAGGTGAATAATGCAGTGAAACCTATTCTCCATTTCTATGTCATCGTCATCAATAACATCGACTTTGTTTGCTTTAGTAAGTAGCTACTGCAGTCTGCATACATACAATATTTGATTAGATAAGTAGATTTTACTAAAAGCAAGAAAAACATGTAATCAGTTTTTCTTTTCTGCTTTTTTATTCAAGCCATAGATGATTGCTTCTCTATAGTTGGTATGTTGAATGAGTTGTTGAATCGCTTTCGATTTTTATTTTTTCAATTAAATTAGTGTACCTTGAGAATTGGATTAGCTATTAATTAAATTAAACTAGGTACTTACTTTGTATAAACTACTTTTGAATTTGAATTTGTCATATCAATTTTGCATCTTTACTGGATTGACGTAAATTGAAATGATTAATTTAGTTTTTAAAATAGTAAATTCATCTGTGTCCCTTTAGAAGCTTTTCTATAATCATCTAAGTGCATTTTATGAGTCGTGATAAACAATAAAGAAAATCCCTGTAAAATCTGCGCACGACATTTACGTTTATTTCAAGATAGACAAATAGACACCAAAATTATCATCATATACATATATATACGAATAAAGTAAAATATTATCTGTGGTAAAAATAACAAGCGTAATGTGATGCTCTGGATTTTATTGTACACATACTACAAGTATAAACAAATTATTATATGGCAACGCTTACTTTTCTTGCTCTTCTTGTTCAAATGAGATATCTTAACAAAACAAGAACTATATATTGTACCAAATATCTGTTTATTTACTTCGAAGCAATTGTTTTAAATTGCTTTTTTTTATTTTTGTATACAAGTATTTTAAATAAATAAATCTTTTATTGGCGGCAATTTAGCCCAAGCAAGCTATTTTTATTATACAAGAGTATTATTAGTATAAGAGATATTGCAAAAAAAAAAACAAAGAAATAACTAATTAGGTACTTTACTCAATGACTCGTAGATACTTCAAATGTAGCATTTTATGTGATTTTTAGTTTATAAATATTTTCACACTTTGCCATTTTTAATAGCTCAGTAGAAAGTTTTTAAAAATTGAATGAACACCATTTGTTGGTGTAAGAAACAAAAATGTGGCAAGTCATTAGTATAACATTTTTTTCTGTTTTAACCAAATATAACCTACTTTTCACTACTAAACATTCAAGATTTCCGGTATTGCTCGGAAAATAGGCAAAGACTCACTCCCTACTATTATGGTTATTAACACTTTGATTTCGTCTCATAACTAACAATTGTTTTGTTTAGTTTTAAAAATTTTGTATTTAAAATATGGTTTTGGCGTCGCTGAACCCGAATCCGAAATCTATTTAACCCCATCACGACAGGTTTTCGTCAATGATTGTAGGATTTTTCGTTACTAAGGAAAAGAATAAGTAGAGAGGGAGATCTCTCTAGGTAGTGATGTTGTTGAGTGACATCCAGCATGACTGTAATTTGTGTGTTTAAAAGAAATTTAAGACCCTGTACCCATAGGGTGAAAGGGTATATAACTTTGTGCAAATGTTGCTAAAAGTTAAAATGTATCTTGCTTCGCATCATAAGTCCTGTCGATATAGACATATTCATCTGATAGTCTGTATAAACGCCGATATCTCGGTGACTATAAGAAATAGTGCCTTTAAATTTTGATATTTAGGCTCTCATATTCCCTTTTCAAACCTGTATTCTATTTATGAGTTGCTGTACGAACAAAATTTTCTTTTACTTGTTAATTAAGCCTGAAACGACAAATTTGGTGTGGATTGATCTTACATGAATCTTATTATATAATAAAATACTTATGTCCAAATCGTACCACTAGAGTATATCGGCTCCCTAAAAATCTATGGCACAAAAAAGGAACTTTGGGCAAGTTACAAGGCATCATCTAGAAGTCGTGCACATTCTAAGTAGTGTCTTTACTACTCTTGTAGAATTTTTCACTTGTTTATTAAACGAAAAATAACAAGAGCTCATTTAACGGAGAACTACATTAAATTAATGTGGCAATATTTACTTTGAGTCATGTTGAAACTAGTTGCGAATTATAAGCGCTTAAATAAAAGTTTATAATTCTATATTCTAATTTGTTTTCTCTACATCACTTTTCTCTTCCTTTTCTTTAATATTTCACTTATTACTATTGCAAAAACAAATTGTTTAACTTAATTGTTTACATTGCATCCTAAATTTCTTGCATTGCATTATTATTCTTATCACATATTAATGTCAAAGAAAACTGAAATGCTTTGAAATTATCGTATTGTACGTAATTTGTGTAGCTAGTAATTCTCCGGAAGCCGATAAGATGGTGTATGAATAACTCTTACAATGGCGGAATTCATTATACTCTTTTTAATTCTCTGAACACATATTCAATACATATGTGTATACATTTTAAAATATGAAACGATATTTGCGTTCAGAGAATTACCGCATATGCGATTATATGCGGGTATACACATGTTTACATAAGTACGAGTATACATAAAGAATAGAATAGTACTTGCTTGAATTATAACTGAACACTATCTTAATAGTATTTCATTCAAAATTATTTACAATACGTTTTATTATTTAATTTGTTTATGGCTAGAAAATGTATTTAATTTTAATATATACAAATTTTAAGTAAGTAACTAAGATACAAATTTTTTTATGCCAATCCTTTGAGAAATAACCATAAAAACGGTCAGTGTTGAAACGCCCAAATTGAATAGCAATCAAATTTGAATTAGTAGCTTCAACGACTGCTTTTACTTTTAATATTTTCTAGTGTGGGTGTGTTAGTAGCCATATGCAGAGGTGTGTTTAAGTCATTATGTTCTTTGCATTTGCTAATTTATTTCAAATGTCAGTGGCGGAGTCGTCGCACAAATCCAATTCGATTAGACAAAGGAGCCACGTGACTCACAGCGACAAGGTCTGTGTCAGACAGCGACCATAAAAATGCAAAAAATACAATGAAAATATTTCATTGTATTGTAAATTATATACATATGAGTGTTTATAAAATCATCGTGGTTTGAAGACGTATATAATTCTCTTTATAAGCAAAGCAAAAATCTGCATTACTTAAACTCTCTAAATAAAAATTTCATATATCTAAATTTGCCATTGTCTCCGAATTCTTTCTCTATATGAAGTATTATTTATATGGAGCATGATTCAACAAGAACTTGTGCTTTCGTATATTTTTATTATTGTCAGCTTTGCAGCTACATAGCACATCCACACATAAAAATGTATCTTGTATCTTCTGTGCATATGTCAGTATAAAGTATCTTTTGCGTCATTGTTGCTCATACAACACTTGTCGTCTGCTATTTTTATACGTTTTGTTTTGTTTTCTTGTCTTTGCTTAACTCTTCATTGTAATTGCTCTTAATTCTACTTTAATTGCAATTTATAAAGACCAAAGTCGCATTTCACAGAACTTTTGAAGTGTTTGCTGACGCTTGTTTAGTATGTAATAGTGTAGAGTGCTGGTAAAGTCGTTAATACGATGATTGTATGTATAAAACTGTAAACAACAATTACGGCTTTAACCTACCCCAAAACTGTAACGTAAGGCAGCATTTGACCTCAATTGAACTTTTTATGACCGCGTCTGCGATGTTGTCAATCTTGATGACAGCAAAAAAGACAGCGACAATGATGCTACAAAGCATTGCTACAATTATGTTCAGTGTTATTGATGGAAGAATGTTTGATGTGTATATAATTCTAAACGTTTATTGAACTCGGCGACAATATTTGGTAAGGGTTTTTTTTTTTAGCATATGTATCTATATACTTTCCGTACCATTGCGAAAGAGAAGTTTAATGTACCTATAGCACCTCATTTCATTGCATGCGCATACAAAAATCATGCGTAGACTCTCGCATACTGCGCAGGTCACTGCAAAAATGTTATGAATTGTTGCTCCAGCCTCTGTTGCCACTGAGCATAGGGATGCTTATGTTGTTGTCGGCTCTCAATCGCACCGAAAATGCTTTGTGTCAAGGACGTTAAAATTAAAATGTATCTTAAGTAAATCATGTATGCAATAGATACCTACTTAAAAATATTAACTGAATATAGCGCATAAAATTGTCCCATAAACTATTAACTTCTATTATAGTACTTGTTCTTTTCAGCCCTATGAAGTTCATTGAACTTACATTATTTTTATACACATCGGATAACTGCAAATTTTAATCAGTAAATTGAAATATACTTCATCATATGGATGTATATTTTTATCAGATTCCAGTCCATTTGGTCACAACTTTTGATATGTATTCAAGCACTTTGATTTACAATGATGAAAATACTTGAAGAAGACTTGAAGAAGACTTGTATAGGATGTCGGCAGTTATTAATAAGCGCGTCTTATGCCTAGAACTTATACCGAATGTTGTTCGTATCCATTTTGCTTTGAGTCGATTTGATGGTGTCACTCAATACGCTTCATAGCATATGAGCATTATATTTTATTATAATTTGTGGTAAAACGGACTCTCTAGCTCCAATAGTCTCTGCAATCTGTTATTTTATACTACCAAACAGACGACAAACAACATTAAAGTCGGGCATACATTTTTATCGAAACTATATTCATATCTAGAGTTTTATCTGAAAAAGTTCGTTTAATCGAACTGATTTGGAAGGTTATGGGTATATTTATGTAAGTTGTTAGTGTAATTGCATTGATAGAACACTGAAAAAAATTTCTAACAAAAATGAAAAGTTTTAGACAAAGGTTTTTCTCCGTGTTACGCATAGCCTCGGTGGCGCAGTTGGCAGCGCGTAAGTCTCATAATCTTAAGGTCGTGAGTTCGAGCCTCACCCGGGGCATGTAATTTTTTTTTTTTTTTTTTGGTTACGATACGAATTATTTACGATAAAAAAATGTCATTTGAAATTACTCTTGTAAGCTGAAATGACTGCTGCATCGAAAATTCTGTATATTTCACTATTTATATACAATAATTTCATTGATAAAACTAAATGTTGTGAATGAAATATGAAGATTATGAGCCGAAAGAGATTTCTGTGTCACCCTCCGATAGTTAGAAACGATTATACAAACACGTACCCGTATTTTTATTAATAAGTAATTTATAAGTAAAATTTTTAGCCTATATATTATATATTACTAATTCCTTATCTTTTGTTTTTTATTGCAGCTTTTCAATCACTCGGACATGGACTTGCAACGAAATCGAAATTCTTCTTATCTAGTCTAGAACAAATAAATACTTTCTCTCTTCAAATAGAAACAGATAAACGCAAACAGAAAAATAATAAGGAGAGAAAACTATTAAGCATATAAAAATGATGCCATTGGAAAAGATCAAAATGAAACCGGTGCGCTATAAATATGCCATATGGCCACGGAGAGAACATCGTCAACAGATTTTGATTGTCATCTGCAGCGTTTTGTTTTATATAATCGCCATTAGTGATTTCAATGGTGCTGGCGTTGCGGCTGCATCATCAAATTCAACAAATGGAACTAATTCTGGAAATCCAACATCATGGCGCGAAGGACGCGATGGCCATGGCACCATGCACGAACAAATGGGCATGCCACATTTTCTAGGTGTAAATTATACTGAATTTACAGCATATGGCAACTATTCGAAACCGGTAAATTACTCAAGACTCGGTCAGGAGCATATCTTCTCAATGTATCATGGCTTTTTTAATTTTGTATCTCATGATCCGCCATTACCGGAAGGTTAGTAAAATTTCGTTTAATTTCTTGAATTTCAATATAAAAATTCTGATTATGCTCGTTTCATATTTTACTATATAGGCTATGTTGTTGTACATGACGATGATAGAATGTATCTGGGTCCGAAGGTACACAGTAATGATTGGGCAGAGCTTTTAACATACTATTGGTTTTTGTTGCTATTTATTGTATTGCTGCTAGTACTCATTATTGCAATGCCGTTTATAGCGTAAGTACTAAACTGTCATGATAATAAATACTTGTACGAGTATAGTATGTAATTAATATATTATATTTTTTTCAGTGTATGTTATTGTTGCTTCTGCTGTCACAGACGTTGCGGCAGACATTGTCCGCCGTGCGATTATAAACGTGATGCACGAAATCGTTGTATCTGTGGATTTATACTGCTCATCTTGCTCATTGGTATACTGTACGTTTAAACAAACAAAACTTTTTTACATAAAAAGATCAAATTTTAGTTAAAATTTACAAATCTGCTTTTAGTTTTGGTATAATTATTGCATTTGCCAACAACAAGCTATTAGAACGTGGCATCGGACAATCTTCAATGGAAATTAAACGTGGTAGTCGCGATACTTGTACATTTTTAGAAACAACTGGCAACCATATAAACCATTTATACATATTCAATTATCAGGAATTGGAAAGTCAGCTTATCGACGAACTAACAAGTATGTAGTAATTGTATGCATAAAAGGTGACATTTTAATAATGCATTATAATTTCCATTCCAGATGCACACAAGCACGTATTTCTGGATCTATCAGATTTATCGCAAGCAAATGCCTTAAATGAATTGATACGCATACTGGAAAATATGCCAAAAGCACTTGAACTAATGCAAGAAGTTGATAAATTGGAGAAAGAAGCACGGTTCCTTGCCTCACAGTTGCGTGATGGTAAATGTTACAAAAAAAAAAAAAAAATTATAAATTGTTCAACATATACTTTTCCATTTAATTTTAAGGTTTACGAGGTGTTAAACGGCAGCTGAACTATATATGTCGCTCTCTTCATTATTATGCCGAATGCACACATACGCTTTTAAGTAGTTACAGTGTCGAATATCTGGATACCGGCTGCGTGCATTACGATCTGGTATAATTTTTTTCCTTTTTTTTTTATTTTAATATAATGCAATAATATATATATATATATATTTTTTTTTAGGCGCCGAATACCACTATTTATGTCGATGGAATCAAGGATATTATAGATAAAAATTATATAGAAATACCACAAAAAGCGCTCGGTAAATTAGCGGAAATAAGCGCACAAGTTAAAGAGAAAATGGATATTGTCATACAACCATTGATATTGGATATACGAAATGGATGTAAGTTATTGTGTTTGTTGAAATGTCAAAATATATTCGTATGTAACGTAGCTGAAAGAAGAATATGTGCGAATATTTTTGGTGAGCTCAACGAGATGAGTCGATCTAGTCATGTCCGTCCGTTGCTTTGTTTGTTTCTGTGAGTGATTATCTATAAAGTAAAAACTATACAAATTAGACACACCAATCACGGAGTGTAATTTCAATATGCCTAGCACTAGAACAAATTGTCTAAAAATTTCTCTTCTCTCAACCTTTTATGCCTTCACACTACAAGTGTTCATAAGTTCTTATTTGAACTTTTCGAACCAGGCCTTAAAATAAAAGTGTTTCGTCGCAAAATTAAGTTGCTGGTAGACTTTCGTTTCTTGGTTTTAACATCGCTAGTTGTTTTTTTTTTTTTCAATTAAATTATTAGTTAGTGTGAGGCTGCAGACATTTCTTAAATAATTAACATATAGTATAGTGCGTACATTATAGTAGTGGTGTACATATTTTAGAATTTTATTTTTGAAAGTTTTAAAAATTTATATTTTTACCGAAGGCCAGCGCGCGATCTTTATTATTGGGCCGAAAACCACATGAGATGAAAAATCTTAAAAACGATACAGTTGTCCTGTTGGGGTCTGATTATATTTACTGAAGAGTTTTCCTCAAGATGCCCGCTTATTTCATTTTGCGAACTTCGCACTTTGATTAAACCAATGCGAAAAAGGAAATCACTGCTTTTATTTCGCAAAATTGACGGTCTTTTTGATTGAGGCCAATCAAGACATACTATAATACTAGAATTCGAAATAATTGAACATTTAAAATATATGAAAAATGTATGCTCAATCTGATTCGGAGTCTATAGCATAGGTACAGTAATTTGTATACATATAGATAGACAGCTATTGTTTCCTTGTACAATTCTGCGTTAATAACAATTTATATTTCATTGCAGATCTACTTATGCGTGATGAGGCTGATGGCATAAAAAATTTGGTTGATTCAGTTATAAGCGATATACATCTGCACACTGTACGTTCTACAGATTCATTTGATGATATATACGAGAAATTTGGCTATTACAGAAACACCGCAAATATAGCTGTTTGTCTGGTATTGCTTATCGTAAGTATTTTATTTGCATATATTGTTTGTATGGAAAATATATTCAGCTTCTTTCTAACCATGTTTTTTTTTAGATACTACTATGTTTAGTAATTGCACTTTGTTGCGGCTGTTGTGGTAAAAGACGTCGTGGTTATCGGGATGAGTGCTGCAATAAAGGCGCCGGCTCGACGTGTCTATTGATGTAAGTGAATACGACCGATATTAAATAAGTGTATACTTTCTAATAAAAGTATTTTATTTTAGTGCAATGCTCCTGATCTTCCTGACATTCTCCGTAATAGCGTTAGTTGGATTGCTCTATTTTGTATTTGGTCTGGTGGCATACCAAGGCGCTTGTGCGCCAATGCGGTAAGTAAACACATAATACATTAAAATTAATACTTTTTGCATATAAAATTAATATGTTTTAAACTTACAGCGATCGAAACGAGAATGCCTTATTTAATAAACTCGATAGTAATTTGGATATACTGAAATATGTACCGACACAACAGTTTGAGGACGATGAGGATACAACTATGCAACCAATTCGTCTCTCAAACACAATACGCGCTTGTGAAGAGAATCAGAGCATTTACGAAGTACTGCATATGAACAAACTTTTCAATTTTAGAAATCTTCAACTATTTAAAGTGATTAGTGATCTTGATGATAACATACAAGATAAGGATATCAGCTTAGATTTAAGCGATATCGTTATACTTCCAGATGAGGATGTTAAGAAATTGTATAAAATGCGTACTGGTAATTTATCAACATATCACAGTTCAGAATATACAACCAGCATATGCAAGACACTTACACCCATTGATCCTGAGATTGTAGCATCTAAGATTGACCAACTTATAAGTTATCTATGGAGTATCGAACCAATATATCATCATTGGAATTGGAAATATATATATCATGATCAACGAAAGTCATTAGAGCGTGAACAAAATAATCTACGTTTCAATAGGAAATATTTAATGGACCCGCTCGCGGATAAAGTAAACAAAATATTTAAGCTTGTCGAAGAAATCGATAGGTTGATATTATACAAGAATTTAAACTTTTCGGCTTCGATTGCAGAGCTAGTAAATATGATAAAGAAATCGGAAGAATTTATACGAAGTTCCGGTTCTGCTTTTATCAAAAATATAGCAACTAACTTGACGGAATTTATAATGCATGAAGTTGAGGACTATAGGGAAATGGTTATTAGAGAGACTGAATCAAATGTCGGACGCTGTGCACCACTTGCGTATATATACGAGAACACGGTGGATCTTATCTGTCGGCGACTGGTTGATCCAATGGTGAGTATTAACTGCAAATTTAAACTTATAAACAAATATTATAATTTGTTAATTGTGTATTTACATGCAGAATGGTTTCTGGGTCGGAGTGCTGCTTTGCTGTCTACTTTTCATACCGATATTATTTGTAGCGCATAGATTACAGTGTCTTTATCGAAGAATCGATCCGTATGCTGCACCACCAGTGGTGGGCGGGTAAGTAATTTATATTTCAATTTAAACTATTTTAAAAAATAATACATTACTTATAAAGCTATGTATCATACATTAAATATTTATACTCTGTTGATTGTTTGCTTATAACATTCTATGTATAACATCATATTGATACAAATACATTTTCATATTAGTTGCCCAGAATGCACGGGCGCTTCAGGTCCCATGATACCGCAAACGATTCTTATTTGCGGTGGTGGAGTTCAAGACAAGTGCAAATGTACTACATCGCCGATATTAAAACTGCCACCAACAAATGATTGTCCATGCTCATCAGATTCATATAAACGCAAAATAGATTGAAGTGCAAAATATTAAGTCTGTCTATTCAAGATGTTCAAGAAAGTGGATAAATATGCGCTAAACAAGTCATACATATATTTTATTATTTATATGCATCAAAATTGACTAAAAAACATAAATATATTTTACGTATATAAGCATTATAAAGAGTATTTAGTGTTTATCTTTATTCGAAGTCTTTGTTTAATATTGTGTACTTGTTTATTCTCTTACATTTCTCAAATATGAATTTATAGTGACTACCTATACGATGCCTACAGTGAACGTGAACATATACCAATGGCAGCGTAAGTTTTAAAACAAAACTTTCATTGAAGTGTAGGCACTAATATTTCTTCGTTATTTAGTGGACCAAAGAAACGTCGCAAGGGTCACGATCGTCGACGTGAATATGAATACTATGACGAATCTTCGCCAGGCATGTCGTCACACGCAGCTGCCATGCGTGATTCACGCTACAAGGATATGGCGCCACAGTAAGTTAAAACATCGAATAAGTTTGGGTAATCTTTTAAAGAAGCATACTGCACAACATGGGCAGTGGGACTGATTTGAGATTAGTTAAGATTGTTTTTTCAGTAACGAATGCTGGTGCATGTAGTTTGGCTATATAATTGAATTATTTAAAAAAGTATTCAATTTGTAACGCTTCGGTAGCCGAATTCGGTGCAAAGCTTATGCAATATACAATAGTTTTTTTAGCTGCAAAAGTATTAGTACAATAATTTTTTTATATTTTTGTTTAATCTAATTATTATCTAAAGCTTTAAATGTTTAAAATAATTGTATGTCCTTCAATAACAGCGTACGGGTGTTATCAGTTTGTTGCAAACCATTTAATGCAATGTAGTATGCGTTGGAAAGATTTTTTGTAACAATTTTTGTTTGTCTGACTTAACAAATTTTTATATATTAAAATTACTAACTAACCGTTTGCATATAAAGCCAAATATGTTGTAAATATTCACTGAGCTAGATTGCTCTCCACTCTGTTCGATTAAATATTCAACAAAGTGACGGATAATCAAATGATCGCTTCTGAATTAAACATGTGCCCTACAAATTGGGGAAGCTCAACTTAATAAATTTTCGTATTTGTGTACAAAACAGTTAAACAAAAATGAAATATGTGAACAGGTTTTCATTGGTAAGCTGGGATTTCAATTTCTAAAAAGCACCGCCTTTATTTAAGGATAGCCTTATAAAAATCTATTGTAACGTTTTTTTTTTTACTAAAAATAGATGGTTATGTGAAGCAATGCTTAACATTTAGATGAGTGAGCATAGCACGTCCGCTATACTGGGAGACCCCACTGCCCGTTTTATAATGCTTTTATGGGGTAAACAACTATATTTGCAAGTAAAACTTATTTATTAAGCTAACCGATTTAAATACGGAATGAAATATTACTATTTGTGCGTGTGAAAAGTATGATAATTAATAATTAATTATTGATTAATTATTGCGCTGATCAGCCGAAAAGGTTTTGTCCTTCATCTAGATAATGCTTAACAATACATATCTTTGGGCGTTCCACAAAATACTTAGTATATTCTGCTAGGATGCTTCAAATTACCATTTGTTTTCGTCCAAACAGAATTATTTTAATGGCAAAAAATTAACAAGGGACTTGGAATGAAATTTTATGGATTTCATCGAAAATGGGCAATAAATAATTTAAATAAAACTCATATATATAATTGGAACTTGAGACACAAAATTTTCTCAAATTGCATACAAACTGATAAACTATTAGAGCGCATTTGAAGGCTATTAATACTTTGGATTTACCGAAGTCAACGGTTTTTCTTATTTATACATATATATTTATATTTTTTATATTTATTTAGAACAAAAAATTGGGCTCTTGATACAAGACCAAAAGCACTGATGGGAGATGGTTTCTTTTAGGTATAAATGAGGTTCTAACTTAATTATTTGCACGGTAATGTGTTTGTGTGATAAATGTTGCGTATAAGTGTGCAAATCGTACGAAACGATTTTCAATGCACTCAATGCAAACAAAAAAAAATTCGTAAGAAAAAAACCCGCAATTTATTGTTTTACTTTGTGAAAGTACAAAGTGATGAAACTCAAAATTCAAGTTGACAAAAACTAACTGAATACTCGTACAACTATATTTCTTCTAATTATAAAAACAAACCATTATAACTTAATAAAAAAGTATTTCATTAAAAACCAGTAAAGTAAAGAAGTAAGGCTAAGAAGTAGAGCCTCCAAAATGTTGTGTAAATACACTTTTCGTTTGATTTTGATTTCATTTGATACCAGAATACTATAATAAAATGTCTTGCAATTGGCGCAAGAGCCAGCTTAAACCATAACGAATTGGTAACTTTACGATGTTCGACAACTGAGTATGATCCAGGAGCCTCTTTTGGACAAAATCAACCATTTCATTTGTTCGATCTGTGACCAGCTACTCACCTTAACAAACAATTTGCTATCAGCTGAAACCTGCGGCCCTATGTTGATCATCTTTCGAGTCTCACACGCTCATTTTCCATGATCAGTATTTGAACTTTTTGAACTTTCAGTTTGAGCACAATTTTTGGTTTCAGCTGAACCAGTACTGCGAGCTGTTTCTCTCACGGAAACTCTTGAATTTGGAACAACTCATTTCTTTATAAGTTTTGCCTGTTCGCTTTCTGCCTCTTCCTTTACTCTTCATCTCCGTGTGCAAAGCTATAGTAGCTAAACGGCTTACTGATAAGTAACAAAGAAAACACGAAATATGAGCTGAGCACTACATGAACTATCTGAGCTGACAGACAAATATCAAAATATAGCAGAACAAATGTAAAGTGTTATAAAAAGTTGCATATATTTTATTTTACAGCACTAAAGTTTGTATACAGTTATTTTTTGTCAACCAGTGAAACCATTTCTGGTATAAGTATTTGGTACATATCCTGCGAATTATGCGTGTTAATGCAATGCTTACGCTTTTTGCTCCACGAAAAAAATGTATAGCCCTATTATTATGGCTAATTGAATTTTCAAAATTTTTTTACTTTAAATTTGCTGTTTTTTTTTTCTATGCTTAACGATGAAATTCATACTTTCTACGTGCAACTATCACACATTCGTATTAGTTACCCGCAATATATATGAAATATATGCTCGTATATATTGTATTTATGTGTAATGTCCATTATTTACTGGATGCGTTCACCAATTTGCTTTCAATATATATATTTATCTATTTATGTTCACAATGTCATGTCCTTGTTTCACGCTTAACATTTAAATCTAAAAACGTTACTCATAGAAATTGTGCTATTACATAAAATAATATTCATATATTTAAACATAAATATTGGAAAAAACTCATGCTTGACATTCAAATCAGTCCACACTGAAGCCATGTCGAAGCTGCTGCTGCGTTTTAATATAAATAATTAAAGTTGCTTTCATTGTTTGTAAAATTAACCAATTCCGAATCGATACCGCCGTACTAAAACTAATACAAATTAATGAACTCATATTATTATTATTATTATTAGACTCATGAAACATTTATATTGATCTGATCATGCACTAGTATGACTATAAAACTAACTATTTTTAATTTGATTGATTTGCATTTTGCAGACATTGGGATACTGAACCGCCACGTTATCAAAATCCGCCAATGGCGCCGCTAGCATCAGAATACGAACGCCCACCGCCATACTACTATCCGGGTGCATCCGAGCAGGAGTAAGCGCATTTTAATTACAGCAAAACAAAACAAAATATAACGAAAAGAAGAACGACTACTATGATTGGAAAAATGAAGCAAGCCGAATACATAAAAAAGTATTAGGAAAGAAAATATAATTAAAATTAAAGAGAAACAGCTTTAAAACACAAGAAATCTAACTTTAAAAATATATGCATATACCTATTTAATTTAATTTCTTTTCTTTTTTCTTCAATTATATATAATAATTTAAAATAAAAAGTATAGAATGCTACGTGTTCCCAACTTCATTTCAGAATAAGAAGTGCTCAGAAGTGGTTTTGATTAAATGGTTCGTTCGTTTCTCCACTTATAGCGAGATTTCTCAATTTGAATTCACTTGATATTGAGAATATGAATTTCATGTTGCCAATTCCAAGTGATGTCAAATAGCGAAATGCTCTTAAAAGTGAAAAGCTGCATCTTTACGAAACCACTTCCGAACAATTTATTCGTAAGTGATATTGGGAACACGTATGATAATGTTTAAGTGTTACAAGTAAAAAAAACAACCACAACAACAAAAAAGAGAAAAGAAAAGAAAACACTTTTGTAAGACTGTAATTTTTATAAACTTTGATTCGAATTAGTTTGGATGACTTTTTGAAACCTCTACTCTGTGACGATATTTTAATATTTATAATCTATATAACAAAAGAAAATTGCAGTTATTGCTAATTAATTACATAGTTTGGAAAAACTCCCCATGCAAGTTTCGAAATGAAAATGAAATTAATGAGATTTTAAAATGTCTTAAAAGAATGATAAGAAGATTGTATTTATATAAAGCTGCTTAAAATTTGATGTTGCCAAAAGCGATAAATAATAAAAAATATATAACTAAATTATGCAGTATAAAAATACACAGAGTAATCCAAAAAAAAAAAATCCAGATATGCAAAATATGCTGTGTTTTTTTTTTCATGGAATGCAATATAACATTTTATATAGCATAGAGTGTAACTCGATTATTTCTGCACAAAAAGAAATAAATACTGACATGATTAAATAACAATTAAGTGCTTGCAAATGTAAGGAGCAGTACCCGGTTTTAGTAAGGTATTCTTTTCGTGATTAAATATTCGTTAGATATTTTTATTAAGTAAATTAAATTTTATATACGTATGTATAGAAACTATATACAAATACAGTATAGATTATTGTACGATGCAACAAATCAACGTGTGACATAAATACATACATACGTATAATATCCGTGCAAATGTTTTAAAAACGAGAAAACAAAAAAATACATGAACGGTTGCAAAAACTGCCATTTTTAATTTAGAAATTGTCACAAACTAATAACAATTTTTTTCTATGTGTTTTTAATTTTTAAAAAACTCAGTAGATAAAGTATGCCTACATACTTATACACAATAATATAAGAAATAAATGGCAAACGTATAGCAAAATTGAGTTTTATGTGTCCCAAAAACCAAAAACTAGAAAAGTTGCAACACAATGATAGCACTCAGTGTTCTAGGCATGTACGTTAGAGGTCACTTAAATAAACGTTCAGTCAAATATTTACGTAAGCAGCATTTCCAGTATAGCCTCGACGCGACATAAGCTCCAACAATTGTTGCTCATACCAAAATTTTGATAAATACATAGTAGCATATACAATACGCATGAAATTAATACATATTGTAATACATAGTAAACTAGCTACAGTATATTTGTTATTTATTTGAAAATGTTTTTCCAACTAAAAATAAAATTAATTATTAGGTTTTTAGTATAAATCCCGACGAAACTTTAAGTTATAAAAATAATGTTCATAAAAACTTAAACTTAATGTATAATTTATATTTTTAAGTATAAGACATATTATATGCATTTCTGCTCCCTAGTTAAGGAAGCATTTTGATAGCAGGGCCACATTTAAGCCACATTAAAAAAAAAAACAAAAAAAAAACTTATAATATTGAAAGAATTATAATGAAAATAAAAAGAAAATGAAATCCTTTTGCAAATAATAAATGTTAAACACTTTTGCATTTAAAAAAGAAAAAAACAAATTGATTAAGAACAATAAAATAAAAAAATGGTCATTTCAATTTTGAAAATAATAAAAATAAAAAAAAAATACATACTGTGCTAGGCTACTTCATAACTTAAACGTAAATCACGCACTTCGATTTATGTAAAAAAAAAAACCAAAATGTAAACTTTCAAAATGGAAATAAAAAAGAAATTCCGTAATAATAAGCATGTTGATGTTTTAATATATTTTAAGAGTATTTTGCTGTTTAGTACTTGGTATTTCCCGGAACAGTTTTTCCAAAGGTTCACATGAATTTTTAATAATTTTCAAGTTGTCACACATGGTCAAAAACTCAAAAATATGTGTTCAATTCGGGTAAGCTTTCTGCAGGATATTTGCATTTTTATTGTATTTCCTTTAGCAATATGTTTAAGTAAGAAGGAAACTTTCCGATCTAGACCTATGCGTAATTTTTTATTGTAATTAACGAAATATGCACCGATTTTTCTGTTTCTAGCGTAAAACAAAAAATTGTTGCACAATAACTCAAAAATGAGGTGCAGGTTTCTATTGGGCTACCACTTAAAAAATTGGCAACTGAATATCTTTTTTTACGACTCCAGTAAAACGGTTGCAAGTCATGAAAATTCAAGTTACATTTGTGCAGCCAGAGAATTTTTCACTCCGACCGACGGACGAACATTGCTAGATTAAATTGTCTTGTCATTGCTGATCTCGAATATCTATTGTTATATACTTTATGGGCTATCCGATGCATCTTTCGCTATGTTACATACATTTCGACAGTTCAACAAACCGAATATACCCTATAACAAATATTTTTTTTACATGTTATAAAAATATTAGGTTTTATAAATTTGTAAAAAATTTAAAAACTCAACTTTTGAATGGCTCGACCGATTATTTTGATTTTGGGCTCGTTTCGGTGTTAAGAAATGATTTTGGTGTAATAGGTCCGCCTCGAGCACTAACGCTCCTAGTAATGGACATTTTCATCACTTTAGTCATTTTCGTGGTCTACCGTCCACAGCGATGTGGGTACATATTTATATACTCAAAATCCATAAATCTCAAAACAAATATTCATACTAAAGTCAAGAAATAGTAATTATAAAAATTTTATTGAA
This sequence comes from Leucophenga montana, assembly GCA_035044765.1. Taxonomy (NCBI): domain Eukaryota; kingdom Metazoa; phylum Arthropoda; class Insecta; order Diptera; family Drosophilidae; genus Leucophenga; species Leucophenga montana. Next base: position 1,537,659 of record JAWNNQ010001104.1, on the reverse strand, counting down.
AAACTCGAAATGGGAGGTTCCAAAACAAAAACTGTGTCAATTTATAATATTTTTTTACAACAAACACTTGGAAGCCAATATATTTTATCGAACATGTTTCTTGATCTAGATATTCTGCCGTGCTCCTATTTCTACTTTTGCGTTTTCAGTAAAGATTCAATCAGATTTTTTAAACTTCATTGAGTTTGTTATTACTTTCAGTGGAGGTTGGACTAGTTTTGAAGTAAGATTCAAAGGTGAAATGATATACTTGCGCATGAAATCGCAACACGCAAAAGTAAGTGGAAAAAGGAGAACGACTGATAAAGTATATTTTGTTTATGCAGTAACGATGTTTTCACGGAGAAATATGTTTAAAGCAACAAAGGAAACATATTCTAAGCCTTCTTTATAGTTAAAGTGAAACAGTCACTTCTTCAATATATTATCGAACTGCAAAAATAAACCTCGATATCTCAAATACTGAAAAATTACATATTTTTCGTTAAATAACCAAAAGATTATTGTGCACATATTTATCAAAAGTGGTTGGATAGTATGAATGGATCGTCAGAAGAAAGACGGGGAAATTCTTCGGGGCTAGCGTTTTTGAGTATGAAGAGAAACCTACATGTAAGTTAGTACGATATGATTTTGAATATAGGGATGCATGACTTTTCAGTCCCGAGCCATGATTTAATCTCGATGCACCTGATCGTATAAGCAAAAATGCACTTGCCTTTTAATGTAAAGATATTAGCAAGAGATAGTTTTAAAACTAGTATTGAATAGTATAAGAAAATAAAAACAAATGAATAAATTTAAAAGCAATGAAATATTTGTCAAAAAAAAAAAAATATGTCACATAAGAATTCTACACTGAAACGAAGGCGCAACACATTCGCAACAATAGCAAGAAACTACTGTCAATTTATATACACACTCAGCTGGTGTCTTTTGATTTATACCTTTGTGTTAAACGGGTTAATTGGTTCAAGTCATGCACAACAAGAAGATGAAGAAGCAAAAACGAAAGAAATCCACAATGGCTGGGATCGAATTGCATTTCGTGTGGGTCGCGATACAAATAATGGAAGTGCTACAAACGATACAGTTGATATAAATGGTTCTGTTGATAAAAATGATAATGCTAATAACGATAGTAGCAATGATAATGATACAGAAAATGGCAACTCAAAAACATATCAAACGCGAACAATGCATGAACGTATGGGCGTGGCACATTTTCAAAGTGTCAATTATACATTATTCCATCCATTCGCAAACTACTCAAAGCCTATAAATAACTCGAGATATGGACAGGATCCTATCTATTCAATATATCGTAATGTCTTTGAATATATATTTACAAAGGAGCCAATACTACCAGAAGGTGTGTTATGTGTAGTAATGAAGAATGTATTGATCAGCGTTGCAGCATTTGAAGTGTTTTTTTTTTTTATTATTTTTTAGTTAATGACGAAGTTCTTGCAACTTTTTAAACACTTAATTTGTCATGGCTTAAACTATTTTAAGTATATTAACATTATGTACATATTTCTACCATATAGGCTATATTAGCTATCTGACCGGTAACAAAATGAAGCTCGGACCAAAAACTACAGAGAATAAATGGTCGGAACTCTTATCCCATTATTGGATGCTGTTAATATTTGTGCTGCTGCTGTTGATACTCATCATTGCAATGCCATTTATAGCGTAAGTAAGTCGAGCATTTTGATTGCTTAGATTAATAATTAAAATTAAATTCGATATTTAAGCGTTTGTTATTGCTGTTTTTGCTGGCACAGACACTGCGGCAGATATTGTCCGCCGTGCCATTATCAAAGAGATGCACGGCAGCGTTGCTGTTGTGGTATTATACTGATAATATTGATTATATTTTTTATGTGAGCAACCAACCCTCCGTATTTAAAACAAAAATCTTTAAATTAATATTGTTTTTCAACAGATTTCCACTTACTATTGCCATTATCAACAATAAAATGCTGGATCGTGGCCTCGCATATTCAGCCTACGAAATTAAACGTGGCAGTCGCGATACTTGCACATTTTTAGAATTAACCAGTGCGCATTTTCAGCATTTATTAGTGGACAACTATGGTGAACTAGAGAATCATTTGGTCGATGAACTTACTAGTATGTGCAGCTGTCTGCTGCTATCAGTTGTTGAACCATTTTAAATGTTTTTTTTTTTTTTTTTTTTAACTGCAGATGCCTATAAGCATATATTTTTGGATCTTTCCGATGTATCTTTGGGCATTGCTCTTAATGAACTTGTCCGTATTTTGGAAAATATGCCAGAAGCGCTCGATCTAATGCAAAAAATTGAGAGACTTTTGAAAGAATCACGTTTCTATGCCTCACAACTGCGAGATGGTGAGTCAAGACATCATCGAAAAAAAATTGTTCATAAATTATAAGAAAAAAGTGTAAATTTGTATTTGGCAGCATTACGTCACGCCAAACGCGTTGTGATGAAACAGTGCAGTATTTGTAAGGGATCAGCGCTGAAAGACTGTATGAGCATAATTGTAAATGGCAGCATAATGTATCTGGACGGTGGTTGCCTTCATTATGATACGGTAAGATTTGGGTCGTTAATTGCATTGAGCAACATCATTTAAGATTTCACGCGTCACTATCAGGTCTATTTCGGGTTTCACTTTCGTGAAAGTTCTGTGATCGAATTCTATTGGGCTTCACAGTTTTTATTTTGCCATTGTCAATTCAAATTTGCAAATGCCTTCCGAAATTGAAAACCGGATATTAATTTTTGTAACTATGGAGAAATTTGTGCGAATGCGTTTAACACCAAAAAGCAGGCGTGGCAGACCCAATAAACTGTACAATATATATTCTTGATCAACATCTAAAGTGGTGCCGATATAGATATATCCGTCTGCAGCTCAAGTTAATAATGAGAGCGCAATGAATTGGGTCCGTAAAAAAATATTTTGAAACTCGAGAGAAAAGAAGGATTGGGAAAAAGTAAAGTAATCCTATGAAAACAGATTTTATTTATGACAAACAATTAGTATCGCTTCAAAAATAAATTCGAAAACAGCTCAGAATTGTAGCATCTCTACCCGAACAGTCCAAAACCAGCTAAATCAAATGAGCATGTTTGCAAGGAAACCCGGTTTTATTGGGCTAAGGGGAGACAAACTTGGAATAAATTCACGTGTCGTATTATTCTTTGAAATCAAGTTTAGCTTTATACTGGGAGAGCAAATAAGTTTAATCGTTAATAAATAATTAAGGGACCATCTATAAGATTCCAGCATATCGAATTTCAAGTTGATATTGACATTTTTTCTACAAATGCATAAAAGTGAGATGTGGGTTTATATGGGAGTACCTCAAAACATAGGCGGGAACTAAATCGCATTTCAATCAAATATTGACTTTAACAAAGAAGTTTTTTATACAAAAACACAAAAGTGGGCAGAGTGTTTGTATGGGGTCTACCCCAAAATGTAGTCGTGGCGGGTCAATATTGATACTCTATTTTTAACTGCAATAAAAAGAAGTGTATGTCCAAATTTTAGTCCCCAAAAAACACGCAACAGCATACAAACGGACATGGCTAGATCGCCGAGCTGATCAAGAATATATATAGTTTATGGGGTCTACGATGCCTCCTTTAATGCGTTACTAACATTCAGACACACTGATAATACTATTCAAACTCTGTGTGAATAGTATAATAAAAAACACTACCTAATTTAATAGAATGAAATAATTCCAAATTATTTGCTTTTCAAGCTACCCAATGCAACTGTTTATATCGAAGGAATGAAGGAAATTATAAAAAGTAATTATCGAAAACCTGTTATGGATGCACTAGCTAAACTCGCTGCTTTAATAGCCCAATTACATGATCACATGGTGGTTATTATAAAACCAATGATATATGATATAAGAGCGGGCGGTACGTATATCTAGGATCAAACGTTCGAACTGTTAATGCATTGAAATATATTCTATTTACAGCTGGTATGATGCGTTCGGAGTCGGATAATATAAGAAACCTAATCGATTCCATAATAAGCGATATACATTTGTATACATTACGTTCAACAAGATCTCTGGACGATATGTATGATGTATTCGGCACAAGTAGACATATCGTAACACTTATTATTTGCATTTTTTTAATTGTGGCAAGTAAATATTGAAATAAAATTATCGACTTAAAGTCTTTAACAATTTGAATGTCCTTTAGATACTAATATGTTTAGTGCTCGCGCTTATTTTTGGTTTCTTTGGTGCACCAACATCTGGCTATCGAGATCCCTGCTGTCACAGAAGAGTCGGCACTCATTTTTTGCGTTTGTGAGTAATAGTGTATTAAAATTTATAAATATTAATTAATATTTAAAAATTATTTTTACTTAATTTATAGTGTCATAATATTGATTTTTGTGATGTTTTCCATAACTTTGCTTGTTGCTTTAATGTACTTCTTGTTCGGATTGGTGGCATATGAAGGTGGTTGTGTACCGCTGCGGTAAGCAAATAATATGAATTTATAAACACGTCACAAGTTTTTATATATATATATATATATATATATATATATATATATATATATATATATATATATATATATATATACATATATTCTATGCTACACTAAGGTCCTTGGTCCATTCGTGCCAGGCCGACTATAGTCCCTAATATCGCACAAACATTTTTAAATTTTTATGTGGAGAAAATCTTTCCTGATCTTGATTTAATTTGTTAATTTGGTAAATATTTGAGTGATTTATATCAACCCTTATAAAGAATCCAATATAGGTTCAAATTGGACCACCATACTATTCCAATACATATCTAATGTTTAGACAGAGCCGTTGAATAGACATCTGCTTTAAAATCTGACTTATGAGTCTCTATAAAATATTAACCATTAGCCCAAATCGCATGCCTATAACTTATATCCGCTATTTTGTCCTTATCATTTATATGCATATATCAGGAATATATATACTGGTGGCGGACACAAAGTATATATATTCCTGGTCAGGATCAGAAGCTGAGTCGATAAAGACATGTCCGTCCGGTTTTATGAAAAAACTGTTTGTAGTGGTGATAATAAATATGATATGACATCCATAATAAATTGGTCATTTCATCGAAAAACGCGAAATTCGTTCGGGACGAATGACAACATGTTGGCCAATGAAAGGCCCTATTCCTTGTTTTCATGTTAATAATAATACATATTATATTTATAATGAACATTGCAGGAATAATAGTGACAGTGTGCTCATTCATAAATTCGAAAGTGATATCGGTATCAAAAAACATTCGTTACCCATACGCGTAGATGTAGAGGACGACAATGAGACTAAGTTGGAGCCAATACAGCTTTCGAATGCAATACGCGCCTGTCAGGGCAATAAGACCATATACCAATTATTGCATCTGCATGATGTATACAATCTTCATAATCTACAACTACTCGATATATTGCAACCGCACGAGCTTTTAAAATCCAACTTCCTTACTCTCGAAAATCAACTAAAAACTCTTGTAATGATACCGAAAAAGGAAATGGATCGTATGGATGTAATGGTAAAAGGCAATCTGTCCTCATATCATAGTTCGAAGTTTACCCGAATTATGTGCAAGGATTATGCACCGGTTGATATAACTATAGTTGCAAAAGATATTCATAGATATCTATATTGGGAGATAACGAAAGGTAAAAAGTGTGATGTTCCAGTGCAGCATGAGTTGTATAATGATGTGCTCGATATGAAACAAGCAAAACAATATATGCTAGATCCGCTAATACAAAGGGTAGATCAAATACATCAAACCGTTGCTAATATCGATGAACTAATATTATTTAAGAATTATAATTTCTCACATTCGATTGCATTGCTGCTGAATGCTGTAAAAAAGGCTGAAAAATATTTCCAAACGCACGGAACAGAATTTATTACTAAGGTTGCTAATAATTTAACCATGTACACTGCGCTCGAAATGGAGAGCTATAGAGATATGGTGCTCAAGTTAATCGAACAAGAGGTTGGACATTGTGCGCCACTTGCGTATATATATAACAACAGTGTTGATCATATATGTCATGAACTTGTTGATCCAGTTGTAAGTTCAATTAACAAAACTCCACTCAAGCAACTAAGAATTACCATATTTGTTTGAATAAATTCTTACAGAATGGCCTCTGGATCGGTCTGCTGGTCTGTGGTCTCTTACTGTTGCCGTTTCTATGCATAGCGCATAGATTGCAATGTCTCTACGATAGAGTCATTCCATTTGTAGTACCAATAGCTAATGCAGGCGGGTAAGCGCATTTTTGAATCCAATACTTTTTTTACTTAACTAATGAACTTAAATTCTATCTTTTGCTAGCTGTCCCGAGTGCACCGGTGCACCAGGTCCCATAATACCTCCGACAATTATTATTTGCGAAGACGGAATAAAGGCCAAGTGCAAATGTAATAAATCATTATCGCCAAATTTACAAGTTTATAATGATTGCCCATGCGAACAAACTACAGACTATTCGAAAACAAAAGTGGAGTGAAAAATATACATAAATATTTATATAAATTGTATACATACTATCGCTTTGGTGACCGGCGAATGTTGCGTTTCTTTGTAAATATTTTTTATAACTAAATATATTTTCTAAATAAAAATTTATAAAATTAACTTATAATAAGGATAGTTTAAGTTTTATTGAAAGTTTATTTTTTTTAAATGGAAGCATTTTCTAAACAATATGTACAAATGTTGTACTTATACAATTGTATTTCAAGATGTGAGCTATGTATGAAATGGTATAAAGAAAGTGGTAATATTTTGAGTTTAAAAAGCAAAAGTGTCTGCTGGTAGTAGATTATTATTTAAAGTTAGTTAACTTTACTTGTAATCGACTAAATTTTTGCTAGGCACGGTATGCTAGAAATATTTATGTCAACCAATGGACTACCATACAGCGTGAAAGGATTTAGGGACTAGGGATACCAGTTAAAGACAGTACATAATTTTATTCCCAAACTACATAGTTTTAAACACGATCTCTAAAGAATTTCAAGACAGTGAGTATTGTTCAGAATATTATGTTTAAACGTCATTCCAAATCGGTTTGGACTCAAGGCACAGCTTCCCATTTTTGTATAGAATATCGCTCATATACAATACAATATATGCAGGGTGTATTATTTGTTGTTGCGTGCTATAATTTTTTTTGTATGTACAATACAATGTCTCATTTTGATTACCAACCGAACTGCATGTTAGCGAAAATGGATTGTCGAATTGACTAACATGCTGTGGTCGGTGAATTCACCAGTCAGAAGGTGTTTTTTAGAAAAGCTATCCGCCGGTAATAATTATAAAAAAGTAAAGTTCATTATTCGTTTTTATCATTAATCATAACACCTCCCAAAAAATAGTCGTAAAAACTTTATAACATAATCGACAACAAAAATTTCAGATCTATAATAAACAAACCCGCATACCATACCTATTAGTTATACGTCAATGAAATTATAAATCAACAATTTCATAAATAATTTCTTCAATGCTGTGCCAAATAAACTTCATTCTACCATGCATCTCTGTACTGTGCTATGTGCTGCTTTTTAACACATTCATAGATGAGAGTTACGCCAAATTGCATTTACAAAAGGCAAAATATAAAGAATTTCGAGGTAATGTCAATTATACGTTACTCGATGATGATGCACAACCATCAAGTTATCTTGTGCCATTTAGACCTTTTATAAATGGTACATGTGACATGTTTATGTATGATACGAACAGCTTACCAGAGGGTAAGTGCAGTGCTTATTATACGTATACTCATATTAATACACGATTTTTATTACATAACTATAAATATATGCCTTCAATTTCACTAGACTATGTTAAAAATGAGAATGATTCTACTGATATTGGACCGAATGCAATTAATAATGAATGGAAACCGTTTTTAAGAACATATCGCGCGGTGCATATAGCTGTTCTAATATTGGTCATATTTTTACTGTTGATGCCAATTCTTGGGTGCGTTACTGTTTAAAGTTTAAATTCCAAATAGTATACGCTATAAATATTTACTTTACAGCTTGCTCTATTGTTGCTGTTGTTTGCGCTGTCCGGGCGCTTGTTATAGACGTTATCGTAAATGCCAAAGAATACTTTGGACATTCTTGCTGCTTCTTTTTCTGTTGGGCATTATGTAAGATTTAAACTTTAATAGAAAATTCAATATATCATTCTAGATGCGAATCTATTATAGTTTTGGTTTATATCTTGCAATTGTTGGAAATGAACTAATGAACGATGGTTTTGAAAAATCGAAACATGCTGCATCAAAACGATCTAAAGATACTTGCGCATTTCTAGGAGAGACCTCGAAACATATTAACCATTTATATATAGATGGATATCGTGATCTACAGAAACATATAAAAAAAGAAATTGGAGGTATGTTGTACAACTATCAATTGAAACACATACAATATAATATAATACTGATATTTTACACTTGCAGGCTCTTCTGGTAGCCTTTTTGATGATATTGCAATTTTATCGAAAATCGAATCGGTCAAAAAATTCGAAGATATGATTAAAAATATGCCCAGAGTAAAGGAGCTATTAGTAAATTTGAACAAACTGGTACAGGATGCAAATTTTGTTGCCATACAATTTCGAGATGGTTAGCTTTAAACTCTTTATTATTTTCACCTTATAGTTGTCTAGTTCTTATGAAGCTTTAATATGCGATTATACTAAAAAAAACATTTGGAATATTTGCTCTACCGGTACTTAACAATCGATCAATTATGTAGCCTAAAACATTTCTGTTGAATTTTCTCAAAAGATATCCAATATTCGTAAAAATTGAATTAAGGTCAAGCTTATGATACTGAAAAACTGGACCAAACCAATTTGACTCTATCAACTGGTTACATCTAGAAACAGTACGACTTCCACATAGTATTTCAAAGAGCCTCTAGCACTGCATTCATAATTCAGTAGCAGTGAAAATTGCTTCTTTCTCTGCAAGTATTTTCAAGAGGAGAGAGTGAGTGTAGTAGGATTCTCTTTGTAAATGGTACTGTCAATAAAACATTTGTCTTCTTCGTTTTTTTTTTTTTTTGTTAGCTCTACGCGGCGTTAAACGAGACCTATCCTATACACTATTTCTACTCTGCACGGGAACAAATGATTGCAAAAACTTTTTACGTATTCATAATATACCAGCATTGGATCTCGGTTGTCTTCATTATGATAGAGTATAAAACAATCATATATCTTCAAAGATTAATAGGTTATTTTATATGAACTTCTATACCATAACTCAGGTGCCTAATACATCCATTCATGTGCAGGGTGCACAAGAAATTATTGATGCTAAATTCGAACCGTATTATGAGAACGCCAAAAAAGAGTTGGATAAATTAAAAAAAGGCACAACAAATTCTATGGATGATACTGTACCGCGAGTTATGGAAGATTTGGAGATTGGTGGTAAGTGGATATAAAATGGGTGGCTATAAATAAATTTAAATAATTTTTTGAAATCTTTTTTATCATTTAAGCTAAGATCTTGAAAGATAAGACCAGAAGAGTGAAAAATATATTGAAGAAAGCAAGGGATATGATGCGTGCTAATGGGACACGGGCATCGGCTGTGACAGAGTCTTTTACTAAGTTACGTCAGAAATTGGACAGTGGCAGATATACTATAAACTTAATTATTTGTATACTAATCTGTCTGGTATGTAAACATATACATAAAGTATATATAATTTTGTTTTTTATACGCAAGAAAATAAATGTCTAGATAGCTTTGGCCTTAATAATTGGCATAATTTTGGCTTGCATGAATAAATGTGGTGGTTGGATGCTGTTGTAAGTGTGTTGATTTAATATAAATTGATTTAATATATAATTATCCTTTTTACCAGTCCGATTATGCTCATATTTTTAACAATATCATTTATAACGCTTGTCATAATATTCTATATGGTGCATGGACTAATGCTTTATCGTGCCGTATGCATGGATAGAAGGTGTGTGTGTGTGTGTGCTTTTTCTATAATAGTTCTAAAAAATATATTTAATTCCTTCAGAACTCCAGTTGTGAATAATACAGATGTTAACAGTACACAAAAGGATAACGCATTCGTGATGCAAAAGATGAGCAATGATGTGCCACTCACCGATAGCGAAATACTTGAAGCCATAAAAAATTGTAAAGCCGACGACAGTTTACATAAAATACTTGGATTGGATCAGTTATATAATCTGGATGATGTACGCGAACAGGTTATGTCAAACATTAGCATGCATCTTGGCGGAATGGGCAATAATTCGCAAACGGTTGATTTGAAACATTTTACACTCATCAGCGAAGAACAAAAGGAAAAATTATCCAATGTATTGGAACGTGGAAATTTTTCTACATTTGATAGTACAGTTTATACAATACCAATGTGTAAAGAATTGGTACATGTTCCAATGCCAGCGCTGGGTAGTAATCTCGAAGAACTAGCACGTAAATTAGATGCTACATCAAATAAACTAACAATGACTTCTTTGGGCAATGGAGCAATAAATTTGCGTTCATTTCATGAACATCTTCATGAGCCACTTATGTCAATAATTGATAAGATACATCGTTTACTCGATGAAGTCGATAAGATAATAGGAAAATCAGAACCTGGAAACTTTGGGCACATATCGCGTGAAGCACTCAAAAAGATTGACGAAACTCAGAAAAGTATACGCGAGAATAGTCTAAATGTTACCGGAGATACTTACAGCAATTTAACGCAATTTGTACGCAATGAATTCAATAGATATATAAATATGGTGAGCAGAGAATTGCAGAATAAACAGATTAAATGTGCACCGCTAGAACGTGCGAATAATGCAACACAACCTAGATATATCGGTTGTATTGGCATTGTGGAGCCTATGGTAAGTTAGAGTCTTGTATGTTATGAAATCAATACACTGAAATTGAAATACCGGTAAAAATGTATTGCAACGGGATCTTGACATGGGCATTTTAATATGGAACACCGTCTCTCGGACAAATCTCTGCTGAGATCAAGCTTCCTGCCGCGGAAGTTTGTAACTACATTTTCATTGGCTTTGTTTTTTTTTTGTTTTATTCAATTCTCCTAAGAAAGTGGCTTCTCGATAGCAATTTAAAAAACAAAAAATTGTTTGCTTTTAGTCTTCACATTACACTCTCAACCGCGATTGTTATAATGCCACTGTCTCTCCATCCACGCCATCGATTTCTGCGCCAAAAACATATTAAAAAATTGATTTAATAACGCCAAGCTTCACTGAAATCCTAGTACTTCTTTTCTAGCATGGTTAAACAATGCTTCTATACACTTCAACAAGTATCAGTTGTCTGTAAGGTCATGATTTGTTGGGTTTTATAACGATATTGAAGAAAAGAACTATTTCTTTATTTACTACGTTGTAGGACTACAATATGAGTTAAAGAAGCTTCACAACAACCAAGTTCACTGTACAGCACTGTGGTTATATTAAGACTAAGAACGAAAGTCGATATTTTATTCTGTTAAAATTTCAAAAAGAAAAAAAAAATTAGAATAAGAATAAGAACATGAAAATACACTTAATTTAGAGCGTATCGATGCAATTTTTCCTAGATAATAAACTATAAATCGTAAAAATGTTTAGACTGAGGAAGTTATAGACAGTTGATACCAGCGCTTCACAGATCTTGTTTATTGATTCATCACTAAAGTTCCAAGAAATAATTATTTCTAATAGTCACCTTCCATTTTTCTTAAATTGAATATTTAGTTCCGCCTCTAGTTCCAGTTCTGCTACTATACATTTTATGAATACCGTTTACGGTACCAATATTTTCGTTTCAGTTCCTCGAAAGCGATTTTCACAATTTTTTCTGTTTCTAGAATGCCTACTGGATTGGTTTGCTACTGTGTCTGTTGCTGTTGTTGCCTGCACTCCTTGCAGCGCATAAGTTGCGCTGTTTAACATTACGCAAAACCGATGAAAGTGATCACTCTGAAGAAGAAGAAGAAAGCGACAATGAGCGTAGAAATAGAAACGATTACATGGAATCACCTCCAATCTGGGGAATGATGCCGCCATATGATTATAGAGCCATGGCGGGTTGGGGGTATCCTTACGAATGTCGTTGTCCTCAACATTTTGATACACAAGTTATAGATGAAGTTTCCAAACGAAAGAAAGAATGAACGAAGTTTTGTTTTTTTTTTGTCAATTTAGAAATGTTTTTTATTTTTAACTTTGTATATTTAGTAAAATAAAATAAGTATTTAGGACAACAACTAAATGTTATGGGAGTTAATTTCAATACATTGAAACAACAAATTTTAATTGCCGCATGTGTGTTTCTGTTTGCTGTTGTAGTTATGAGCTATTACGCCAATGAGCAAATGAAAATAAAACGGCGAGAAAGCATGTTCTGCGGTAGTAATTATACAAAGAGCAACAAAAGCGAAATAAAAACTATTACAATACGACCTATAAATGCATGGATACTGCAGCACCAACAGTTGGCAATGCACTTCGTGGAGCGCTTGAAAAATTTGCGTAAAATGTTATGGCTACAAATCTGCAAAGGTAAGTTTACACTAGATATCGGAAATTATTTTGAAATGAATTTTAAATTTCAATTTCTAGGCTGCATTGCTATCTACAAGTTCTTTGAAAACATTTTTACCTATAAATGTCCCTTCATACGTGCATTGGTGTTGGGCATGATGTGTTTGCCTATACTGAATATATTTATAGCAATTGTTTATCTGTAAGTTTTCAATATAAAACCAAAACTTGTCGCTATTACAAAGCCATATGCGATATTTACAGCACACACCATCAAGAATGCCCACCAGAGTTGGATCAAAAAGACGCAGCAATTACACCAGAGCAGAGTTCACAACAGCCACAACAGCCAATTGAACATCGACTGTCTACTTCAGACTCGGAGCACCGAAGCGAAGTAAGTCCAATGGAGCAGTCTAGGAAACAGCCGTCGCAAGAGCTACATCAGCCAATTAAACGGAAACCATTGAAACCACCAACTCCGCCACCAAGAAACAAGCAACGCCGCATACTCAAAAGATCTACACTGAAAAAGCAATCGATACCACACTCAATTGACAACTATCCCGAACACAAAGATCCTTTTGCAGCAGATATTTTTCTCGAAAAGAATGCTGCTGCTACGGATTGCTACAATGAATTGCGCCAGAAACTTGCAGAAGTTTTAGCAGATTTACAAAAGCCGATACCTGAATCAACTTTCATCAGTACAATTACTCCGCAAGCAATGGCAAAAATTGAAGTGCCAACCGACACCTTTAAACGTCTCTCACTGAGGTCAACGGCAACTGTTACAACTTCAAAATGTTCACCACACATGATGCAATATATATTCAAAAGTATGCGACGTTCTTTTAGACCGAAAAAACAACAACGCACTTTCATCTCCTACTGGGATGAAGCAAATGTTTCGGCAGGTGATAACATAGAAGCTGCTGTGACAGACATTAACCAAGATCTGTGCAATGCATCCGTATCCAATAATAGTTCTAAATTTAAACTGCTTAGATTTAATATTTTTTGTCCATTACGCTTGGAGAAACATTAAGCTTTGACTTCAAGTTAATTTTAGTTTTGAACTGATTTGTATTGGTTTTAAATATGAGTTTTTGATTTCAGTTTGATAGAACCAAATCAAACTGAAAGCGGAAGCTCATATTTTTTACCAAATAATTGTGTAAATATTTTATAAATGTATATTTTTTTACCCATTAAACGTTTGTTAAATAAAAAATAATTACTAACTAGTTTAATCCAACAGAAAACCTTCAAATACTCATTTTGTAGAAATTTTTTTTTACGTTAGCAAAGTAAATAGTAGTCGTGGAGCATTCAAACTTCGACCTAATCCAACTCGGTACACAATTACGGATATTGGCATTATCATAGAAAAATAATTTTTAAAAGAAATTCGAATTTCGCTTTAATGTAATTTAATTTGGTTTTCTGTTGTTTCTATGGAATTAATTGTTATAATGAGCTCAGTTTAAATAGAATTGTTTTGTTTAACATATGAAAAAAAAAACAACTCGTTTAAAAATTATGTGCAAGAACAATAATTTTAAAGCCATTAGAAACAAAATCAGCCAAGCTACAAAATTGATCAGCAAATTAAATCTTATTTGTTTCATTCAAAAGGCATTAGAAGGCATTAAATGATACGAATGATAAAGTTCCGGAACATAGTAAACAATGAAAATGACATCGGAGCACATATTGTAAATAGTTATAAACTCTATAAACGTTTATCGAATTGAGTCCATTTGTATATTTGATCACCTATTTATCAGAGACTAGAACTGCCTAATTTAAGATGTGCATAGACCCGGAATGGACACGGCTGCACGCCGTAGCACTATACTTTTCGGGTACTTACATGTACACGAATTTCTGGTTGCCGAAATCGGCTCAAAACAAAGAAAAAATTAAATCAGCATGCTGAATGTCTTCAACGTAGTGGGTTTACGTCGCTTCGTTTCAGCAAAATACCCTGCCGCCTTTCTTATGTAGACTTATGCAGGTTCTGGAATCAAACAATTTTTTTTTTAAATCCAGCAGACACAGATGCGAATCCACTAGTTCACTAGTAAATTCACCAGTTCCGCTCTACATTACCGAGCACTAGTGAATTCATTAGCCCTCGGTAATGCAACAAGTAACCAGTTCAAAAATTTAAAAAATTAATATTGCTTTTTGCTTTTTGCAGTCAAGGGGATTAGCCAAATACCTGCCATTCAACGAATCGATGAGTTGGGTGCCTATTAGCTGAAGTAGCTAAGATGATGAAACTAGAATATTCACCTCAAATTGAAATTTAGATGTTTTTCTATCCTGTTAAACTTTTACCAAATTTTTAAATTTTCATAAAATATAACTATGTATTATATACATATGTACTTTTAGGTACTTTTAAGTACAAAATAGTAGTTTTGAAAGTGAAATTCTTTTACAATTTATTTAAGTTTATTTGATAAACTTATAAAATTAAATCACGTTCCTGAACAAAAGAGAAATATTGCATGCAAATGTAACATGTAGTTAAAATGCCTTTAATTTCACTTTCAATTTTAAAAGAAATTGTTTAAATCGATAGCTGCTCACATATTGATTAAATACACATATCGAAATATTTCAACCAGTCTTAAAACAGAAAAGTCTTTAGCTACAAAATAGCTGACGTTCAAGATATCGCCGGCGAAGGTTAAATCATTGGTTTACATTCAATACATGTCCAAAAAAAAGCTACAGCAGTTGCATTCATTAACAATTTCTTTTTCTTTTTCGAAAGCATGCAAAACGCTGTCAATGTACTTTACTCTTATATTCGTGTTGGATAGTCTGGGCAACCCTTTAGAGAACAATATATATAAATATAATAAATGTAACTTTTACATACACATATACATAGTATATGCAAAGTATCTTATAGATACATATGTGCAAAGATTTTCATTTATTTGTAAGGTTTAATTTTTGAATAAACAGAGCGTTTCAATTCACATTTGTCTCGCTTTGAGAGTCAAGCCGGCAAATGGTTATTTTTAGAAGAATTTTCTTTGGCGCCGTAGCAAATGCACGCAAAGCGCATGAAAATTGCTTATAATGGTTTTTCTTTAAAGGAAAACTAATGAAAATCGAAATGATTTGTAGTGAAAAGTAGTGAAATTTATTGCAGGCCAAGCGTGCAAAATCTTAGAGGAAAGTGTACTTTTATTTATTAATAAAAATATTACTTGCATTTGCACAGAATAAAACTGCATGTGAAATTAAAAACAAACAAAACTTTCACAAATGAATGAAACATTTTTTATAAAGTTTTTTGTCAAAAATAGATTTCATTTATGCTCTACTTAAATAAATAAATAGATAAGATCAGTATTTAGGTAAAAACGATTAAGCTATACACCTTAAAACAAAGAGGAACTATTTGATAGACACACGAATATCTTTATGTGGAGAAACAATTTTAACTACTTAACAACAATTTATCTGAAGTTGAACGAATTGAACTATGTACTATGAAATATTGTACTTCGTTCGTATTTCGGTAGATATACATATATATCATATGAAACGTCAATATTAATTGATTGATTGTTGCAGTTTAAACACGAGCCAAAAAAACTATCGCGTCATATATGAGTAGCAATCAATTATAGTTCCCCAGACACCAAACTTTCGCTTTCATACTACGCGAACATGAAAATCACATTCAATGATTAACTAAAGCACAAAAAACAAAATGTACTTTACACTATACTAATCGCTACCCAAACTTATTAATAAACTTATAAACAAAAATTTGTACAACATTTTGGCGACTTGTTAGCAAATTTATGAGAAATGTATTTAAACAGATTACTAGTCAAATTTTATTACTGTTTTATCTTTAACACTTAATGAGCTTTAAACTTCATTTAGTCGATTATGAAACTCTTTTCTGGTTTTCTATGCAAATTAGTATAAAAAAAAAACAAAAAAATTTTATGCTGCTTTCTTTTATAGTTAAAAAATTATGCAGTCCAATGCGAAGCTAATCTCTTTTTAAATCATATTTTACACCAAAATTGAAAAAAAAAAACCGAGATTTTGTGTGTTTGTAGTGCGGAACTACCTCAGGCGTTATTGTTTATGTTCAATTTATGTAAATCGCTTTAACTGGTTTTACACGATTTGTATTTTTTGAATTTGCTTTATCAAAATAGTTAAACAACTTTTTTTGTATTTATTTCTTTTTTGTTTTTTGTAATCGAAATACAAACTAGGCTGTTTGGTTATTTAATAAGGTCGATGTTGTACAAATTTTTAAATAAAAGGTTGATTAATTAATAAAAGGCGTTTGAAATGTGCCGATTAAGTAAAGTTTTCGATAAGATGAAACAACTTGTAGTAAGGCAATAGTTTCGATTTTTATGCAATTTAATTTTGATTTTGAACAAATCGTGTGAAATTGCTAAGAAGTTTATTGTCTGTTATTGCCATATTAAAAGATATAAGATACTTTAACCAAATAAGTCTTTAGGCCTTTAACTTATTGTATTAATACACATTCACATGCTATACCAAATGGCTTGCATACTCGACTCCGAATTCTGCAACGTCTGCATATCCTTTGTGAATGTTCAGTCTTATTCATACATGGACTAACTCATTTTGGTGAGCTAATAGTGCCTGCTGATAAGATATAGCGGTTTAAAGCTAATGTAGTGCTAAACTTCTTTAAGTAAATAAAAATTTTATGGTTATAGACCCAAAGGGTCTAATAATAAAATCTTAACAAAGGCATTTTGTATGTTCAGGTTATGATTTGAATAAAGGCTTGACCTAGTAAGCTCTTCTGTATCGAAGCTTAAGCTCAGTATTTTATGGGAAAAACATTTATACTTCAATACAATTATGCTTCAACATGATAACTAATTTTTGACCAATCGGTAGTACCATTTTAGAATGCCATTTTCTTTCAAAGTAATAGTTAAGCACACAACTGAGTAATAGTTAAGCACACAACTGAGTCTTCCAGTTTAAAACGATTAGAGATCCCGTTATAATGTAACTCTGTTGACCGTGAGTGTATTGTAAGCAACTATTTCTATTCCAATTAGTGGAACTCTGTGATGATTTTCTCTGTTTAGTTGGATTTTTCTACATATGACTAAAGCACTTTCGTTAATTGACGTACATAAAATGAAATTGTTAAAGTAAATTACGCGTTTTGTAAGAAAATTGAACAGATCTCTTGTCCAGTGTTTCATAGAGAGCATTTCGTAGCGCATTGAGCTAGTGTACGGCTGAAAAATACATCTCGGGTTTTGTAAATGTTGCGTATTGCATAGCAAGTTTAAATGGCTCATTAAAATAGATTTTATCGTCTAAGTTGAACGAAATTTGAATATTGACCATTCTCGCTTGGCTTCGCTGCATGCATAAATGTTTCCCTGTACGACATGTCAGGATTTAGTGCCAATAATAGCTAATGGTTCATTATATACTATGGGTAAGTCTGACCATGGCCATGTTAAGTAGTACTTATAATATATATTTTAATGGAATTAGACCTGTTTCCAAGTGAATCATTCTCGTATAGCAATCGGATCAAATTCTGAGAGCTCATCCATAATTTTTTTTATTTTTATTTTAGTTTCTTATACTATCAGTTTTCTGTATCAGTCATACAGGCACTGTTAGCTCTACTGTTAACATTGCTTTAACATAATGTTAACGATCTGAATCTGCGAGTTCGTTTCCTAAGTCTTTCATTTAATTTTTTTCCCGTGATCAAATTGAAATCGAATTGGAAAAAAAGCTCCCAACCCAACGCCAATGAATCAATAAACGAAAGAAAAGTCAAAAGAAAAACGAGAATAAAAACTTAATTTTCCATGCAGCTCACATAAACATTACAACAACAACAAAAACAACACTACGGAGCAGTAGCAGCAACGCTGACAGCGACTGCGACTGCGGCACTAAAACTGTTTATGCAAAGTAACGGACGAACATGCGTATACATATATAAATGGACAGACAAACAGACGAATGGAGAGACTAGATTAGGCCTGAGTTTGACAAGTGAACGGACGGACGGATACATTGGATGCATGAATGAAGATTGACAGATATATGGCGCGCTCTGTATGTAGTTGTTGTTGTTGTTATTGCTGCTACTTCTACTGCTGTTGCTACTGCTTGCATTAGCAATAACAAAATAGGCAATAATAGTTGGCAACACTAACACACTTAAAAACAAGAAAACAAAAAACTATTAACTTCAGTGGAACCGAAGCACGAATAACCTTCAGAAACACCTCACAACTACAATAGTCCTTTCTAAATGGGCGTGATTTTCCAATCACAGTGAGAACAGTGATTTCCAATAGTGACAATAGTTTGATTTTATATGTGCAATGTACTTTATCATATCAAGTATCTATGATCTATGCATCTGAGTCAGAAAGTTAACCACAGTCGACTATATGGGTTACTCAAGGCACGCCAAACAAAAAAATCGCTATCTCAGTTAGTTCAGACATGTTGCCACCGTGCTGTAAGTGAAAAGTAGCACGATTAATTCTGAATAGTACACAAGTATTTGTTTGCCAGAACTCTTCGAAGAATGAGGCAAAACGAATCGACGAAACGCCGAAATTTTGTTTTCACATCAGCTCAACACAAGCAACTATTTAAAAACTCAAAAGATTGAATTGATGGGCCATCCGCCGTACAACCATGATTGGCATCCAAAGATATCATTTTATTTCCAAACGTGAAGAACAAATTTCGAATACCTTCTTCACGTTGGCAAAAGTGCTATAAAAATTGGTTAAAATCCATGCGAAGGTGTATTGACGGTGAATATTGAAGAATATTTTGAAAAGCAATAAAGCTGTTTTCCGTGATAAATATATAATCTAGCTTGATTGTCGCAAAATGTTAATAGCAGCCCACGTGCACGTATAAGGAGGTTGAAATTAAACATTTCAATGCGTTAAGTCAAGAGTGAAAAACACTGAAACAAAGAACTTAAAAATTTTAATAAAATGAACTTAAAATAAAAAACTTTATATATTTTGAATGTGCATTAAAAAGAAGCAACACTTCACAAGTGAGCAATGAAGTAACTACAGAAGACCAGTTCACAATTGTTCTTTTTTGCACTTCACATTGGTTATATAATGGCCCATTCTAATAAATGTGCTAAATATATTCTACGTATACTAATAATACAAATTTCTTGCAATAAAAAAAGTATTTAATACAAAAACTTTAAAATGGGCTTTGATTTTGTATGGGAGATACCAAAAAAAAGTGGGCATGGCATACCGACTTGAGCAGTTTGACTATATGCCGATACTATGAAGCCTGCATACTAATATTCAGAAAAGTATTTTTACAGACAGACAGACAGATACTTTATAGGATCTCCAAATTATTTTTGTGGGTGTTACAATGTTCATCAAAATTAATACTGTTTACCTATGTGTGGTGTGAAGCGTACAAGCCGCAACAACAACGCGTGCGTGGTATAAGCTTTGGTTTCTTTACAGTGAGTAGAGTAGCTCTGTCCATCAGTGTGTGCGTGTGTAGTTGTGTCTGTGTGTGTGTGTCTATATTAAAGTTGACGTTTTAATTTTGCTGCCACTGTCGCCGTTGTCGTCTCTGCGATTTCTGCTGCTGCTGTTGCTTTTGGTTTATCTTTGAGCTCCGCTGTGCGCAGTCCGCTCAAAAGTATTTCAGTTTCAGTTTTCCAGTCCAACGAATGAGTTGGTTTCGTGCGCTTAAAAATTAGTGTTGAAAAAACGGTTGGTGTTTTTTGATAGACTACAACAACGTCAACCAAAGGACTCAAAAGTGAACGTTATTCAGCTAGAAAGAGAAACAAAGAGTGAAAAATTTAAAAAGATAAAAATTTCAAACATTTAATGAAATACATTACAATGCATTAATTTTCGCAATTACATTAAACGAAACTGCTATAAAGCAAATAATTCCAAAAAAAAAAAAAAATAATTCAAATATCTTACGGCAATTTTCTTTGTGCATCGCGTTTTTAAAATGAAGCTGTGCAACAACAAAAAAATTGAATTAAATTAAGAGAGATTGATAAAAATGGTGTCTATGCGATTTATTGAAGATTTCGTAAATTAAAAATAAACAGATTAATTAAAGTTGCAATTTTATAATTAAGCAAGAGTTGATTAAATGATGTTTAAATTGTTTTTTTAATTAAATTTCAAAAACGTTAAAATCGCTTATGTATTTTTTTTAGTGGCTTAAAACAACGCAAAACGATAGGAGCAGGAAAAGCAGAGGCACACAATTTTTGGATACGAATTTAAAGCATTTGTTAAAAAGGAATTGAATGCAAAATGGTGAGTTGAAATTCTTTTTGTTTCTACAAGTTTTCGAAATTTGTTTACATTTTCAATATTTCAAAAACACTTGCTGTTTAAATTGTTTCTCTGAACCTTTTCTTTTGAAACTCTGTTCTATATTATAAACTATTTTGATAGCAATTTTTAGCAGTTCAAAAGATTCGTTTGCTTTTCAGCCTATTTACATCAACTTCTACCCATAGAAATTTCTTAAAAACTACAGCTAAATGTCAAAAAAGATGCTGTCTACAGAATTGACACTTCCATCTTTTATGGATAGCGTCCTTGGTTTTGATGATTTTTGTTCATTTATAGAACGATTGCTTCTTTTTAACATTTTTTTATAAAGTTGCAACATTTGCTAAAATAGTCAAATAGCCTTCAACGCTTCAAGCACACTGCCAGCAACAACAATAGACAGTTACTACTATAAAATGTCCCCAAAATAAAAACCTAACAGTTTGACAAAAGTATGTCAAACTGCATGCCGCAAGAATGTTTGCAAGACCAACTAATATAAAAAATATATACATACATATATATATATATATATATATATATATATATATATATATATATATATATATATATATATATATATATATATATATATATATATATATATATATATATATATATATATATATATATATATATATAAAAACAAAAAATGTTTATATAAAGAAAATTAAATGCAAAAGAACATTAAAAGTCAAGACAACAAAGTGCTTGGTAGCTAAATAAGAAGCATTTAAGACGACAGCACGAATAAAAACAATGGAGCGGAGTGGATTGTTTTTTATGCGAGAAGAGTTCGTAGCTATTGAGGAACGCGCCGGAACCAAGCCAACAAGCTAACTTAACTTACTCATTTACTGAGGTGAGCTGAGCTGAGCTGAACGATTGTATGAATGACTAACTGACAACTTGAGTAGCGCACAGAAGTGAAGCCAATAAGAATATTTGTATCTATGTGTATTCTCGTGTAGCTGTATGTTTAAATGTGCTATCGAAGTTGAAGGCGAACAGGCCGACAACGTCAAGAAGCAGTTTCGCTTTCAATAGTGGAATTTATTATAGGGAAATATAAGATACATATATGTTTTGGAAAAAAGTTACATCAGCTGAGAACTTCATGTAGCACGTTTCACTCAAAAGAAACATTTCTTAACTTTCTTACCCTAATTTAAATTAAAATTGACAACTTTCTTAATTACGGATTAAATAAATAGAAAGATACGATATCTAGATAGAAAAATAAGTAAGCTGATAGGTGAAGTACCTTTAGTTTGCCATCGGAAACTATTCAACAGTTAAAGACTGATAAATTCAAACATGAGTTAACATTTATGTAGTTACGATCACAAAAAAATAAAAACAAATAAAAGTCTAATAAAAACATCAATAGAATCATATTCAAAAATTAATATGCTTAACTAGAAGTCGAAGAATTAATCCTTCATATTGTCAGTGTACTTTCCTGCTTTTATGAGGCTAAGATAAGCAATATGTTGTTGAAGACGTTACATGCAGCGGGCCTTTTTTGAAATTTTAGCATTTAAACGTATTTAAATGCTATTTTAAGCTTCTTACTACTTATGTGCAACATAAATTATGCATTCTACTTGAACTTGTTTACGTTAGTTTTATTATAATCCTACATTAGTTGGCAATGTTGAAATCTTTGTTAAAAATAAACGACATATATATAAATATGAACTTCAGATATCATAACCATAAATCTAATTGAAATGCTAAATCAAAATTAAACTTAATAAACGGTTGAACTATTATAAACAAATCTTTTCTTGAAATAAGTGTAAGTCCTTTACGTTTAGCTTGATCCAATCGTATTGTCTACCACACAGGTTTTGTCTCACAATGCATTGAACTTATGTGGGTGGTTCCACCTCAACTTTATCAAACTAAATTTTGTATGCTCTCCGAATATTTCTAAAATATTCATATTACAAGTTTAATTAGGATTTTAAAGTATTTTAATTTATTGTAGTTAGGATTATAAGAAAATTCCCTAATTCCTAAACCCGTGCAAACATCATTTTGGGTTTACCATATATAACTAGAATCTTCCATTTAAAGCCCAATAATTTACCATAAAATTTAAAAAAAAAACATTTCCGTAGCTAATCAATCGATTTCGCGATTTTCCATTAATTAATTTTATTAAAAAATCAATCAAATCACACGCCAACTTCCTACTCAACCAAAAAATAATATGAAAGACTTAGGCAACAAACTTGAAAGTTTAATTATGTACACAGCCCACTTTATTAAAAAGCAAAAAAAAAATCACAAAACGTTTCAATTGCCGCCCCAAAAGTCCTGCAGTACAATAACAATAAAAACAACAACGATCAACACCAATCAATTGTAGTCTAGTGTAAAACAAGTCGAACGAGTAAAAATCACCGTAGTTGACAGAAACGTTTCGAAGCAACTTTAATTTAAAAAAAAAAAACCAACGCAAAAAAATAAAACAAAATCGTTATATTAAATTATTGGCAAATCATAGCAAACAGCAACAGAAAAAAAAGATACTTATACGTATAAAACTTGTCTAGCAGACAACAAACGAAACAACTCCAGTGACTAAAAGTAGCGCGCAGCACCAGCAAAAGAAACTAAAACTGATTTTTTAAAAAAGATAAAAAAAAAATAAAATAAAATCTCAAATGAAATACCGCAAAAATTGGGTTTAACAACAACGAGCAACGCTCGAATATTCGAAAAACTAAAAGCGAAATAAAACTCGTACCACATATTCGATTCGAATACTCTTAATATGCACATCTGAATACAACAACAACAAAAAATAAGAAAAAAACGAGTCTGACCAGCTATAAAAGTATGAAAAAGTTAAATACAAGTAAAATTTATGTTGTATACATGCATATAAAGCGACTCAAGTCGATCTCTAGTGGCTCGTTTGCACGCCTGCTCGACTATTTTCGACCATTTTTATTTACCGAATAAAGAAAAAATCAATAAAATCGATAAAAATCGAAGCTGGTTTTGTTTTGAACAATATACTAAAGTTTTGTTGTTTTAAACGTTCGCTCTGAAATCTGTTAAGATAATAGACACGAGTTGTTGCAAAATGTTTTTTGAATTATGTATTGTACTTGATAGAAGAAAAAAATATTGAAGAAACTTTAAAATGACGAAAGTTATAAAATTTGAACTTTTAGGTGAGATCTTTAGTAAAAGCGTATTCTTCCTTACATAATGAGAAACAGTCACATAATGAGAAATAGGTATATTCGAAGAACTGCGGATTCTTATTCTAACATGATTTTGAGAAGCAAAAAATTTTATCAAAATCGTAAGAAAATAGAAAATGCGCGATGCTCAAAATATGAAAAATGAAATTTTTTGGTAAAGTTCCGTTTTCCGTGGGACACCCTTTGTATTATACATATATGTTATATATAAAAATAAGATGTCTCTATGTTTTGACGTCTCAAAAAAAGTTTACCCTTTCGAATAGACGAACAAACTGAATCCTGTCGTAAATCTGTTCACAAATAAATACTTTCATCTAGATTTTGGTTACAAGTCATCTCTAACAGTTGCCCATAGTTTTGCTTCCGACAATTTCCGACGGAAAAAAACAATCTCTAACTTCACCTAAGAACCCACATCTAATTCACTTTCTAAGCTATATATGGAGGGTATGTAAACGACTACCATTTCAAATGACAAATTTCCGAATAATATCTTTTTTATATATAAAGAAGAAATTGATTTATTGATGAAGCTTCTCTGATTTGCATACTGATGTTAAATGTACTCAGGACCCATCGGAGAGTGTAGGAAAAAGGAAAGTGAAAAGTAAATCAGCCGACTTTTTTAGAGTGGAACCAGAATTTTAAATTTTTAAATTTTCATAAACCTTTCAAGCGCCACTCGTTTATAATTCCACGAAAAGAAAACTTTTGACAACGATCCGAATAATGACGGAAATTAAATGTTTGTAGTCAAACAACTGCAGCCAATTGACTTTGAAAATTGGCCAATCAAGTTGAACACGTTGTGGTGGGAGGAAATAAGGAGTTACAGACGTTTAAGGAGTTACTGGCTCATGAATGTAGTCTTTTAAAGCTAAAAAACGCTTAAAAGTAATTCAAATGACAAATACACAAATTGAAATGTTGCTTTTGAACTTTTACTTATTTGTAGAGCTGCATTAAGTTCAAAGGCATTAAAGTGTAAGCGAGCTACATATAGATTAAGACAGAGACAGAAAAGCATAGCTAATCGCCTGTCTGACTGTCTAAGTGAAGAAAAAAAAAAACAAGTAAATCATTGTCTACGCTCCATTGACAGTTCAGTCTTCTGTCTTGAGTCTTTGACATACAGAAGCACAAAAAAAGAAAGCATGAATGCATATATTATTTATATACAATTGTTATTTTGCACACAGATATATATGTAGATGTAATTTAAGTACCTATGTATGTATTTAATGCTCTTTCACTTTCATTTGCTGCGCTACAACTTGACTCGAATCCAGTCGAATACCTCTTTTACAATAGTAAACAATTCAACGACATTTGAATGTAAAGCGCCGTCTTATTTTTGAAGTAATTTGAACAGAGAAAGATACACATGCGCTAGTAAAGCACAATTGTATCTATGGAAAAATTCATAATGAACCATAACACGTTCCATAAACGCAAGTAAAAAGGAAAAAGCAACCGACTTATAAGAGCAATTGGCGCCGCTTATAGACTTTCTCCATTTTAAGTATGTGTGTAGTTGAAATTTTGGCTGACATCCGCTTGCCAATTTAGATAGAAATCTATACTAATGCATTTTTTTTTTTTGCATTTAATTCTGCGCAGTTCGCTTGACCACAGCCAATGCTGCGTATGCGCAATGCACTTCATGAAAAGCAGCCTCAAACTCAGTCTCAGCAGCCATTAAACTCAACCTCAAGCCGGTTATAATAAATATTTGTAAGCTGTTCTTTTTCTTTTTCAAGCAGTTCGTTTTTTTTCCCATCTAAGTGCAATATTTCCAGTCAGCCTCTGTATGAGCAATTTAATATGCAGCTGAAAGGTTTTTTTTCTGCTTTTGTTTCTTTGTTTAAGTTGCCTTTCACTCTCGTTGTGGCTAGAAAAAAATAGAAAAAAAAAACTTTATTGAAATATAATAAAATTACCATAGCTACCAATCTCTATTTATCTACCTATGTAGTATATGCAAGTACTATGCATGCATTCATGCATGCAGTCAATTCACAATGCTGAGTTTCTATGCGGCGTTATAGTGATATGCAATAAAATAAAGACATGTACACGTATACTGGAAATATTAAACGTTAGTGGTCACAAAAAAAAGGTATTTTAGCTTAAATGGCAGTCTCCAGTTAAAAAGTAATGTCAAACTCAATATAAAACAAGTAGAAATGGAGCACTTGTGTGTTCACGACTAAGAAATAATCTGCCCCCTTGTAGTATTTTGTTTTATAACAGTTCACTAATTTTTGAACTGTTATAAACATTGCCTGACTTTCTTGCAAAAGAAAAGTTGGTTGATGTGTTCACAGCTGACCACTAAGAAGACCCGAGTTTTCCTCTAAATATATCTACGATGCAGGATCTTCTAAAAAAAATTGTATAGCGCGTTTCCTATGATGTTCTATGACTTTTATGACTGATTTGTGTTGTGTTGGATGAAAAATCACATAGCTTATTTCACTCCACTTTTTGATTACAACGTTTAAAGATAAGTAAGGTGCTAAGTATTTGGTTATTTTGATTTTCATAAAACATCTGCTAACTTCAATAAAAAAAAAACTGCCAAGTTAAACCAATGCAGCATTGCTTAAATATTATAGGCACGAATTTTATAAATACAAATTATTTTGAGCGATTAAACAGTACCACAGCTGCTTTATTCAAGATGCGATTTTTACTCAACTACTAAATGAGATTCTAGCAAACAAATATAACTTTAGCATAATTCTAAATGATCTCGAATCAACTCGAAGCATTTGCACTTTTGAATTTTCTGCAACATTTATGTTGATTTTTAACAAAGCGCACGATTTGATTGCAGTTGGCAGCTGAAGGCAATTTACTATTGTTTTTATGCGCTTTTTTTTTTCTTATAATAATTCATGCGACTTACAATTGCATTTTCTTTAAATTGAGATGCTCTTTTGTATTTCTCGCAATTCAACTAAATGAATATCATGTTGGAAAAGTCAAACGAATGAATGCAAAACGTTTTAACAAAATCAAATGGCACATCAAGTGGTTATTGAACCTAAGCAAATACACAGAGACAAACGCGCACACAGCTTCAGATACAAAAACAGTTGGATTGCATTTGAAGTTGAACATTTAGTTACTGCGTAGATCCGAATGCAAAATATTATGAAGCAGTTATATAGTGCAGCAGCAGCAGCAAAAATGAGAAATTGATATAAATGAATATGAAAATCACTGCAATTAAATCAAAGTATCTGCGTATATTTTTATGTATCTACATATATTAAAACGAAAGGCAAATGACTAAAACAAAGAAAAGACTCAAGCAACAAACTCGCTGGCGATTTCAAACCATTTATGTCACATTTTTTAGACAAATCGCAGCAATTGCGTCAGCTAACTCAAAACCACGCCTTAGATTTCGATTTCATTTCAGCAGCTTTTTGTAAATACTTTTTGTTTTAAGAATTACGATTTTTCGAGTCTGGCCAACAGGAAGTGCGTAAGAACTTTATAGCCAATGAGTCTACAGCAGCTAGCAAAGCGCGCTACCCAAATTTAAAAAATCGTTGACGTACACAGCTCAAAAC
Source organism: Leucophenga montana (assembly GCA_035044765.1). NCBI lineage: Eukaryota > Metazoa > Arthropoda > Insecta > Diptera > Drosophilidae > Leucophenga > Leucophenga montana. The sequence goes on along the minus strand of JAWNNQ010001104.1, from coordinate 1,509,825 downwards.
CTACAATAAATATTTGACGTTTTGTTTGTTTATATAAATTAGCAAACGTTGCCAGTTGCGAGTCGCTCGAATGCCGCAAGGCAAGTAGTTTGTCCACTATTCAACAGCAGCAACTCTAGCTCCAGTCTCTAGAGCGCTATACGTGACTCTAATTGCCTCACTCAATGACAACTCGACTCAGCTCAACTAAACTCAAAACGTTTCAGTAAACAAAAAAAAAATATTCAATAGATTTTTTCTTATTGTTGCTATTTTTTGCTTCTTTAAGAAACTGAAAGTTGCTTATTAATTAATAATATTATTATCAATTTGATTATTTATTTATTTTCTTTGTTACGCAAATGTCTGCGCTTCGTATCAGGGTTAAAAGTTGAACAAATTGTAGCATATTCGTATTGATTGTCAGAGCCTCACTTAATTTGTGTCAATAACACATCAATAGCGTAAATTAGCAGCAGCATAAAAAGTTAACTGACAGCCAGTTGTATAAATAATAAAAAGTTATTGAGACGAGAAAAATGCAGAAAATATTTAGTTTTTTTTTTTTTTTTTTATAATGGCACACGCAAAATAAAGCAAAATAAAATCAAATGTCTTTAGGCTATAAAATATTACGAGGGCAGTACAATAAATCAGTTCAGTGATGTAGTGAGATGAATGTTATGATCTACAGTTTTCATCTAAAAGTGACAGCAGCACAGTCTTAATTTTAAATTTAATTGTTGTATTACTTTTAAACAAACTGGTAGGCATGAGCAAAATATGTTATTTTGCAATCACAGTGAAAACTGCTAATGTGAATCACTGCTACTTTTTATTAAGAACACTGTTATATTTGTTAATGTTATTTGGTACAGTGTAGATTAACAGAAATATCAGTTAGGAACTATTAAAGCTAGAGACTTCAAACTTTCACATTTATATTATCATTAATCATACGCAGATGTCTTATATTACATCTGCGTATGACACAATTTTCAAAAGACGCACAGCCGGTAAAACGCTTATTTTCTTTTTATTTTGTTTTTCTTATTAATTAATTTTATTTTTAATTTTTTTAATTATAATAAAATCTTCAAATTCATTCAAGATGTTCAATTCACATATAACATTTTTAGCGAATCACACATAATTACTTGTATACCTTATACATAATTTTCATCAAATAATTTTGCACAGTGTACATAACACTTATGTAAAACTTAAAAACGAGTTCAACTTCAAGTCAAAAGAAATAACATTAACAATAAAAATAGCTCCAAGCTATACTAAAACTTAAATCAAATCATTAACAAGTTGGTAATCATGCCGCGCATGTCTGTCGAGTTTTTAATATTTATTTTTTATTTTCCTCCCTAGACTTTCGAGTTCAACTAATTTTGCTAATAAAAATATTTTTTTTATTTATCAGCATTTTTGCTGCAATTTTTTACTACAATATTTCATATTTTTTTTTTGTTTTATACGCTGCCAGTTTCGCAATCAAATTCGCTTTCGCATAACAATTAAACTAATTAAGTTTTTATTTTACAAAATTGTTTTTCATGGCTTCTTTTTCATTAAACATTGTTTTTGGTTTGTTTTGGTTTGTTTTGGTTTGCCATATTTTGGGTTGGTTCAATTAAAAGTGAGAAACAAAATAGCAATTTGTTAACGTTTTTGACATTTGTTGTGCAATCGCCCAAAATAATCGACTTTCCAATCAATTTTATGAGTTTGTATGTAGTTTAAAGGTGCTCTAAATGGCGCTTAATGTCAGCGAAAGTGAGTTTAATTATAATTTAAGCGTTAAGTTCATTGACTGCTGCATAATAATTTATGTAAGAAAAAGTAATTATTAACTTAATGTTAGATAATTCAGTAGCTAATCCAGCAATATTAATCCGACTTAGTGCTAAAAATAACAGGTAACGAATTTCTGGCGGATAGAAATGGAAGCATTAATGCATACAATAAGTAGTTCTTTAAATAGTAGGTATTTGATTATTTGTTAAGGGAAAAAAAATTAAATTAAATTTTATTGCTTATTCCTCAAGTTTTTCCAAATCTGCCACATAATATTCAAGACGAAAATTGGGTGTGTGAAAGAACCATACTGGCACCAAAAAATTATATTGTTACGAAAATAAAAAAAAAAAATCTTGGACGAACTAACTAGCGAAATATCAGTGTATAACTTCATCGACACAGTCAAGTCATCCGATGACACTACGAGCTATCCCATGCAGTTCCTAAACTCTTTGGATTTATCCGGGGTGCCATCCCATAGGTTGGAATTAAAGGTAGGTGTGCCCGTTTTGAACGCGACACAACTTGAACGCGACACGATTATACAACGGGATACGGTTACGAGTCACCGAACTAGGAAGGAATATTGTGAAGGTCACAATCTTAACTGGCGAAGCCAAGGCATCCCAATCATAACTTACCATTTAATTTTAAGCGTCTGCAGTTCCCATTAAAAGTTGCATTTCCAATGTCTGTCAACAAATCACAGGGTCAAACCTTAAAGGTAACAGGAAAACATTTGGGCACGCCATGTTTTTCACCCGGTGAGCTCTACGTAGCTTGCTGAATATCTGGCATCTCAACGGGCTGCTGAGACACCAGAACAGTCTCAAGTTTGGCGTCTTCAGCGAGCGACATACAATTCGTCTTAAAGAGCGACAGAAACCGTTGAAGCAGCAGAATCTCGCAGACGCGCTGTTGCTGAAAGGGCACAACAACGACATCAAATATTCAAAAGAAACACGTGTGACCAGCGATGCGGGCCGGGACAGCCAGTAATCTAATCTATAATATATAAAACAATGGATTTTTGTTGTAAAAAGATAAATATTATTTTATTTTAAACTACGCACCCGGCGTGCGTTGCTACGTATTCTCTTACTTTATTTTTGTGACTCAACCCATTCTTAGAGTGGATCTTACTGCTTCCAGTACCCTTTACATACAAATATTTACCAAATCTAATCCATTTGTGTAATATACGAGTAACCCCACCCAAAAGTATACGGAGTCTGAAGTGTTATAGCGAAGTGTTCTTTGGTAACTAGCACATCCGATGGACGCACATATTCTGCTTTGGACGTGATTTCTAGAGGTTTCGTATTTTAATTATGAGTATCAAGCTAAACTTCACTCATAATATTTTGAATGGATACAGCATTGTCTCAGTAAAGTGAAGAGGTCTTTGTCGGTACAGTATACAAACAAGTATTGATTAAATCTTTTGTATGTAATCTTTAATCTTCCTATTTCTACTCACAAATTGAAATTTTCAAAACGATTTCCATTTGAGTGCATACAAATTCCTACTTAAAAAATCGTAACGATGCAACATATGGCAGAAGCAAGAAGATGTACATAAAATACTTTAAAAACCTATCCACGCGCTTAAGATTTATTAACATTGTCAAAGCCAGAAGGCGTTAATCATAAAAATAAATACAAACCGCCAATCGGTTGGATATAAAATCTTATAACTTATTAATACGCTTGCCCATAATTACGCTGTATCTAAACTATAAATTTAATTAATTTCAAAAGTCAAAGTAATAAAAAGCACAACTTCATTGAATATGCAGCGATGATCTTTAAAAGTGATTATTAAAAAATAAAACAAGAAAATAGCTAAACATCAGCCATAACATTAAAGAAAATAGTATTAAATGACAAGCAAACATCTACGCGTCTTTGACAATATTTGGTATTTTATTAAATAGTATTTTAAGCTAATATGAATATTGTATATTTTAATTAAGACGACAAAACTGGTTACACAGTCAACTGAAAAGGTTAAAGTTGCAGAAATATATTAAATAAATACAAAATATTTATACACATGTACAATAAATTGCAGCTACCAGACGCATGGCTAATGAGTCAGGGATGCTTCGAAGTTTCAGCGTTGCTTTGGAGTCTGTTGGCGGTGGCGTTGTCTATAATTAATGCACAGTCGTAAAAAAATCAAATATTAAGATTAAAAGCAAACAAACTTTCCAACATACAAAACTGCGAAAAATTTCACTTTATATTTGAATTTTTTTCTTTTTAAGTTTTTATAGTATATAGTATTTCATATTTTTACTTGAGATTTTACATTGTTTTTTTTTTTTTTGCCGATGTTGTTGTGTATATTTATAAAACTTTTTAACATAAAAATTTTATTGTTTACGTAAGCAGAGCCTCAGAGACTGCTGCACTCGAGTTATGACATAATATAAGCTTTTAAAACATTAGTTCCTTATTGCAAGTTAGTCTGACTACGACGATGGCGGTGGCAGTGGAGAATCATCGGTTGCACTCAAACCAAACTGCCTCCCATGAGAAGTCATAATGGAAGAAGCGAAAGATTTTCACTTTGCATCAGCGTCAAGTGAAATTTTTAGTCTGTATCTTAAGTTACTTTTTTTTCAATGAATATTTGCTTGGAAAACTTAACCGAGTGACATGCTGACAACAATGACAACAACAAATAAAACGACTGAAAGTGATGATAGCTTATGAGGACGAGCATGAAAAGAAAGAAAAATTAAAAATTAGATACTGCTTTTATATGAGATACGGATACAGATACTTTTCATACAAATTATTGCAGCGTAATAGTGTCACGAAGGTTTTTAAGTGTTTTGTTGTTTGATTTGAAAGAAAGGCAGATTGAAGACCTATATGTGAAAATATATACGTAACATATATATTTTTGGAAGTTTGCTCTTCTTAGTGTTTTTTTTAGTAATTTGAGGAATTAAAATTAAATTAGTTCAAGACATGATAAATAAATTATAGCAGGTCAAAGAAACTATTTAGTATTGGTACATCCACCACAATAAAGCACTTTGTATAGTAGCACAGTACTAAAAATAATAAAGCCCATACGAAGTATAAAAAACTCCAACATTTTTTGAAAATGTCATCGAAGGCCCAAGGACCTCATACCACTTAAAAGCGAACTTGGTTTATTAGTTCGAATTGTAGAAAAACTCAGCTGATTCCGAGCTCTTGTAAGCTTCGAATCTGGATTTTGATGAAATTAACTTAACTTTTTGGTTGTTTTATTACCATAATAACTCGAAAGACTAGCAGCACAGTATGTATGCACTTGAAATGGTGTTGTAGATCTTAGAATTATATTAAAAATAGTGCTCGCAGTCTAAGAGCCTACAGGTACAATCATTATCTCTTAGAACTCAAGAACTCTCTAATTATCTTGCTACTAAAAATTGTTTTCCAATAATTACACACCGCAAATCAACACAAATTTTTCGTTCATTACTGCCAATTATATACAAAGGTGTTAAATAAATGAAATTATTTCGCTATAATTCATTGCAACTGAAATTGTCGTTTCAAATTGCAATCAAAGTTTGTCGTTTGAGTCTTTTGAGTTTTTATTTTTTATTTTTTTCCATTCGAATGCGAACTCAGCTAAATTGTAACTTTTTGTACGCATTCAAGTAGCTCAGGCGCAAATGATTTTATATTTTATGCTACGGCAAGCATATAAAATAGCAACCAACTTGGCGGTTTCCATTAATGTGACACTGACAAATTGCCAAATTCGCAAGCAGACAACCATGAAAAATTCGAAAAAGACAACGACAAGCGACAACGGCCTCAAGTGTTCTTTTTGGATGGAAAAAATAACCCAAGACGGAAACTGAAACATACATAAATTTTATTGACATTATGAACACAGTCGTTGCCAGTCAGTCAGTCGTCTACTTCTGTATTCAGTCGTACACAAGTAATGCTCTATAGAACGGAAGTTGTGCGCAGTCATGTGTTGAAATGCAGCGGCTTCAATGCGAGATAAACGACATTGCAAGAACACTTTGGCTTAATTATGCAATTGTAAAGAAATGAAAAGATTTCAATAAAAACTGAAATCATTTTAATTGTACGCATTGTGTATGTAACTACTTCTTTAAATACTTCCGATTCTATTTCGATGCATTATAAATTCTCAATCGTATACCATATTGAATTGATATCAGCAATAATTACCCTTGAAATCGCATTTAGATAGATTAACAATCACAACATTAAATTTATACAAAACCTCTGCTGGGAACGTTTCTTGAGTTTTACTTCGCTTTACAAAAATAAAATTGCCTCGAAATGTATCTCGATTGTTCGTTTTTTCGCTCGTTGGCCCGTTCCGTGATTGTTTGATTGGTCGGTTCGTTAGTTGGTTGGTTGACTAGACGACCTTGCGCAATCAAAACAACAACAACAACAGTAAATGCCGAACAACTCGAGAACAATCATTTAATGAACTGCTCGCATTAAGACAAAACACCAAATGAACCATTTTAGATCGCATAGCTTTGCATAAATCAGCAGCAAATTCTGGTTTTGAGCTGTTTGAAATTTCAGCGACTGGTACAAACTTTTTTTTATAGGTTTGGCCAGATCTACCAAGCAAAATTAGAGTGACCAATTAGAATATTAATCGATTTTGTAATAGTATAAATGAATGTGGGTAGGATAAACAATTTGTTGCTCAAAAATATCGGTCTACACGTATAGAAATATAACAACGAATATAAAATAGGCACATCTGAACATGATCTCTCTTTGCATCTAGAATCATCTACGTTCCAGAATATGACCCACTGAGATAAACCTGGAACGAGTTTGTAAATAGTTCATCTGTTTTTTAAACGAATGACTCTGAATGAGTGGTTCTTCAGAAATGGGTCTTATGAATTACTTTGCTTGTATTCTAAAAACCGAAAAATCAGAGTATGAATCATATGAAACCACAGTAAATTTAAAATATCGTTTGTCTGCGAACAAACCCGAATTTCAAAACGAATGTTGAATAGACTGTGGCAGGTTTAACATACCCAACCGTCTTTCCGTGGAATTTAACAAATATCTGTGAGATGTCAGCTTGTGCGCGAGTAGGGGCAAAGGAAAAGGAAATCATTGAATCATACGAATCATTGTCACTTCATTCATTCACACAATGATTCAGTGACACTCTATTCCATTGGCACACTACTGAACACACGATACTTTTTGATTCTATAGAATGAGTCACACAATTCATTGCGCGCCATAAGAAATATCTTGCATTCATTTGCTATTTTGACTTGACTTATGACAGGCTCGAATGTTTTTCATTTATCTTTTATTATAGATTAACTTGTTTGGTTAATAAAGTTGGAAAAAGTTTGAAAGTTTTGTATATATAACTTTAATTTCTAGCCTGTTTCACAAAATTATTTGAAGAGAAATGCCGAAACATTTTTTTTCAATCTTACTCTTCAATAGAAGTTAACTTGGTTGGAACAATTTAAACTGTATAATAGATTAAGCGAAATATTTGCCCTTCCGAAGCTTAAATATATATCCTGTAGAGTTTATCTACATTTAATGTAGTGCGTGCCAAGTTTAAGGCCCGAAGACCCATTGTGACAATTTTGTCGTGCATAAGACATGTCGAACATAAGACATAAATAAATCTTCTTCTGATCAAAGTGCTTTTCCCCCTAGAGATATATTCAAAGTTCTCCATCGACAACTAAATTTAAGTTAAACTTATGCCCTTTTTATGTTTGTGGATATAAGAGAATGCACTCATATGAAACTCAATACGTTTAAAGCCCTCCTCGCACTTCATATAGCATATATATGCGCACTTAAAAAGCACTCAATAAACTTAGATGCCATGTAGGTTGTCTTACTTTTATGCATACGAGTACGAGTATATGGGTGTGTTCTATAAAATTCATTTTACTCTATTTTAAATCTTTTTCTTTATTTTTTTTTTTTTGCACAAAAAATTCTCAGGAAAAAATTCTTGCTGCACACCCAGTTTTACCTTTAAAACATGATATTCATGTGGTAATTAACAAATTATGAGTTCCTGCTCAGCATGAAAGCTCATTTACTCAACTATTTACTTTAACCCTGAGAAATATGAAACGCTGGTCAATGGCTTCTCTCTACTCAAGCGAACCGCACACAGCGTGAAATGCAAAGAACAAAAGAATATAATTGAATGCATTTTATTTTATGTGGAAAAAACTATGAGTAGCAGAGTGCAACTAAAATATTGAAGCTATATGCAACATAATTCCCTATAGAGATAAACATAATAAAAAATTAAGTTGTACACACCCATTTATTTTCTTGGCACATCGTCATCATAATAAAATATAATTTATAGTGTAGCATCATAAATTGTTTATGGCAAATACGTGACGATTTTTTTTTTTAATATATTTTCATTTTTATTTTTGAAATATAAAAGGCCAAGCGCAAATATGAATCAAGGATTATATTGCGTACAGAGGCACACGCAGACAAATGTTAATAAATAGTTTAGCGATTCGTAAAAAACACACCCAATAATGGTCGCAGCGCATCAGTATTACTAAAAAATAAGAAACACTTTTGATTTCATAGAAATAAGAAAAGTAATATATTTAGTTTTGTTTTACTGATGAATAAGTATCGATAGCAGTTGAGTTGTCTCAAACTTAATAGTTGAAAGAATAGTACAAAGCTGAACGTAAGTCGGTTTTTTCTTCAAATAAAAAGCATTCTACTCCTGAAGTTGTTCCTTTTGGTGAAATAGTACTCATTCATAAAAAAAGTTGCTAATAAAAGCTTAAAATCTGCGGTTTGTGGTATTTTTTTTAAGAATTTTGTGTGTTTTGAAGGCAATAAAACTTAAAAATATATGTTTGCGAAGGATTTAGTAGAAGAATAGAGATTTCGACTAATTTAACGAATTTAACTAAAAATTGTTATATTGTCCAGACCAAGTTCCTATTAGTATTCTAATCAGTCTTAATGTATAATTTTCACAATAGATTTGACATTTAACATTTACCATGCACCTCTATTTGTGGTGCTCGATCTCCTTTCTATACATATTTGCCCAACCATTTGTATAAAATTGTTCTTGAAGATTTCTTCCAAAAAGTTTGAAGTCTCGCATAATTCGGTTTGCTTCCCTTTCATGTTTTGCTCCCATAAAAACTTAATTTTCTCTGTATCTTTTGAAAATCTAACCCCATTATTGCAAAAAAGTGAGCTCTAAAATATATTTCTTACCTCACCAGATTTTTCTCAACAAATTAAAAATGTTTGTAGTTCATAAGTATTTATAAAACTTTAATCTAAAACTTAGCATTTTATAGTCATTCACTTAATAGTCGCATTTAAATTGTTTCCTCATTTTGTATAAACCAATTTCCGTTCTTAAAAAAAAAATGCATTAAATACTACGAAACGAATTCAGCGCCCACAATTTAGTCCATTAATTCTTCAACTTAAAATAGCATACAAAAAAAAAAAAAATTAATAAAAAATTTGTACTGTTAAATCAGTGAAAAATTTACTGAACAAATACAAAAAAAATGGTAAAAAAAAAACCAAGCGAACAAAATTAAATTTGTAAAGTTTTTAGAGCGAAGCAGAAAAATTCACCTTGAGCTTAATTTCGGTCAAGCCGAAAGCATTAAATTTAATTAAATATAACAACGTGAAATGACAGCGCGACAAAAAATAAAATGAAAATTCAGAAAAAAAAAAATGCTAGCCAACTTTAAATTCACATAAAACAGTTAAACAAGCTAAAAGCTTAAAACAACAATGAAAACAATAAGTCAAACTTACAACTTTAAAAATAAATGCCAAAAAGTAAAAGATACAAAATTTCAGATACAAAAATTGCTGTCAGCAAACAAGACGAAAATATATGAAACGAAAGACTCAAGCAACGAACTTTTATGAATTAGTAAAAAAAAAACAACCAGCAACAGCGCAGCTAACATGAAGCTGAGACAGAAGCCACAACACGCCGACAGCAAAAACGCTTTCACAATATCATAAAGTGTAGATACAAATAATGAATTTTTCGCAATTAGCTCCTAAAATGGCAGACGGTAGAAGAAAAGCGAATGTTTAATGAAAACTCAACGCCACAGAAATCCAAATAATGAATAGCGAATTTTGTTTCGTACGAGTATTTCTCATCAGTTTTTATTTCGTTTTTCTACAACATTTTTTTTATTTGGGAGTATCCAATTACCTAATCTATTTCTATTTCTCTTTCTGATTGTCTTTAAATCAAAATCATGCGATTTAACCACATACAGAAATCAAATTCGAAACGATATCTCATGAAAGCGAAAGAAAAAAATTGAGCTGTTCAAACAAAAAATTGCAAAAGAAATCCAATCATGCACATGGAATGCAGTTTTGCTGTTGCAGTTTTTGAATAGTTTTACACTTTGTTTAAAAGTGAGTATTATTAGTTTCTTGGTTTGTTTGTTACAATTAGAAAAACCTATAAACTACTTGTATAAGTCAAAATTGGAACAGAGCTGTGTATCTCTTTTTAGTTCAATATATGGAGTCCAGAAGTTTTCGATACCTTCTGAAAAATACAATTCTCAAAATTAAAATTTTTGCAGAAATGGCTTCTTCATTCGACACAAATCTTTTACCACATAGCCATTACATCAACTTTTGAAACAGAAAATTGTTACAGTCGGGGGGAGGGGGAGTCCGGAGAATTAGGTTAATGGGTTACCAATTGAAAGCGAAATTCATAAAATTTTGCCATTGCAACTACGGTATTGTTCATTTCATGCTTGTTCATTCGTTGCTTTCATTTAAATTGGCCTTCCTTGGCTTCGATTTACCAAAAGAAAATCGACAGTTACGACAGTTCCGACAGATCACCGATGTTTCATCAACGACTACGAAACAATGCGAAAATTCCGTTTTATCTCATTTAAACTGTACCAAATATGATTTTGAAATTGTCACACAATCGCTTTTGTTGTCATTTTGGAACAAATACGGCACCCATCTTGCAGTCAGCTCTGTCATTCCCACATATTTATGCAAAATGTATTCCATTTGTTTACCTGAGATGCCCACACCCTCAGCAGTTTCAATCACTTTAAATCTCCGACCGACCATATATGTTATAATGCATTTTTTTGAGTGGCTAGATCTCACCTCGTTTAAAGTTAGCTGACCACTATTGTATGTTTGATATCGAAGGAGCAGAGTCCCCTTAACACTTATTTTATTTTAAAAGTTTTTTGCTTTCAAAAAATAAAATTGATGAACTGAATAATTTGTTAGTTACAATTCGAAGGCTAATATTTACAATAAATATTATCAATATGAGATTATTAAGAAAGATATCAGCAAGATGTTCAGCCTATACTTCGTGTTTTGTTATGAATTTAAAATGTTTAGAAAATCTGTGACACCACAAATTTCTTAACTATTCAGCAAATTTTCTTAAACATGGCAAGATCCTCTCATCCCTATATGGACGTTTGTGTAATAATGTACATTCTAAATTCCTAATAAAGCATCATTTCGCAATTATCAAATCTTATTAACAAATTTTCTTTACAACTCGAACTGCACTTCCTTAACTCGCCGCTAATGGTGTTTGAAATTTGTGTAAAGCGTATATAAGCTTCTCTTATACTGCATTTTTCATATTTTGTTTCCTCTATTTTGTTACCCCTTTAATTTATTTACTCACTCGCCATTGTTGGGCCAACGTTTGGGCTTTCATTTGAACAAAACTAACGGCAGCACTTGGCAACAAAAGCCGGCCACACCAAAAAACACAGATACTTTTATATACGTTTGTAGATACATACTTGTACATAGATGATTGTACTCGCACTTTGCTTTATTGCCACATTGGAGTAACTCGATTCAATGCAATTCGAATCGCAGCGCCGAGGTTTGCCTAGTCGTATCACGCCTAACTGGGCGCACTGCTTCATTGGCTTTTATATACATATATAATTTTTGTTGTTGCTTTTTGCAGCACATTAAATGCAACTATTCGCACGTCTAATGAAACTTGTACGCGATTTTGGACAATTGCCCGAATCAGGAGAGTTTGACAGCAAATGTTGCTAAGCTAAGGTAAGGTAAGGCATGGGCTTTACGTAAGCGCTTAGACCGCTGGAAAACCCAAAGCGAAAAACAAACAATTTATTTGTTGGAAAAGCGGCAAGATTATGCTGTGAATGTGAGAAAATGTTCGCAACGAATTGCGTCGTGCCGCATTTATTTATTTGTTTGTTTGTTTTTTCTTAAACGCGCGCTCAAACGCTGCTGACAGCTGAAGAAGTTAATGAATTAAAAGCTGTTGGAAAATTCAATATGGATTGTATAAAACGAAACACCAACTGCAGTTTAGTATGATTAAATGATGTTAATGTTTTGGGTCTTAGTTACTCTTACTAATAATTTACCATTGAAAATGGCTTGTATATTGTATTTCAAAATATTCTCTATGAAGATCAATACACTTTTGAATGCGTTTGAACCAATTTTCGAAGCATTTTTCCTACTCATAAGTGGGTGCTGCGACACAAGCTGTTTAAAGGCTTTAATAGCTTATTCAGACGTCAAAAAACTTTGACATGGCAAAGAAGTCAGTAAGGCCATGACCCATAAATTTGATGTTTTGAGTGCTCATCTTATGTGAACCGTGTTCGCATTGTCGTGGTGGAGGAAGCCGTCCTCGGTGGTTGACATTGCTTAATTCTTCGAAAACTTATGACAAACAAAGGATTGTGTACCTTTCAGAATTGACCGTCCTACGTTGATCTAATGGAAAAATTGCGACATGACCAGTTTTTCCGACCAATCAGTTTTTGCACCAAGCCAGATCAGCTTCTTGGTGGTCGTATAGCTGATCAGTAATCTAAAAACGCTCAAGGATCATACTTTGAAGAATCATTTAATGATTTGTAACGATATCTTTCAAAAATTTCGACCTTCTGCACATAGCATAACAAACAAAATTTCAGTGACACCAAGTGGCCAACATTTTAAAGACACCAAAATTACAAGATTTTGAAAAGAATAAATATTAACCGTTTCTTTTTATTTCAAGAGGCTCTGTTTAAAAAGGCTCAACATCTGTTGTTTTCAAAACAAACTCCCCGACGTACTTGAAGAAAATTAGGACATAAGAAACGTACCTCAAGTTTGAATCATTGAGACTACTATTTCTGGTTGTACCTTTTTTAAATCAAAAACTTTACAATTTCAGCTTATTATCATTTTTTTTTACTATAAACTTGGTTGAAAAAGAAAGCTAAATTCTTTATTAAAATTTAATTTCATGAAATATAAATGCAATAAACTAAATCTACTTATCGTTGACATTTAATTAAACATTTAAAATATAGCAAGAACATCTACAAAGAAACGGATCTCTAAAAACAGCTGTTCATTGTATAGCAAAAGTAAATTTCGCTTTCACAGCGCTGGAGAAAATAAAAAAGTAATAATCGAAAGGCGTTAACTTGTTTATTTATGTATTTTTTTTTTTTTAACGAGAGTATTTCTTTCTCTTCAAGCTAAAATGTACAAGACATCATTTTAAGCGTTTCGAGATGAAATGAAAACCTGTCCATCCAGTTGCTTCGATAAGGAACTTTTTTTTAACTCTATCTACGCTGATGTTATTGGCGTGCGGCATTAAAATTTATATATTAATTGGCGTTTCACATGAAGCTAAAGCTGAAACAAGTTTCACTTTTTTCGACTGTTGTCAAAATATATTTCTTTTTACACAAATCTGGCAAACCACGCGTGAAATTTCTACAAATTAGAACTTTTTAGCAGCAAATATGTGAAATTGGATTCATTCTTTTTTTTTGTACTTTTGTTGTTCATAAATAACGAAACATTCTTGCTGGTAAAAATAAATTTATCAAAAATAAAAAAATAAATAACAAAACAAAAGCTTGTTGTGTTCAAATTAAGTGGACGACCTTGATGAAGATTTATTGAGGTTGACTTTAAAATTATTGCCTCTTTAGTAAATTAATATATGTATTTATTGTATTTTGGTGCAAGCAGAATTTAAGTTGGTTTACTTAAGAAGCCACTAAGCTTAATATAATTATAAAGTGGTCCGTAGAAAATTCTGAATAGTTAGTAGAAACCTTGAAGTTTGTAGTTTTTGTTTTGGAGATTAGTATCGCTTAAAATTCTTTACAAAGCAAACACTATTCTAAAACTTATTATTTTAAAAGTTGGTTTAAAAAATATACGATCTTTATTCATAAATTTATTCGAACTCATATGTATTGAGCTAACTTACAATAATCTTTATATAGATACTTTTCTTGTGTTTACTGAACTTCATGGCTGAACGCCATGCGGAATTCTTTAATATAAAATGTTCGTCATTCGCCAAGACAACTTTTGGTTTAGCCTCCTTCAACATGAACATTCATCAATAAAAAAAAAAAATCACAGCCCATTGCTTAAGTGCATTTTCGAATCTCCGAAGAAATCTACACTATTTACGGATTTGAAACAAATTTTATTGATATGCTAGACACAACCCTAGACAATTAGTCAAAATAAACGGATCCAATGCTTATATTAGCCTCTTCTAAGAATTCTGAAGACTTGATTCGATAATTGTCCAACACCAAAGTTTTTCCAAGTAGTGTAGTATAGAATGAGGATGGCTTAAGTTGGAATTTCACACGCTTCCATTTTTGGAGTCAGTATAAAAAATTACATATGAAATAACTACTTTGGTTTATAGAGTATGGAAATTGTACGTCTGTAAGCAACCATAATGAAATGAGATAAAATAAAACCAAAAAAGGCATACCCGCTGTATGTTCGTCTCTTTGTGGGAGTGGACACGTACAATGGATCCGTTTATTTTAACAAGTATTATAATAATGTTTGATACTTAATAAATGTAGATGAAACTCTACATCATCATTGAAATTACTATTCTAAGTTAAACAGTTTCGCCACTATATGTTTTGGAAGTTAAAGCGAAAAATCGCAAGTGCGTAAAAGTGATTTTTACGTAAATATGTATCCAAAAATATTTTACATCGTTTTTTATTGTTCAATTTAAAAAAATTTTGCTTAAAATGTTTGCTTTAAATATGCCCATTATAAACGCTTTAAAATGTACTTCAATCCATTTTCACCTAGATTGATTCCTTCACGCAAGTCTTTATTACATAAATAGCATTTCACAATTCAAATTCCAGCACTGAAGCATTATTAACTGGATTAACAATCATTCTGTTTTATTATGCCAAACATGTTTCGCTTGAAAATATACTCTTGCCAAATTTTACGATTTAAAATCAGAGAAATAAAGTCTAACTGTTCGTAAAAATTTAGAAAATTAGCATATTGCAGGTCTAGTTTTTCGAAAGGTGTTCTTAATTGTGTGCGCTAAATTATGTTTTCGGAGTTGTCACTGGCATCTCAAGTAGCAGACGTACAACAACAAAAATGCGGGTATAAAAAGCAATACAATAACTCCACAAAAATATTTTGCATAAAAAGTAGGTGAATGTTTATATTGGAGTATTATAATAGATAACCAACGGTTTGCTATTGTCTTTAACCACTGCACTGTGAAAGGTCTGCCAGAGATAAACTCAAGAGTCATTCCAACGCCAAATTCAGCGACAAACGTAAAAGGTCAACTTAAAATAAAATAAATTTTTTTTACGAATATAAAATTGTTGGCGCTCAAATTGTCGCTTTCAAAGTCAAGTTGGCAGCTGCTGTCAAAATTTAAGAGCCCACACAGAAATCAAAATACAATTCATAAAAAAAGTTCAACTTACAAATTTCAAAAGCCAAAAATAGTTAAAAGTAAGCTAATGAATTTGTTCGAAGACAACACAATTTGTATGAGTAAGTTGATATAATATAAAAAAATCTACATACTCACAGATACTTAAGTGTCAAACAATAAAATTTACAATAGACCATTTTAATTAGTTACTCAAACTTGGCCCCTCCAATTTCCTTTAGCTTTAGCTGTAGTGTACAAATGCCTTCAATCGAAACGTGTATTACACTCTTGAGGCGCGTGAACTGGGTCAATGTCAAGCTGTCGAAAATTGTATTTGATTTGTTAGTTTTGAAGATGTTATATTCGTACATATGTGTATCTTGTATTAGACTTTGTATAGCATTAAATGACCGACACGGAAAAAGAAGTGCATATATATGAGCTTTACTAATTTTTCGAGATATCAACTTACAATAGAAGGGCCAGAAACTGATCTTAACAACTTCCAAAGTAGACAAAAAAAATATATACGAGGTGTGTACAAAAGTAAGGTGACTTTTCAAATTTCGCGGGCAACGTACATTCGAATTTTTTTGTTTTGTTGTGTTGGTACACTCGCCACGAACATATGTACATATGTTTACAGTTTTAGCTATGTAGCATGTTTAGTTTGTTTGTGAGAGGCACAACGGTTAGAAGTGTTTTGCGTGCTCGGCGATTTACTGCTTTTGAGCTCAGGAGCTATTGAATGACGTCAACAACGATCCAGATTTGCTCAAAAGGTTCATAACTGGTGCCGAAACATGGGTATATGTTTATGACGTCGAAACCAAAGCCCAATCGTCCCAATGGAAGAGCCCAGGTGAGCCAAGACCGAAAAAAGCACGCCAAGTTCGATCAAAGTTTTTATCACTGTTTTCTTCGGTTACCGTGACGTAGTGCTTGGAGGATTGGAAAAAGCGTTGGCTCAAGTGTATTGTATCTGAGGGGGATTACTTTGAAGGGGACAACATAAATATTGATGAATAAATAAATATTTTTTCCTCAAAATACAAAGTCACCTTACTTTTTGAACATACCTCGTATAGCATACCATATTAATTTAAAATGATGTACATGTGCAGACCTTCTACATTGTTTGTGTCATCTTATAATTTATATGCATATAATGAAATTTTAATGCAATTTTAATTTGAATTGTTTTTAAAAAGCTTGGTTTTTTTATTTATGTCTCATTTCAGCTGCCGCCGCGGTTATTTAGGATCGCATTTGTTATATGCCTCATAGTTGTGCTGCTCTCGCATACCAGTGACAGTGCACAGAGTAAGTATAATTGAATGTAATTATGAATCTTAGTACATTATTAAACAAAATCTAAAAAAAAAAATCTGTATTGAAGAACCCAGCACTTTTTTAATACATATTTAGGGTTTTACGATAAGAATATTTTAGGACAATTTTTGCTGTTAGTCTTCAAATATGCATCAAAAGTCACAATTACTCTACTAACACTCAATGGATTTTAATATTTTAGGTAATACCAGCATACTTAAAGAATTAATTTTTTTTTTTTTAATTTAAAAAAAAATATTTGTTTCGATTTTTGTTTAATTATGAAAGAAAAAAAAAACGAAGAAAATGAAATTATGATAAATTAATTTCTAAAGCAAATATCCATTGGATGAATATATGGATATGGAAAATTAACGAGGATTTTGGCGTCAAATTTCAATGTAATTAAATTCATTATAAAATTGAAGAACAACTCGAAAACCAAAATTTTTCAGAGAAACAAAGAGAAATAATGTCATCAAGAATACTTAACTGTATTGCTTATTAAGCGACGAACGGTTTTTCGACATTGCTTTATCAAAATTGATACTCGACAACACTAAAAATAGATACTTATCTACAGTTTTGTGTAGTTTTTATACCCTGCACACATTGTATGAAATTGAGTATTATAAATTAATCGAAAAGTTTATAGCACAGTTATTGATACAGATCGGCCAACTACGGTGAAAATAGCTTCACACTAAAATATGATTAGGTAGAGATGCTTGTATGGATAAATTTTTTATTAGTAATTTAAGAGTCTTCATTTTGTATGAGTGGGTTTCAGTAAAAATTTTTGCTGACTGATTACACTATGCAAAAAAATATTTTTTTACTTTTATTTATTTATTTTTTTTTTAAATAAATTATTACCTGCTGAAACGAAAATCGAAATAAAACTTTGTTCTTTGGATAGCATTTTTTTTTAATTTTACCCAATTTTTTCGGTGCTAGTCTTATATATTGTAACACATCTCGACTTGCGGTTAACCGATTTAGTTGAATATAATACCAAACTTAACCAAATACCAAAGATAATTAAATTTTGTTTAATAACTTGGTCAATCGGTTTTGTAGTTACGGAGCAATAGGGAAAAATATGGCGAAACCATTTTTTTGTGTCAAAAATTATATCGAAAATTCATTAAATCGACTAGAAAAATCGAAAAGGGTATGCTTAGTATTTATAAAGAAGTACCTTTGCCTAGAAAACAAGCTGCCGTTGAATGAAATCCATGGAAAGAAAACGAAATTACGGACAATTGAGTTTTTTTTATTTTTAGACTTGTTCTTTATTAATGACGAGGCTATACGACTAGTAATGATAGTTCATGCGAAGCGTATTCAAGTTTCGTTTCTATAAAAAACTTAACTTTTTCTTTTGTTGATAAGCCTTAATGAGTTTTTTTTTTATGTAGTAATAATCAGTTTGAGTCTATTATAAATTAAAGCAATTTTTTCATATATGTACATAGTTGAAAATTATTACAATAGCTGTCATAATTAACTCTTTCATCTTAAACATTTTAAAATTACAGCAAATAATTTTAAATTATCATAAATCATCACTTATTTTGCTGATTTTATTGTTGATAAAAAATAATTAAGCAAAAAATTTCATCATTTAAATTGACATTTAAAACGATTTCAATACTGGATTTTGTTGCATTTGAAAGTAAATAATTTATACGTATACAACAAATATTTGTACTCTTTCGAATATAAAAGTTGCATTTATCGTATATCTACACATGTAGGTATATGTATATGCATATCAATTTTTTCTTATTGTACGCAAAATAAGATTTGAGTCTGCGCGCTCAGCATGACTCCCACATATGCAAAAGTTCTCTCTCTTCTTCTCTCGCTGTTTCACTATCTTGCTCATTGTTGTTCTCTTTTAGTCACTTGTTCTTATTGACATTAACGCGTTGCTTATATTTGTTTTTTGGCACAATCAGAATAGGAGGGGATATAGCTCAGTGGTAGAGCATTCGACTGCAGATCGAGAGGTCCCCGGTTCAAACCCGGGTGTCCCCTATAATTACTTCAGTAATTTCATATTTTTTTTATTAGCTAAATACACTATGAGTGGTTATTCAGAGCCTTACAAATGGAATTGTGCTCTTCTAGCTTAAATAAATTTGTAAAAATTTGAGTCCCTGCACAAAAATTTTTGTATAGGGTTTGGTGAAATGTCAAAATGTACATATGTACCATAACAAAGAAAGCATCGGAGACCGCATAATATATTTGTTATCAGAATGACAAGATGAATACATCTAGACATGCACCCTCATCGGGGGATACCACGATGAGGGTATGACTTGTAATAGATTGTTTTGGCATATATATGTCTATCCGATATTGTTGATACTAATCTATGCTATTATCTACAGTAATACAAAAAGATTAAGTTTTTGAGATTGTTTGCTGTTGATAATCTCTCTCGCCTATTGGTTGGAATTTACGTAGACAAAATATTCACCGAAAATATAAAAAGATACATATTACAACCGAAAATTCCATAATTTTTCTAGATCCAGTTCCAGTGTTTTGTGTCGTGACGGGCTTGGGACGAAAGTATTCCAATGAAACTATTTTCTGTTCGATTTTGAAATTATTGAAATTTTGACTGCATTTCCAGAAAACACTTCGTGCGAAATTAATTTTATTCCAACCCATCACACGCCTAATATTCTTAATCAGCTCGAAGATAAAAATCGAACTAGCCAAAGCCGCTAATAGCCCCTTCGTATTTCAGAAGACGATCGGAACTTTGGTATGCTTCTACCGCCCACTTTTCGGTTGCTACGTGTACATTTTAAAATCTTTTTGTACGCTTCCAACAATGTTTGCAACACCTTAAAGGAAGCTTCGGTGTATATTCGTGATCAGCGCGACAAGACGAGTTGATCTAGCCATGTGTACATCTGTTTGTCTGTGCGTTCCTCCCAGCCCTTCCTCCAAACCTTCGAAATATTGGTTTGCTCCATTGTTCTTAAAAAAAAAAAAACATTTACATATACACAATTAAAAAAAAAATGTTCCTTAACACAAACACTTTACTTTCAATGAGAGAAAAGCAATAGTTTATGATTTGACAAGTTGATACGTTGCTTAATTTAAGGATCGGACCCATGCGGAATGTGCCAATGACCCCATCATAGAAACTTTAGCTGCATGTGAAGAGTATTAAAGCTTCGTTTCTACTGTTCTACTTTAGATAAAGGTACAGCAAAAAAAAAAAAAAAGAAGAAAAGGTAGTTATGAAGAATTAACGGTTAGTTTTTGTCAGTTGTTTTATAGAAAATCTGAATAGGTACTTGTATATCATTAAACATAGGCACGATTTCCAAAAAAAGAGGGGACACCCGGGTTTGAACCGGGGACCTCTCGATCTGCAGTCGAATGCTCTACCACTGAGCTATATCCCCAATATAAAATCTATATAATAAACCTAAATACGAGTGAAGTGATTATAAAAATGTTTATACTTTATCTGACTCATTTTAAATATAAATGCAAAAACCTTTTTCGTTATCTTCATTCAATTCAAAGAAATAATAATATTTATACAGCTTGCATACCATTTTAATAATTAAGTCAAGAAATACATAAATGCTTGTGTAATTACACATAAAAAAAATTGCATTCTAAACTAATTTAATTAAAAACGGAATCGATTTAAAAATCAAACGATGAAATCCTAAGAATGAGTGCAAGAGTCTCAGAATAAAAAATAAGTCTTTTTTGACTTGAAGTATGTTAAAAATTTTATTTCAATCTCTGAAAGTTTACCAAATTTACTCTCTCAGCTGCAAATTATGCAAACACTTTACTTTCAATGAGAGATACGGTGCTTACCCTTTAGGCGAAATAGCTAAGATGGTAACTTTGCGACCAGTGGCGTTTATTGGTAAAGGTTCGAATAGCAGTTTCCTCCTCTATCAAATAATTTTTTATTTTTTTTTTTAACTGTGTAAAGACAAAAAAATTATATTACTATTTTCAAAAATTAGAACATCGAACACAAAAATAAAATAAAAAAAACTGTATACCACAAAAATAACTAAAGAAAACATATTTTAAACCTATTTTATACTGAAGTCCATCCTATTTTCGATTGAAATCATTCTAGTTTCTTCTTCAAGTAAGCCTAAAATTGGCTTAAAACCAAGCTAATCATTATTCTTTAATGTTTCGGCATTCGTACTTCATTTAAGAAACCCCGTACTTTTTCTATCATTACTATTAAACTCAAGTACCGAATTTTATATTCAGTTTCCTTGCAATTAATTATTGCCAATGCACGATGATAAAAAAGTAAAGATCTTTGATAGTGTAGAAATAATTGTCCACATTAAATATTTATACACAAGTAAAAACTCTTCATTAAGCCAACAATTAAATCTCAAGAACATAGCATACCATACTGATTGTCTGATTGTCACGATTTATATATCGAACTCTTTAAATCGGAAGCGATAAATAAATTTAAAAAAAAAAGAAGTTAATTTGACAAATTAAAGCTAAAGCTTTGTCAACTGTAGATCATCATCACAAACATTTGTACGTCATGAACGTCATTCCTTGTCATTAATTGGAAATAATCGCACTCGAAAAATCTCGCAAGCAGTCAAAAAAAAAAAAAAATGGCTTTAGACAATTACGAACCGATTTCGACAGCAGCCACATTGATTGATGGAAGATGGCGTTGAAGTGTTTGATAATCTTTAGTGGCTGCTGTGGCAGGTGGTAGCTGGCATCTTGTGGAAGGTCAAGTGTTTGATTGAAGTTTAGTTGTTTACTCAACATCAGCATAAAGCTTGGGTTTCTTCACTTTCAAACTAAGTAGGTCTAATGAGCAATAATGACTTACTAAACTGAAACATTTTTAATAATTTTGTTTTGCAGCTAAAACGCGTCGCAGATTACGCGGACGTCCAACAACAACAGCAGCGTCTGCAACACGTACCAATATTGTTGCCTCCAAGAAAGCAGCAACCCCAGCGCCTTCATTAGTCGATGTTGCCGAGAAGCGTATTGATCAGCAGCCCGCATCCGCGTCGACTTCTACGACGGTAACACGTTCACGATTACGCTCCAAGTCGAAGCTGCGTGGCGCTGCTGGAGCCGCTGGCGCAGCAGCCGCTGGCACTGCACTAATTGCAAGCGGTTCCTCGCTGAAGGGTAAAAAGACCAAGGTCGACGATGGCTCACCAAAGATTGTCTGTTACTACACCAACTGGTCGCAGTATCGCGTTAAAATTGGTAAATTTGTGCCGGAGGATATACCCGCCGATCTATGTACGCACATAATCTTTGCGTTTGGCTGGCTGAAGAAGAATAAGCTTAGCTCGTATGAGTCCAATGACGAGACCAAGGACAATGTACCCGGTCTATACGATCGCATGATGACGCTACGCAAGGCGAATCCCAAGCTGAAGGTGCGTGTACTTTAATTGGCTTTAAATGTAATCCTAACCCTTTCGCATATTTATTCAATGTTGCAGATACTGCTCGCCTTGGGTGGTTGGTCATTTGGTACACAAAAATTCAAGGATATGTCCGCTACACGTTATACGCGTCAGACCTTCATCTACTCCGCCATACAATTTCTACGTAAACGTGACTTCGATGGCCTCGATATGGATTGGGAGTATCCGAAGGGTACCGATGATAAGAAGAACTTTGTGCTGCTGCTGAAGGAATTGCGCGAAGCGTTCGAAGCTGAGGCACAAGAGTTGAAGAAACCTAGACTGCTGTTGTCCGCCGCTGTGCCCGTCGGTCCAGATAATGTACGTGGAGGCTATGATGTGCCTGCTGTGGCCAGTTATTTGGATTTTATAAACCTGATGGCATACGATTTTCATGGCAAGTGGGAACGCGAAACCGGACACAATGCACCGCTCTATGCACCCTCAACAGATTCTGAGTGGCGTAAGCAATTATCTGTAGATAATGCCGCCAGTTTGTGGGTTAAAATGGGCGCACCTAAAGAGAAGCTAGTTATTGGTAAGTACTGCATTAATAGCACTTAAAAATGTATGTAGGTAAATCAATAAGTTTGAATTGCAGGCATGCCCACATATGGACGCTCCTTTACGCTCGCCAACACCGAAAAACATGGTCCAAATGCACCAGCTACTGGCGGTGGCCGTGAGGGCGTCTACACCAAGGAAGGTGGTTTCCTAGCATACTATGAAATTTGTGAAATGTTACTCAATGGTGCCGTCTACGTATGGGATGATGAGATGAAGGTGCCATATTTGGTTGATGGCGATCAGTGGGTCGGTTTCGATGATGAACGCTCCATACGTCATAAAATGCATTGGATCAAGTCAAATGGTTTTGGTGGCGCTATGGTCTGGACAATAGATATGGATGACTTTAAGGGTGAAGTGTGCGGTGGAAATGTAAAGTATCCACTGATTGGCGCCATGCGAGAAGAACTGCTGGGCATATCACGCGGCAAGGAGGCCAAGGATGTCAACTGGACTGAGGTGGCGGCAACATTTGAAGATATTGTAGAGGTCTGTTGCATAAAATAAATATTGCACGAGTATTAAACTCAAATAACAATATAATTGCACTATTCTATAGAAACCGGAGCCCATCAAGATCTCTGTGGATGAAATACTGAACAAGGTGCGCAAGCCACAAACTGTCAAAAAACAACGCATCAAGGGCGGAGCTAATGCCATTGCAACAAATTGTAAAAACTTTTAATTTAATATTTTAATACAATACTAACTACTTTCAAATATTTTAACAGCACGTCCTGCACAGGTCTTCTGTTATCTGACTAGCTGGTCTGCCAAGCGTCCTGGTGCTGGTAAATTTGGACCTGGCAACGTTGATCCTAAATTATGCACACACATTGTCTACGCCTTTGCCACGCTGCAGGATCATAAATTAACCGAAGCTACGGATGATGATCCTGAGAACTATGAAAATGTCATAGCGCTGCGCGATGATAATCCAGAACTGCAAATATTGCTGGCCATTGGTGGTTGGGCTTTCGGTTCGACACCATTCAAAGAGCTCACCTCGAACGTTTTCCGCATGAATCAGTTTGTCTATGAGGCAATCGATTTTCTGCGTGATTATAAATTCAATGGACTCGATGTTGACTGGGAATATCCACGTGGCGCTGAGGATCGTACTGCCTATGTGAGTCTGTTGCGTGAACTGCGTCTTGCCTTTGAGGGTGAGGCTAAGTCATCAGGATTGCCGCGCCTGCTGCTGACTGCCGCGGTACCAGCTTCCTTTGAAGCAATTGCTGCTGGTTATGATGTACCGGAAATTTCGAAATATTTGGATTTCATTAATGTTATGACCTACGACTTCCACGGACAATGGGAACGCGCTGTTGGACACAATTCACCGCTATTTGCTCTGGAAACAGCAACGGGATATCAAAAGAAGTTGACCGTTGATTACAGTGCACGCGAATGGGTTAAACAAGGTGCACCCAAGGAGAAACTGCTCATTGGTATGCCAACATATGGACGCAGTTTTGAGTTAGTGAATGAAACACAATTCGATATTGGTTCACCGGCATCGGGCGGTGGTAATGCGGGCAAATTCACTAATGAGGCAGGTTTTTTGAGTTACTACGAGGTGTGCTCATTCCTGGCCGCTGATAATACAACGCTTGTATGGGATTCGGAGCAGCAGGTACCATTTGCGTATCGTGGAAATCAATGGGTCGGTTTTGATGATGAACGTTCGCTGAAGACAAAGGTGTGTAGCTCTGTAGAGTAAGTTGAAAATTAACTACTAAAATATTTCTCCCCTCACAGACCGAATGGCTGAAGGAGCAAGGTTTTGGAGGCATTATGGTCTGGTCTATCGATATGGACGATTTCTCTGGACGCTGTGGTAGCGGCAAATATCCACTACTAAATGCGCTCAGTGAAGAGTTGAAGGGCTACAAGGTAGAACTGGAATATGAAGGTCCTTACGAATCGCATGGACCCCGTGGTGCATACACTACAAAGGATCGTAAGTTAACTTAACACTTTTCTTGTGAAACTGCTCTAATTTCTCTTGCCTTTTCTTACAACAGCACACGAAGTCACCTGCGAGGAAGAAGATGGACACATCAGCTACCATAAGGATTGGGCCGATTGTACGCACTATTATATGTGCGAGGGTGAACGCAAACATCACATGCCATGTCCCGCTAATCTGGTGTTTAATCCACAAGAGAATGTTTGTGACTGGCCCGAAAATGTTGAAGGCTGTCACCAGCCAACAGAAGCGCCGGCCTAAATTGTACTTTAAACTTTCTATCCCGCCTATATTTCTCTCCCTCATCTCTCGCTCTTTAAACTAAACTCTTAACTAAAACTTGTTAACATATAACTTACTTATTAGAATAGACTACGCGACCAAGCGCAAAGAAAACTGCCACTTATCGAAATTATTAGACGAAAAATTTCCGCTGCCTGCCCACAGAAAATACTCAAAATTCCACAAATTCATATCTTATACGAGTATATTCTTTTTGGACTTTTTGTCGTCGTTATGAATTTATTTCTAAGCGAGTTTAGCATGCTAAGTAATAGTTTTGTAAATTAGTTAAAACCTAAATCAAATCGCTTTGAAGAATCGTTTATTTTGTGTTGTATAAATTTAACTAATGCTGCCTAATCTTTATCTAAACAAAAATTCCAATCCAATCTTCACAGCAGAAACTAAATAAATATATATAAAAAAAATTGATGTACAGAAAACAAAAAAAAAAAAAAAAACAATATAACAACAAAAAGCAAGTATATAGGAACAATGCCCGCTTCTATATATTAAACTGTGATAATCATTAACAGAAAAAAAGAGTATATCAAAATTGTTTTGTCAAATAAATTTTATAGCTTTTGCCGCAGCTTATTTTTTAAAAATCCTTTTATCCTTCCGAAAGAAAAACAAACAAATATTTATACAGTTTTCTGTCGTCTACTATAATATCTATTTGTTTATAATTTTCAAAAAAAACAAATTATTTTTTTGCGTTGTATCAATACACATTAAAAAAAAACTTTGTATTATAGTGTTATATAAATTAGTTAATAAAATATTAAAATAAAAATCAAAATTGAGTATGATTTTACTTATTAAGAACACCTTACACATCTTATACATTTATGGGTAAAAAAATTTGAAAGGTGCGACCAGCGAACTAATGAGAACTCGTAGCTGAGTTCGAAACACGCGTATTTGCAGCTAAAACTTTCTTTCTAACAAAACGTTGTTGTTATGGTTCTCGTTTACCGTAAAGAAACTTATGTTAAATATTTCTCAATTTTAAAACTACCTTGAGCTAGCTAATTCAAATATAATAAATTTTCAATTATATATTCGTATAGCATACAATCAATTAATTTAATTAATATATGAAACAAAACTAGCTAAAAAAGGTTATGGTTTTCGAAATCCGAATCCAAATCCGTAAAAACGGATATGAGCAAACATATGCGAGAAGCGTATTAATCCATAATGTACTAAATTAATACTAAAATTTATATATTGTTCCTACTTTAAAGAAAAGTTTAAAATTTGTGTAAACAGAATAATTAAACAATGTCAGATCTCAAACTTAACTTAGAAACATGGAAATTCGAAACTCAAATACAAAATATTTCTCCACTAGGTTTACCTTCTATCAAAAAACCACGAGTATTCAAGTGCATAAAAAATTGGAGTGATTCGAAAATAATGAAGAAATCACATCAGTGTGCAGAGTCGTGAGCACCCATTATCAATAAAACACAATGTTTTATATTAAAACGGTTGAGGAATATTGCCGAAAATATGCTAAAAGTTTGTGAAATTATTGAGATAAATGACATTGTATATGATAATAATTACATACATATGTATGTACATATATTGAAGAAATACCCTTTAAAAATGCCGGTCATTGTTTTGGTGCAAGGAAACATACAAAAATTAATAGCAAATTAATGGATTCATATGCTACCTTGCGCTATACAAGAACGGCGAGCAGCATCGCTGAACGACTATTTAACAAAAACGATTCAGACCAAGCAGATAGTAAAGACAAGGCAGCATTATCATCATAATAATTGTACTTGACTTTGCATCAAAAAACAAAAGTGTGGGCCCAATGGCTTGGTACAACGGCATGTTTTGAAAAACAAAATGGTATGTGATTTAAATATTTATTGTTACTTTATTTAAGCAACAAAGCATTTATTGAACATAACTTTATTACACTCATATTATCATCGAACTTCTATCTCACTCCATCTCACATGTTACAGTGTTGTACAATACTAATATATATTACATTTTAGGTATTCTAATACTAACCTAACCGGTAATGGAAATACCTTAACCCTATTCTATATTCAGTATTTTAAATATTTGAAGATATATTATAGGTTGTTGAAAACTGTATTTTAATTATGGTGTGAAAAAAATGACGATGAGATGTTCTGCCCATCAAATAAGGATTTAAATATTATACTGTGTTTCATACTCTAAAGCATTAAAAAAAATTTTTATTTTTGTAAAAATTCTTTTTTTTAATTTCTAAATAAAAAAAAGAAAATAATGTTGAAAAATAATATTTTAGAAAGAAAATCTAAAAATCCAGGTTTGAAGGTTTTACCTTTTATAGTCTTCAAAATCTCGTTATTTAAACATACAGACAGACGGACACACATGGGAAGATCGACTCGGATTTCGACGCTGACCATGAATATAAATACTTTATGGTATCTACACAAACTTAGTATACCTTGTCCACCAGGGCAGGGCATAATAATAGTAACAGCTAAAAAGCCAAGAAGCTCGCTCGTATGGAATATAATTATGCCGCTACAACAGAAAGTACCAAATGAAGCATGTTTTAATTCAATCATAATAACACAAAGTGTAGAGCCACAACCACAGCTCTTACATCAGTCAATAACAGTAGAATTATGAATGGTGTTGTAGTTAATAAATCAATATCATGTCAATTATAAATTGAAACAAGTTTGAAACACTAAATCAGCATAAATCAGCTAAAAAGTCAATAATAAACTGTGATATATAATGTTCCTCAGAACACAAATGATAAATTCTACGTAGAGAACAAAATTTTCTTTTGGGAAAACGTTCCAGTAAAACACAGAATAGTACTGTTTTAGCACATCAATCACCAAACTCACTGGAAAACCCATGCCGTGATCTAGTGTCTTATGTTGATGTTCTTAAACTATTATTAAGTCGTTTCATTAATACAGATATCCTTTAAAAAGTAAACAATTTAAACAATTTACAATTTAATCAATTTAAAAGATAAACGCAAAATTTCATACAATGCCCCACGAATGCGCAAATCTTGTATAAAAAATCAATTACATCTGCACCAACTTAGAAACTTTTCAAATAAACGAGATATTGGAATAAAACCAAAGTCAATTATCGTAAGACCCCATACCATATCAACGATTACATATATGTATCGGAACATTTTATAGAAATACAAATTAATTTCGATTGAAACCCTTTCTAATATGTAACAAAACAAAAAAAAAAAAAAAGAACTTAACAATGCGGTTTTTGTACTAAATCAATTTCGATCAGAACTTATGTATGTACATCCGATTTTGAAATATTAACTGAAAAAAATTTACTTTTTCATTCTTATATGCACATAAATGCATTACATGTATAAAATTAAATTAAAAATTAAAGTTCTGATCTTGAAGATTTTCAAACAATTTGTTCTTTAAATGTCTGGAAATCGCTTCTAATGCATGATACTCTTAAGACCAATAATGCATGTTGTCTGCATGACTCATTAAACGTCTACACACCGCTTTATTGTGGTATTTTCTACCCCATATTCTTTGGTCGACCCATTTCAGTACATTAGACGACGAAGAGAAAAGAACAGCTGGAACAAATACAGTTTAATGTATTTTTATTTTGTGCATGTCTTCGAAAGGCATTAAAATTGCTAAAGTAAATTTTAATTACCATTACTGCACGTATTGAAAATTATTCACAAGGTACAAATATGTAGTTATCTACAACTAAAACCAAAAAAAATTAATTAGGTGGAAATATTGCCAGATCCGGCGTGTGACGCGTTACGGCAGCCATTTTGCTTTGCCGAGCACATGCATGTCATCCCCTTTTGTAGCTATACACAGAGTGTATGCGGAAGAGCGTGACAAACATATAGCAGCGTTCGTCTTCGCCTGGGTTGCGTTTTGTACAGTGTTGCTTTCGTGTGGTTTGTGTGCCCACAATTCTTTTTCGGGTAGAATAGCAGCAGCTTAGTTCAGCCAATTTGTACAGTAGCGGCGGCTTTTTTTCAAGTGATTGTCACAAACGCAACGCGCAGAAATTGGGAAATTGTTTCTGAACGGTAATTGATGCAGTAAGTTCAGCTACGTAATAACAAAATATAAAAATAAAGTTCTACTTTCAAATAATTAAATTTACTAGCAATTAAAAAAAAAAAACGATTTGAGTGTGTATGTAGATTTAGTTTGGCTAGCTCCCCATGCAAATTTGTTTGCGAAAAAGCAACGACGACGACTAAATAGGAAGGCGATTGGCCTAGCCTGCCTTCTGATTTTGTTGCTTTTATATTTAAGCGCGCGCGTGTGTGTGTAAAAGATATGGCTAGTGTAGTGTATTTTGATATTTTATTCGTGACTTCCAATAGACGACTGACTAACGAAGCACGCCATAATGCAGCTGCCGCCTATATGCATTAATGAATAATAAAAAAAAAAGAAATAAATAAAACAAAAAATGAATGGTTTTTCAGACGCATCCAGTAAACCCTTCCGTTACAATTCCACTAAAAGTGATAAGACAAGCGAGCAGCAAACATACCTATAACAAGTAAAGCCAGAGCATAATGAATAATCAGATAAACACTGCATACCGAAAGATTAACAATCTACTATCAAGTGGTACTGTCACAGTGACCGGACCCAGTCAACCGCGCATATTGAAACAAAAAGTGAACTCATCCTCTATTGCCGCCACAAACTCAAACAGTGTACAAATGCCGAGCGGACAAATGCGGTGCTATGTTTGCGATGATTTGCTCAACATCAATCAGACTAAACATCAGATAACCGAAATGTTTACGACGCACACGTCCACAAAGTTTCCGAATAAACTAGGTCAGTTGGTCGGCGATGGCTTCCTGGTCATTGTTAGCCCCGAAGATTTCGTCTGCTCGCGCTGTACGAACCTCATCAACTATTGGGACCGTCTGGAAAACGATATCGATCGTGTGCGGAGTAATCTGATGAATTTGCTGCATAAAAAGTACAGCTTAAATGATGAAAGTGGCGTTGTTACAACTGAGAGTAATCCACCATTGAAAGTGCAAAAGCTTGCTGTAGGTGTTGGTAGTCGTACCGCAGAGGATCCTGGCGAACAAAATCGCGTACGAAAGATGGTACAGCCGCCCGAACAGAGTTTTCCGAAACAGACTTCACCTGGTCAAGGTAAGAGCTTGAAATTATCAATGTAACTTACATGTACATATTTAACTTATGTTTAATTTTTTATTTTTTTTTTCACTATAGTGAGCACAGTACAACAAATCAAGATTGCTACGCCAGTACAACAAACTACGGCTGGTACACAGACAGTGCAACGCAAGGCAACAAAAATATACAAATGTACATCTTGTGACTTTAAAACCTCTGACATGCGTCTCTTCAATTCACATTTTGAGACTTGCAAGCAGCAAACTTTCCAGTGCAAGACATGCAAGCGTATATTCCCCAATTTTGGCGCAATGAAGCAGCATATGGTACGAGATCACAACACGCCTATGGACAATACTTGTGCTGTTTGTCATATAAATTTCGTTAATGAGGGTGCTTTGCGTAAGCACATGGAGATCAATCATGCCACCAATGTATTGGTCACCACAGCCGTACCTGCTGGGTCGGCTGTCTCGGCGGCTGCTGCTAATGTTAATACTGCTGCTGCATCACCCGCAGCGGATTCGACAACAAGTGGTGCCAATGCTTTGTATTCATGCAATCATTGTAACTACAAGACAACTGACAAAGTAGCATTGGATGAACACACGCGAAAACATCTTGGCAGTAAGCCAAAACCATTCAAATGTCGCCTGTGTTCGCAGCGTTTCGAGACGCGTGAAGCTGCTACTGTGCACGCTAAACAGCATCAGACAAACTATTTCAAATGTGGCACGTGTTCCATGTCGTTCCCCAAACGAGAATTGCTTGTTAAGCACTTTGAAGTGCATCAAATGGCTGGAGTATCGCCGGTGGGATCCATGGCGCAGTCACCCACTGCTCCTGTTGTATTGAAACAGCAGCAACAACCACAACAAACCACTACCCAGAATGTGCACACTACACAGAAACTGTTGCAGGAGACAATAGACGAAGCATTGAGTGATAGTGTGACTTCAGCTGGTGATGTTGCTGTAGCCGGTGTTGAGAATAATATACGCTTCTTCTCTTGCCATATCTGTTCATTGACGTTTATCCAGGAGAATTACTACAATCACCATATGGAAACACATCGCCGCGAGAAAAAGGCCGGTGACGGCATGAGTGCAGCTGCATTGAGTGCAGCTGCTGCTGCATTGCTTAGCGATGAGACATCCGAGATAACAACTAAAACAGAACCAGGAGAGCAGAGTGCGGAAGCAGATATTGAAAGTATATTTGAAAAAATGCATTCAGATAAGGGTGAAATAGGTGGTACTGAAATTGCGATTGCTACATCTGGTGGTAGTACTAAAACAACAAATACCAACAGAAATTCAACAGCAGCTAATGATAAACTTGTTATTACATCTCAAGAGGGTACTGGCGGTATAACATTTAACATAACGATTCCGCAACCAGAATCTGGCGAGCAGGCAGAAAAGGTAACGCCAACAACTACAGCTCCCGTATCAGTGAGCATAGATATGCCAGTATTGGATCAACCAGATGATGAGACATCTTCACAGGATGCAATGGATATTAAGAATATTAAAACGGAGTCCAAAATAACTGATGATGCAACAAAATCAGTAGCTGCTGCGCCCGTTTCAATGCCAAGTTTAGATGATGACAATGATGCTACTGCTGATGAGCAAGCAACTACGGATACGCCCACAAACGCTGACGAGAAGTCAACTGGAAGTGTGAAAAAGGAAGGAAGCGTCGAAAGCGAACATAAAACAGTTACCGCTGAAGAAGCACCCAGCGCAGCGGAGGAAAGCACAGAAGCTGCAACATCAGCATCGGGTAGCGGCGCCGAAGTCGAAAATGCTGAGTCTGTCGAAAGTGCAGAGGCCGAACAAGTTGCCACAGCCGAAGGCGAAGCAGTTGCTGCTGAACATCAAATGACAGATGAGGGCGAACATCATGTGGCCATGGAATTAGATGAATCAATGCAAGCACAAGTTGAAAGTGGTCAAATTAAATTCATCGTAAATGATAATGGACAGATAATACAATTAGATAACCACATTATAACCGACGCAGACGGCAACCAAATCTTAGTGCAAGATCCAGAACAAATACAACAATTACTGCAAAGTGTCGGTGTGTTGCAATCCGGTGAAGGGCTCGATGGTGAAACATTGCAAATGATGACGGACAGCAATGGGCAGATGGTGCTCGTGCAGGGCGAAAATAATGAATCGCAACTGATCGATGCATCGCTGTTAAATTCTGAAGGGCAGTTAATTATACAACAGGGTCAAGACGAAAACGAAGGTCCACATGTAATCAGCGAAGATGGTACACGCATTCCGGTCTCCGTTTCATACACCGAAGATGGACAACCGATTGTACAAGTGCAACAGCAAGTGCTCGAAGCAGCAGGCGCAGAAGGTGTTGTTGTGCAGAAGGAGGTCGAGGGAACTGCTGGTGACCATACGGATGAACCCAATACCACAGAGGCGGTAGATGCTGCCAACGTAACGGCAACGAGCAGTGCTAACAGTAGTGCCACTGGTGGTGGGTTTTTTACTCTAGAAGAATTCATACCGTCATCGGGGGAAGCTAAAGCCGACTAGGAGTGGCTTTAGGAACACGAAAACTACACGATTCTCAACACACATGACGATGATTGGAATTTTTAGGGTATGTTGAAATTAATATCTTTATATAGCTCCAATGAGCTGTACACGTTTTTAGTGTAAAAATCAAATCACAGAGTTACAAGGCATTAAAAAGATATATTGAAGATGATATAAAATAATAAGCAGAGCATTAAAGTAGCAATATCCGTTTGTCAGTTAATGTAAGCGTACTAGTCACATGTGCTGCAATTTAAACTACATAGTTATATTTGCAAATGGCAAAATTATATTTGTTCAAATGTATGTAAGAGATCAAGTCAATCTAAATTCTTTCACATGACATTTAAACAAACAAAATATACTCTGTTTACAAATATTTTTGTGCAAGTCATATTTTCTCATATATGTAACTGTTAGTGTAACTTGGAAATTTCTTGACTGCTTCGTATTAGACTTTAAGTAAGAAATGAAAAATATAAAGTATAAAATATAAAATATAGGTATCGAATATATTGTTTAACAAATACCTTAGTTATATAGTATCTCGTTGTCGGGTATGCTTAACTATAGTGCACATCTTTTCTGTTTTTTTCTTTTTTATAATGTACTTACAATAATTTTTCTTTCTTTTTTTCTATTTACAGAATTTTATTCAATTAATACTGGATGTTTTTGTAGGCTTTTTGCAATTGGTTATTATTATTATACTTCAACATGCTTACAAAACCACTCCCACCCAGAAAATGCCTACACAAACTAACCACTTATTTGCTGCAACAATTGCATAGCTCGATGACATTGTGTGTTTTTAAATTAAATTAAATTTTTCAAAGTAAGCAACACATAAATGTATATGCATATACTACATAGGCATATTAAAATATATATATACTTGCAGTATATTAGCATTTTAGTTACTTAATTGTAAAATATCATCATTTTTACTCCCTGTTCTATGCCTAGTTTTATTATACATATGCTATGTAAGAGATACACACTCACACACACACACACACCTACATATATATTTATATTTATTAATATTAAAACACTTCATAAAACTGTTTTAATATTGATATTTAATAAAAACAAAAAAAGATATACATAACACACACTCAAAGGCATATACACACACCCGCATCAACAATTAATTAGAAGATTCTTTGAAGTTTGATGGAAACAAGATTTATCATGAATTAATGAAAAGTAGTTCATATATATAAAAAACAAAAAAATTATAACTAACATAAAAAATAAAACAAAAAATAATTTAATGTAAATTTGCGATGAAAGGAAAAAAAAGAAACCAAGTATGATTGTATGTTTAGTATGTAGATACTTTTTTTGATGATCAGCGCCCTTGTTGCCGTATCTTTGATGAAGTGACTTAATTGTTACACATTTTATGGGTCTTAGACGGTTGCAATTCGGCGCAGAATGAAAAATTATTATGATTATTGTGAAAGATCACACAAATATTTTACAAAAAAAAAGGGGATAACTAATTGCTTGAAAGCTACATATATCAGAGTACACACAGACAAACACACGTACACAATATTTTATGACATACTACCAATAAATAAATCAAGAATTAAAAAAAAAACTAATATATACCATACATATATATTAAATAAAAGAAATTGTAAAATGTTTCATTTACACTACATTACGTCATTGTTAAAAAAAAAAAACCTGCGTAATAGATACTTCTTGATGTGTTACTAAATAATAAATGGTCAATGGCAAAAACAACTCCAAAAAATATAACTATATATACATATATATATATATATATATATATATATATATATATATATATATATATATATATATATATATATATATATATATATATATATATATATAAATATACATATTGTATAATGAAATGTGTACTAATCTTAATCTTAAAAATTTGTTGTTTTTTTTTTTTTTCAAATTTATTGGTCTCGTTTAGCATGGACGGCAGGCAGATGTGTTGTGTTGTTTTGTGTATCGCGTATTGTACATAGTCAAAAAAATTTATATTTGTATATTTAATACGTGTCTGTTGTGTCACAAATTCCAAGCTCGCACTGCATTTCGATAATTTACGAGTTTTTATGCCCTACACATATACATATATGTGTCAGCAGCTTATGTTATTGTGTTTATTGAAATGTCAAATTTTTTTTTTTTTTTTTTTTTTTTTTGTAACAACGTCGAAGATCTGACTGACTGATCAACGAACAGTCGAAACCGTTAATGCTAGAGAACTGATTGGTAGACAGTAGCTATCTATTTACCATCTAAGTGCTCATTAAGGCAGAATTTAGGAATATTTCACTCCTAAGATGGGGCTCCGGCTCAAAGGTTATATGGGAACATTTTTTTTTTTTGCATTCGATTGTCTACAAACACTTGTTTCGCAGATTTTGAAAAATTTCACCCATTGGCTACGCCGCGAATACTTTCTAGTAGAGTATGTATAGGATGGGTCAACTACCGGTTTTTTAAAAATCATGTTATGTTGATATTTACTGGTATTTCGTGCTCATAAAACTAGTTTTCAACTCTCCGGGGTACTAAGAGAATCGATTTTCGTTTGAATAATAAGAATATTACGAAGTGGAAGCAGTATTGAAGAAATTGTATGAATTTTAAAAAGGTCATTCATACATAATATAGGGCGCTAAATACTATTTACAGAAAAAACATTAACTTTGGTTTAACCGAAGCTCTAGCACATTAATGTATATGTGAAGTGTCCGTCCACTAGAAGCTACCATATCATGTATTAAGTTGATATAAACTACAATAAAAAAGTTTTTTATACAAAAAGTAGAAAGTGGGCGGTGGGTTTGTATGAGAGACATCCCAAAAAGTAGGCGTGACAGGATAATCTTGATACTCCATAAACTGCAATAAAAAGAAGTGTATGTGCCAATAATCAAGTGGATAGTATAAAAATTGGCCCCCTCAAAATATTCGCAACAACATACACAGACGGACATGGCTAGATTGTCTCGTCGAGCTGATCAAGAATATATAATTTATTGCGTCTACGATGCCTCATTAAATGCGTTACAAACTTTCAGGCAACCTGCTAATACCATTTCATACTATGTTAAATAAAAAACTGGGCATGACATGTCAATATAGACTCTATAAATTTGGGACGAAAAGAAGTTTAAATACCGGGTTTCAGCCAAATATCTAAAAAATGTATTCTCAAAAAATGCACAACAACATACAGCCGGACATAGTTAAATATTTTTGTTAAGCTGATTCAACAATCTATTGTATATATACTTTATTGCATCTACAACACCTCGTTTAATGCGTTACCAAATTTCTGATAATACAATTTTACAGTATGTGTGAATGGTATAGCAAGTAAGAATGCAGCAGTTTGTGCATTCACTGCAACGAATTAGCCTGCACCTTTAATGTATTGACTTATTCAGAGTTTGACAGCAAAAAAAAAAATGTATAATTTTTTATACTTAGATTGGGTTTGAATCGTTTATAGATCCGCATTACATCGATATTAGATGACACTTCACAAAAAAAAAAAGTAATTTCTATACCAAATACACATAGGGACAGCATCGGAAGCTGAGTCGATCTAATCATGTCCGTCTGTTTGACTTTGTTAGAACCTTTATCCGTCAATCTTTGAAATATTTGAAAGTGGTGACTTTTGAAAAATAAACGGGTAAATGGCTCACCATACATCCTTTCAAGATTTTGATTCTTTAATCATAGTGGAATTATCTATAGTTAATTCTCAAAATGAGTTAATTTTAAATATATTTATCTAAAAAGTTAACAGCTATGACACTATATTTCATACCTTTTCGTTTAACATATTAACGCAGTGCAGTGTACAATATAGTCGAAGTCTCGACTATAACTCTTACATGATTTATTTATGTAGTTTTTAAGATGTAACGCGATATTGAATGAGAAACAATCGCGCTAATAATTTTAAAATTTTGTAA
The DNA here is from genome assembly GCA_035044765.1 of Leucophenga montana. NCBI lineage: Eukaryota > Metazoa > Arthropoda > Insecta > Diptera > Drosophilidae > Leucophenga > Leucophenga montana. The sequence continues at coordinate 1,472,864 of JAWNNQ010001104.1, read as the reverse complement.
TGGAGATTTTTAACGCGAATTTATTTCAATTAGCAATTATACTTTTAAAACAATTTATTTGACTTTATTATTATTTCTTTACTATAGTAAAGCATAAGCATAAATATTTATTTTTAACTGTTATCTAACTTCTACTCAAAAGTACACATAATATTAATATAAGTATATAGTATATATCATAAATGTGTTAATTTTTAGCTTATGCCAAATGTTGCCGCATCTAGAATGTCAACCAGATCAGCACGCTTTACTACAAGGTATACAACGGACGATCTATTCTCTGCGTCTGATTTAATGCGCTTATTTCATATTGGCTCGAAATTTAAACTCATTGACAAATCAAGATGAATTAAGAATAATCAAAAAAGTATTTGCTAGAGGAGCTGGTGGTTTAGAATTAATGTAGCTAGCAGAACTTCTTATATAGCTAAACAGACCGGTTTATAGCTCAAACCTAGAGCATGCAATAAAACTAAGAAAGTTGAGAGAGAGAGAGAGTATTTAAATTTAGCACAAGAACAACAATAACAACCAAATTATGTTTTAATGATGTATCCAAATTTAAATTGCTATCAACGCTTTTTGTTTATACCATTTAAAGATTTAATTTATTTATTTTAGATAACGTATATTTCTGACCTACACACGAAGCGCAAACACGAGTCAGCCAAGCAACAATTGAAGTGCCAAACGCTTATAGCACGGGTCCGAAGCGGGTTCTATCGGGAATAACAGCAGCAGCGTTTAGATATTTTCTATCGTATTCTATATATATCTATATGTATATCGGTATCATGCTCGTCGTGCTGGTTTTTATATAATTTTATTGGCTCAGTGAAACAATTGGACGTAAGGTGTTTTGTTTGCGCTGATTATATAGATTTACTTACTCTGTTTTGTGGTCGTTCTTATATCGATATTAACATATAAAAACAATAAACGTAAATTCCTATTTGTAAGATCATTATAATATTTTATTGCATGCTATAACTAAAATTAATTAAATTTAAGAAACAAATATTTCGCTTTAAAGCCACAACTCAGCACAACAAACATCTTTGTACATATTTGAGCAGGCGTTCTACAATCGTCGTGATTTCTTCTCATCGACCGCCGGATGTGTGCGTATATATTCCAGCATTTTATATACATGAAATGGCGTGCGCGGCAAATGTTCACCCTCCGGATGATAGCCTTTTGCGTCTCCGGTATAAGTCAGAGTAAAAGGTAAACCTTCGGGTGAGACATATTGTACTACGCCAACAGCGCCATGTTCATTACCTGCCGCTTTGGTTGTAATGCCATTTGTTGTCTGGAATTCAAAACTGTAGTGGCCTCGCACATTTGGTGGAACATTGTTATAATAAATATTACGCGCGGCGCGGTCGCGTTCTTTGGACAATACTGGTGCGCTGTGTACGAGTTGTGACGTTACTGCATTTAGTAATACTAGTAAGGCGTATATATAAGTTATCTGCAATTTAAGTGAAACAATTCTTTTAGGCTACAGTACACGGAAATTGCATGAAGAGTGTATCGCAAACCTTTGAATTCAGTCGTTTCTGTCGGCGTAGCCACATTGCAATTTTATAGCGAGTCAATCAAATATAAATTAGTATTAACTAGCGTATTGTTGTCGCCGCCGTCTTAAGTGCCGTTTCGTATATATTCCGCGTAATGCAGTACACTGCCGTTTTATTTTTTAATCCGAACCGCTGCGTTCCGCGTTTTATTATACACTACGCGCCGCGATCCGAATGAAAGCAAAATCTTTGGTTAAAAAATAATTTTTTTTTTTTCGGAGAGTATTATAAACGACTGAGTAGAGCAGTTATAAAGATGAGCACCAAGAAAAAAAAAACATTCGGCATTTCATTCGCCAATAAACATTAGAACGATGACCTAAAATTGTATGCATTTAGGTATTTTTGTTTCATTGTTTAGTATAGTCGTATACTGTATTTCTGCTTTAGCATATCATTATTAGTTCTACTTGAGTGACTAGTGATTGAAAAGTTTAACTGGTTCTCTACAACTCGCTCGAGGTTTAAACTTAACTGATTGCATGTTAGAAAGGTAAATTTTGTGGTTTTTATTCCCTGCATTCCAATATGATAGGGTATATGGGGTTTGTTCAACTTCTATGATGTGTGCAAAATTGTGATATGGATACTATTAAACTTAAAATAATCAAAATAGTCAGTCATCACAACTTCGACACCGCAATCAATGTTACCAATCACCCCAGCTGACAATTTTATATATCTTTTAAAACCACACCATGTGCTACCGCTATTTATTAATTGTAATTATCTCCAATAATATTACTATGCAATAATTCCTAATGCTCTTTTTGATCGATTCTCTTCACTCATGTTAACTTTATTCAATTTCTTGTAATGCGGCTTAAGTTATACGGGTGGTTTTTGTTTTTTAGTAGCGACAGATGGATCCCGAACACTTGAAAAGAGGCTGCCTCTGAAACGGTCCCGTATTGCAGACTCAATTGCTGTGAGCACCGTTAACCTTTATACGATCCTTGGTAGTTTGCTCCACCTGGTTAATGAGGTAAAGCATGAAAATCATATTCCATGTAATTATGCCAGCAATAGTTGCCACGAAAAATAGAAAGCTGTTGTCTATATGAAACACTATATTCCTGACTCGCTGTTTCAAATGTACTATTTTTTTTTTTTAATTATATTTTTTACTATGTACTCAGCTAACGCCTCTACATTATACTCGTAAAAACACCATGTGCCACCTTTACAAAACTACTGTCTGTAGTACGGGTTACACCTCAATATGAGGATGTATTAATGGCCTTCGGAAGAATACCACGTTGGGTCGTAAAGAACAATCTATCGAACTGTACGAAATCTATTTACTTCGTACCACCAGAGCATAATTTAAATATTTTTGTATTTATACACTGTATGACGCCGGACGATATTTATTAAGCTAGAGACCCCGATTTTGATGAACAAGTAAATGGTTTCTTTTTTTTTGTCTCCAATAGTATGCTGATAATTTTCCATATCGGACTACTAAAGAATACTTATATTTAGCTACCACAAACAGATATGAATCATTTTTGTATGTAAGCTCCTTGGCCAGATAATCTGAAAGAAAATGTATTTTTGTATAGCTTATCTTAGACTAATCCTGTTTTATTCTTGTGTTTGAAAATATACGGCCTTCTTAGTCATTATTTTGATACATATTCCATACACACAATATTAATGCAAACTGTTTCGGATACACCCATCAGCAGTTTTTGGTTTGTCAACTTTTCTCACGTTTCTTTCCATTACATTTCTGTGTGAACCATTTGCAGTTGCGATTTAAATCTTCCGGTGGAGATAACAAATTATAAAATTGAAACTTAAACGATAGACAGTTCAAAGAGTAGGTACTTGCCGGTGTTAATGTGTGCATAGGGTATTAAAGCTTCGATTTCGCCAAAGCTGTGTTCTTTATTTTTTTTTAAATAAGGCAACAAAAGACATAAATATGTCACCTAATGGATGCTAATGTGTTATGAGCGCATCGATAGCGTACGGGCTGTGAAGTTTTTTGTTAAATTATAATAACTCAGCTGAGACTAACTTGCTATTAAACGCGATAGGTGTGTTGTCTATGCAGTTTAAATCAAAATAACCTTGCTCAAATTCTCACGCTACATATCCGATTTCGTATGGCTCTAAGATTTGCTATCAAAATTCAATGATTTATTTCAAGATTGCGATTGATTTGCGCCGCCAGTGTTAAGCGTCATTGGATTAGATCTATCAAACGCTGCGTTGGCAGCGTTAATAATGATGCAAATTGATATTCTTCCATAAATTTATTTAATTTATTTTTCTTCACAAATATTTGTGATGCATCGTAATTTATTTTCATATTTTATTTTTTTATTATAAATACTAAGGTTACCTGTTCGAACAATATATATATTTATATATAATAATTGGCATGGTAATTTATTAACATATAGATATATATATATATATATATATATATATATATATATATATATATATATATATATATATATATATATATATATATATATATATATATATATATATATATATATATATATATATGCGGCGTTAATATTGTTACGCTTCGTTCATTAATCTTCAAAATGTTCAACTAAGCGGTGAGTGTGAATTATAGCATCATTGTATGAAGTTTCAAAGTTGTTTTTTCATCATTTGTCAGTATCCAATTAAAAAAAAAATTTCAAAATATTTTACGAAGTAATCAGAATCGTTAAATAATAGAATCACTCTAATCTAGCAGACAAAATAGTTTTCCAATTAATACAACTAATAAACGCTTTGAAGAAACACGAAAAACCAGCTTTAAAAATAAAAACAATGAATAAACAAAACGTAATCTAACTAGTTCTCATAAAAGAAACTATTGGATTTGAAAAAAATATTTTGAATATCAATAATAATTAATAATAAAATAAGAATTAGAATATTCTCATCGTAGTACATAAAAAAAAATTTAAACATTTTTCTATGCACATTATTTAGAAAAAAAAGACTTAAGCAACGAACATGGACAGATAGACGCCGCATGGATATACGATAGATAAACTTAGAACAGTTTCATTAGTTTTAAAGTTTTGATCGCTGATCGAGTTTATGTCAAAAAAAAAAATCATGTTCTCGTCACTTCTTTTTTGTGTTTGTATTTGTTGTAGTGGTCTATGACACAGCATGTGGGCAGTTTTTTGTCCAAGTCAGTCACGTTTTGGATGCGGAAACATTTCCGCAAGTTGTTTGTTTGGTCAAAAGAGTCATAAAATCGAAACAAATCGCTAGTTAAGATTCACATAAAATGCCGTAAAGTTTTAATAAGAATCGCAACAGAACCAATAATACACTGCAAAAAAAAAAATGGAAAACTAATCGAAGCAAAATTGCTGAAGTGAAAATCGAGATATCAGAGACTATAACAGATAGATCCACCAAACATGCATATATAGAGTCTTCTTTTCTTCTTCAGACAGATTATATACCCATATATCGAAGGAACTGAGGGGTTGCTCCTTACAAAAATAACAGGCATTTAACATTTTGGATTTCGTCAAACAATATACGTAGACATTTGCCCAGCATTTGTTTCTTTTTTTTTTTTTGTTTAATCCAAAAAGGGCGTTTAATATCGCGTCATGAATGTGAGATATTCTAAACGATTAACGAATGTTTACTTATCATATTAGATCTAACCTCGTAGATGCTCCATTTGAATGATTTATATGAAAAACATGCTATTGGAAATTCCGAAAAATGTCATATTTTTTTATAATAAGGGTCGTTCTTTTATCTTGTTTGAACATACCCATTTACATCCCGCAATATCTATTCATCAACGTACGAACCGGTTTTGAAAAAAAAATATTTTTTTCATATAATGCATTTTTATTATTGCAAGCACATTTTATACAGTTTACAGAAAAAAAAAAAAAAACAAATCTTAACCAATATTAAATCATAGTTTTGCACAGTGTATCACCTTTGAACGCATTAATTAGCATACAACATTTCATAAATCTTGAATTTCGTATCTTTTACCTGCTAATTCATTTAAGCTTCTGACAATGTTCAATAGAAGCTCACACGGCTGCAATGCGTTGACGCTATAAATATTTATTTATTTGGATATGGATAAACAATGTTTATTAGATGCCTAGCAGTCATGATAAACGGAAATATATTTTGTAGATACGAGTATATATAGTGAACATGTTATGGCGGCGCTGCTCGCACAAACCAATGAACACGCTGAGCAGTTGGAAGTGGTGGTAGTTGAGTTATCAAACAATAGAATTTCGAATAAATCGTTTTCATATAAAATCAATAGCGGCAACTGGAATCGCCCGCAGTTAAACGTGAACCTTTGAACTGGAAAGACATAAGCTTTCGATTTTGATAATGACGTTAATGATTAAGCGGTACATGGTGAGTGGCGGGAAATGATTGATAACCAACTGTATGAAAGAAACATTTATAATTTTTACATTTCTAGTCATTATTGTTGGTCTTCCTTGCAATACTGCATGCCACAAGTGCAGCGCGTAGAGGTCGCCGGCAGCAGCAATTGAGCTATCGTACGGTGCAGCAGCAGCTAAGCGAACGGCAGGCTGAGATTACAGATTTTCGGATTGCACCCAACGATGAATTGGGTGTCTTCAAGTATGCATTTAAAACCAGCAACGGCATTGATGTTCAAGCAGCAGGCAGTCCACTTGAAACGATTGGCATCTATAGCTATGTATCACCGGAAGGTGTTCCTATCGAAGTACGCTATATAGCCGACGAACTGGGTTTCCATGTGGTCGGACGTCATTTGCCACGACCGCCACCAATTCCGGATTATATACTACGCTCGCTGGAGTACATACGCACACATACGGAGGATGGCAAGCTGAAGCAAAACTTGGATTAATACATTACATAATTATGTGATTTCAAATTCCATGTGCGTCCATGTGTTCCAGTGCCATTTTTTTAAGTCTGATTGTGAATACAAGCGAATGTTTTTGTACAAATTTAGGAAAAATTACACAAGTTTGTTGTTATTAGTTTTTTAAGTTGATTTTTATATACCTATACGATAGATAGAAGTAAAATAGTGTTAAGTGAATCGATGGCGATTTATTTTGTTTCGAATAGTAAATCTATAGCTTAAACTATGTGTAAAATCCATATGTAACAATGACTCTGAAGCAATTTTGAAATGCCTCACGTAAAATTGAACAAATTAGCGCATATTGTTTACTGTTGTTCCTTCAGTTGTGGTGGCGGATGTGAACGAATGTATTCCAGTGCACGAAGCACATAGGCTGGCACAGGTGGTGGTGTAGGCAGATGATCGCCAACTGGATGATAACCCTCTTCGTCCGCAGTGTAACTTAGCGCAATGTGCTCTCCTTCAGGCGAGACATAATTCAATGCACCACGTACTCCGGCCGGATTTCCCGCTTGTTGATACTGTATGCCATTGCTTGTTTCGTAGGCGAATTGATAGTTACCCTCAGGATCGGAGGCTTCGTTCTGGAAGCTGCGTATCTCAGCATCCTTGTTAATGTTGTCGGCATATATGCAGCCCAAGAGTGCAAGGCAGATGAACTGTGTTGTATGTATAGTGAAGCTTTATTGTAGTATACTATATGCTATATCATTAATTAAAACTTACATATTTAAACATTTTACTTATGGTTTTAAATGTTTGTAGTTCAAGTTGCTGAGTGTGCTTTCCTGAAAGCTGTGAGTGCACGCTGTAACTGTTGCTCGCCTACAGTTGAAGTGTCGCTTTTATACCAGATCAACAGCCACAGCTACTTTTCGGGAAGATCAACAGCAAAATCATTTAATTTTCATTGTAGACCTCTTTTTTTAACATTACTAACTTGTAATTCGATTTCTTTAACGATTTTTAAACACGCACAAGCTCAAAACTTGTTTCGGCACTTGTCTTTTCGCCCTCCTCTATCCCTTTCACAACGATTTGCGTTAATAATTGCAAAATGTTAACTTATAAAAAATGTATCCTTGCAAAATGAATTTATCGCAAAAGAGCATAAAAACCCATGAGTCATTTACCAACAATTTATATTTTTGCATTGCAGAAGTTCATGTTCATTTGTTTTTTTGTTTTCATCTCCTGCTCTTGCTCGATTTTTAAATGTCAAAAAATGTTTAAATGGTTCACCCATCATTATTTTTATTGTAGATGCTGTGTGTTGAGGAAAAAATTAAATCATTTTAAGTGTCTGCTGTGTAGAAGCTGAAGTAGCAACGAAAGAGTTAACTAAGCAATCATTTCTCAAAATTTCAATGCTGCAGGAGAAAGACCAAACAAATCGCACCTACCTAAACTTGAAAAAAAATTAATAAATAAATGAGTAACAAATTAAAATTAACAAAATAGTATATTGTAAAATTTTTGTTTGTTGGAAAACTAATTTTCCATGATAAAAATTAACAATTCGCTTGAGCCATTATTCAAGTTCTAATTCAAGAGGTTATCATTGAGTAGTAAATATAATGAATGAAAATGTAATAAACAGTTGAATTCATAGTATAATGTAGTATAATTCATATATAATTGAAGTGGTTATTTTGTACTCTGACGACACTTTGTATGTGTGACCACCATGCAAAGACGAACGATCTGTGTTGGGATACCAAGTTCAGACAGGGCGTTGAAAAACTTCGTTCTTATCGGCGTGTCTAAATCATCCTTATAATGGACAAATTGTCAATCTCGGGTCTTCATAGAGTGAAAATTTGGTCACTGAAAATCATCGGAGTTGCCTATGAATTACCAACTCTTCACCATGCGATCTATTATTCTTCAGATTTTTAATTGCTGGCTCAACTTGGTTATAGTACGGTGGGACTACAAAGAGCCACAACAGCGGCATTGATCCCTTCATTGCCTCAAGTAGGGTAGAAATATGACTTCTCGCTAGTTTTTCATTTTCGTCCATGCAGAAAGAAAGTTCGGTCTTTAATCCTTCATTTTTATCACGAAACATAAAATTTAAAGCTTCTCCTCTCTCCGTTTCTGTCGATATCGCTCTCTAATTGCTCCCGTCTGCAGAGTTCTTCTGCAGTCGTCTTTCTCTGCAGTAGCTTGGCGTCACCAAGAGTTCGTCAAACGTCTGGTGTAACTTATGACCCTCTTGGCACCATAATAAGCGCGGTGCATACCTTGGCTAGGGCAAGGTAGTATTCTCAGTCGATGTTGGGACCTCATATCGATCGTACATTCAACTTATATGATGCGTGCCTTTTGTCGATCACAACATGATGCATTTAATTACGTGATTTTGATCAGGATAGAGCTAAGTAGCCTTGTGGATGTTAAGGTATGACAATGTGGTTACTGACTACCATGTACAGAAATGTCTCACTCTCTACTCCTCACTCAAAAGTCTTGATTCTAAAAACTACAAAATGATCAGCGTTTTGAATTATTTTACAATAGAAAACTTTTATGTATATGATAGTTTAATGCAGACTTGAGAAAAATGTTTTGACAGGAAATTGACAGCATAAAAGTCATATACGAACATTTGTGGGATTTGTATAAAAATTCACGCAGCTCCAGAAAACCTTCAACGATACAGAAATGACTTGGTTTCAATAAACTATACCATTCACTTTGTGTTTAAATTTTAAAAATATGTAAACAAATGTGACATGAAATATTTAAATTTTCTATGCAGCCAAGGTCAATAAAATCACTTTAACCCTTATTAAAGTTTGTTTTAAAAAACTAATGCAGTTAATTTAAATCTATATTTTATTTACTGAGTTGTTTAAGTTTCATTAATTTATCCAATTCAATATTTTACACACTTGCTTAGAATGGAATGCAGCACATTATATCAAGCAATTCTAAATATTGGCATACTAAATCACAAAACTAGTTCGACACAAGTTTATGGCAAATTAATAATGGCTATAACCTACCAACAAAAAAATAAATAAAAACGAAAATTTAAATAGTATTTTATGCGTAGTACGTTGCGACTCGACATTGTTACCCACGAAGATTCACCTGTTGGATTAGATGCTAGAATGTATTTTATTTGTTACGCCGTTCACCGTGTATAAACGGTATACGCTCCAAAATGCCAATCAAGTTTACTCATAATGGCTGTAAATCTTTTGTTTCGTGTAGAGATGATGTTGAGCGGCATGATTTATTGGCTATTTTAATAGTTCATGTTTGGGACAAACCAAAAAAACAGCAACTATTTAGTTTGGTTGAAAATGAAAATTTCATACCCTACACGCAGATTTTTATTATCAGTTTTTATTACGATTAAAAAAAGGAAGAAATTTTCGTAAAGGAACATATTTTCAAATGTGATAGAGCCATTCATATAAAGTTTCTATCTATAGGTTTGTGTGCGGATTGTGTGCATTTGTGATCCGATCTGACTCAACGTCTCGTGGCAATGCATTTAAAGTGGTACTAAATGCACCAATGTCTGGAAAATTTCGGAGAGGTACTAAGCTTCATGGAGAGCAACTGGTACTAAGAAGAATTCCTTCAAATGCAAACAAAAAGTTCCATATTCCAACTCGCAAAATTTGGTTTCCATTGGGCTATGATTTAGTAGTTCAGTATATGAAATCACGCTTTACATTTTTTGTGCAGGGTATAAACAATGCAAATTATGTTTATTAAATGGAATCGAATCATATAAATACCTTTAACATAGCCTGTGTGAATCTAGAAAGCCGATCCAAATCAAAATACTAATTTTAAAATAAATATACAAAGCAAATTTGGTATAATATAATTAATTAATTATCTCAGTGGCAATGTGCTTGAAGAGGTAACAGGTTCAGATGGCTTCGCATTGAAAGCGAAATTGGAAACATTGATAAATTAATTTAAGCTTTATTTGTGGGTTTTTTTTCAACTTCTATTAATTGATATTCTTTTTAGCACGTGTATAATGCTATATCAGTTTAGAACGTTATAAATTTAAAAAATTTTCAATTGATGTAAGCAGCGAATGTAGTATTAAAATAATTTGTTAAGTGCTTGGAATTAGTACATATGCAGACTTTTTTCGCGCTTACTTAAAAAATAAATAAATAAAAATAAATTCCATACATTTAATTATTTTTTTTTTTTAATCTACTGCGACTGCGTTGCTCCCCTTTCAGTTAAATACGTTCACAGTTCAAGCACGCATCACTTTAGAGAAGCTTATGCCACTGGGAGGTCAGAGGAATGGACGGGCGGCGGCTTGGAAATCGCTCGCCAAGCGACTTTTAATGAGTTCACATTTCTGATGATTTTTTTTTTTCAATTTTATTTTATTTTTTTTTTGGTCAAATCTATTAAATTTGATATTTGGTTTGGCGATTCACCAGTCACTAAGACTATGAATACGATAACGTCGTCATCATGATCATCTATGTATGCTGAGTTGACGTTAAGCTGATGTTGGTCTGGTCTGGTATGCTGTTGCTGCTGCTGCTCTGCTGATGGCTTTGCTTTGCTGACGCTGTTAGTATAAAAGCGTTTGCGGGCGAGAAACCATTAACAGTTCAAATTAGTGAATTAAGACAAAATGTTTAAATTTGTAAGTAATTTGTGTTTGCTGCGCAAAGTGCATCAAAGATCATTGAAGGATTATTCGATATGTAACATCAAATCAATCTTTACAGCTATTGGTTGCAACTGCAGTGCTTGTCGCGTCTGTCTTTGTGCACGCTGACAACATTAATAAGGATGCATCGATTCTAACAAATAACAATGAACCCGCTGATGCAGAAGGAAACTATAAATGGTCCTTTGAAACCAGCAATGGTATACAACAACAGGAAGCTGGTAATGCTAACGGTGTTTCTGGAATTGTTAATTACGTATCACCCGAAGGCGAACCGATTGCTTTAACTTATACCGCCGATGAGAACGGTTTCCATCCAGAGGGCGCACATTTACCAACACCGCCACCAATTCCAGAGGCTATACTACGTGCTTTGGAATATATTGCAGCACATCCACCACAGAATTTGGATCCTAACAGAATTAAGGTTTAAATGTTTTAAATTATACATACATATATTTTGTACAGTTCCGTCAACCAATCAGTCTATATTAGCCTACTAGTCATCAGCGTTTGAATGCATACGATTTGTAAATCGGCATACAATTGTTGTTGTTGTATTTTTGAAAAAATTTATACACATTTAATTTGCCATTTGCCATAATCAATGATGATGGTAACAAATAGCATACATACATATATTGTCTATATAGTATTTTAGTCTTACTTAATGCATATTAAAATGTGCTTCAAAAGAAAAACTTACAAAACCATTGAACGAAAACAAAAATCTTCTCAGGAACATCAGCACATGGGATAGCGCAGTAGGGACATGACACATGAATGTTGCATGGTCAACAAGTAGCAATGCATACAACCAGCACCATTCACCAGCACCAGAAAAAATTCAAGTTAATATACATAAATCTGGCAGTTGACCGCCAAAAAAGAAGAGTCTAAAATTATGTAATCGAGTATGATGATACTGCAAAGAAGTAGAAGGGAAAATAGCAACAAAAAATGAAACTGGTTTCGGTTGTTAACACTTTCGTTATCGATCAGATGCTACAATATATTCTTCCGCTGCTTTGCGGTGGCGGCAACGTTCGAAATAACAATGTCAGCGTCGACAGCGGATGCTGCGGTTTTGGCAGTATGTATTAAGCTCTTTTTTGTGCAATCATATGTAGGTCAACGCTTTCTTGACATTGTTGTTGCGTTTTACTTTATATACTCATGCACGGTTTGTAAATTGCGTGTTAACTACATAACTTGACACTGGACCAACCGCAAAAGTGCTCTTTACTCAACTGTATTCATAATTGATAATTATAAAATTTGCTATATTTAAAAAAAACATCGTATATACATACAAAGAAAACGTACAGACGCTCATACTCGTAAATACTCGTAGCAATCAAAGTTTACTCTCTTTAACTTCCTTGGCTTGTTTTTGACGTGCCGCTGGACCAAAGCGTCTTATAAAATTATTAACTGGTACAATTATACCCTCCGGGTTGTTCATATGCAAATGATGTGTACCATCAGCTTCAAAGTATTCAAAATTCGATTTCTTTAGTAGCACATCAAGCACTTCGTCGTAGTAACGTTTATCCTCAAAATATGAACTCTGTCGCCCTTTGACAAACAGATACGGACAGGTAATACGCTGTGCCATTTCGATGCAAAGTTCCTGCGAACCGATCGCATAATTGTAGAATTTTAAGCGACGATCGCGACAAAAGAAATACTTATCCGGATACTTTTCCGACTTTTGTATGTTGCGTGCCAACATATGTTTGCAAATGTCTTTCGATATGGAATGGAATGTACCAATGTAAATGCGTTCGATGAGCTCATCATATGTATAACTGGGCGGTTCATTTTTGCTGCGATTACGTTCATCCTCACGTAGAAATTCATCCATGCGTGTTTCCATTGTACGTATAACAGCCGGGTATGGACGTTGATGTGGCTTAAGCGCATCAATGGCTATAACCATATCGACTTTATCGGGAAAAACAGCAGCGAAAACGAATGCTATAATCGATGACATGGAATGCCCGACAAGTGAGACTTTCTCCCACTTGTATTGTTTCATGATAACGCGTATCACATATAGATTATCAATGGAATTATAGTAGCAACCGTCCGGCAGCCGCGATGAAAGACCATGACCCGGTAGATCGATTGAGAGGAATGCGGTTTCCGGTGGTAGCAGCGGTACTAGTAAATCAAAGGTACCCGCATTATCTTGCCATCCATGTAAACCCAATATGGGCTGCACATTTTGTGGCCCAAACCATTTTCCCGAAATATGGCCCCATGGCACGGGTATAGTAACTTCGGTAAACTGGAAACATGGAAGTATGTAAGTACATACATATATAAGTAAAAGTATGCACAGTGCACTAAAGTAATACTACCGGAAAAGTGGATGGCTCTCCTGTTAGATCTCCGGCATGACGATAGCGCTTGTTTAGATCGATTATATTCCCTGCATTTGATTCCATTGTTGCTGCTTAGTTATGCTTACTGTGCACCAAATTAATGAAACGCGTTAATTCCAAAGTTTAGAATTCACGTTGGCTTATCGCAGCGCACTACTCATATACGACAGTAGATAGTTAAGGTTCAGAACTAAGCCATTTGTTAATATATCAATTTTGTTCAAAGGTCAGCAGAAAACAATATTACCTCCTCCCCCCACCAACAAATATTCAGTAGTACAATCAAACAAACCAGTGGAATTGTTAACAAAAGGTGGCAGTGTAATGTAACAGCTGTTTTACCCCGCATACAAAACATATGATTCGCATGCACAGCGTTGCATTGTACATAAATGTATTTCACTTGACAACACTATCATATGTTAGCCAAGAGAAAGACAGAAAAAGGTAAAATGCGAGTACAGCAAAAGTTAAAAATACTGAATTGTACATTTATCAATTTCAGATGTCCTTGACAACGCGCCTATTATCATCTAGCGCCAGACTGCTGCAAAGCGTCAGTTTCAACACACGCGGGTTCCATGTGCTCGTGCGCCCCTTCGCCGGCACGTTGTCGGTTTCAACTTCGGTTGCGTCAACACCACCTGGTACACTGGGCCAGCTCACGCCAATCAGTGCTGCCGCGCAAGGTCTGTTGACACCAGTCAATACGTTGCTCACGCAGATTGCCGGATTTAAGGTCAAGGGACGTCTAAAGCGTCGCTGTAAGGATTGCTACTTTGTTGTGCGACAGGAGCGCTCTTATGTCATCTGCCCCACGCATCCGCGCCACAAGCAAATGTCCATGAAGAAAAGAGACTACAAATCCTGGATACTGACGCATGCTACACAGTCGAAGATACGCCCGTACTAGGCTAAATAAGTCATTATTATCCACAATTAAATTAAAAAAGAACCTCCGTTCATGTTATCTTTTCATTCAAATCGAATTCATATTATTTTTTGTGTAGTTTCAATTTTTGTTTAATCTAGAGATGAGTTACAGTTGGATTTTTAAAAATTCTTATTCATTCAATCGATACTAATTGTTTCGATGCGATCATCCTCGTGACGTGTACGCTTGCTTTTAGTTGGTCTAGCATCTTTGTCCTCTTCATCGTCGGAATCAAGTATTGTTATTTCGTCGCGAACACTTGGTTTTCGCTTAGTACCTGTCTTCGGTACTTCCGGTTCCAGCTGCATATTTTCTGTTTTGGAAATGGCAGCGTCGACTTCTTTGTCTTCGCCGGGTATAATGTCTTCAACCAATATTAAATCATCATCGTCGTCGTCGTCGTCAATAAGACGAATTTTCTTGGATGTTGAGGGACCGTCCTCAGCTTCCGCAACTGTTGTACCATTGCGATTAACACCTGCCTTCTGGCTTTCACCTTCCTCCGACGTCTCTTTGGGCTTGAGTTGTTCCTTGTTAGCAATGACCTCGTAGATCTCTTCATCATGTTTGGCATCAAAATGCACAATAATAATACTCAGCGCATAGTTCTGAAAGAAGTCATCACACTTAAGTAGCACTCCATCGACAATGTCCAACTCATTGAGAAACTTTTCATCGTTGCATTCGGTTTCGCCCTCCTCCGAAGATATGACAATAGTGCCTTTAGCGTCAATGATTACATCGGGATTTACCATATTTAACTTTTTGATAAGCACTTCGTCACGGAAATCCTTAACATGCATGCGTTTAGTATCAATACGTAAATGTATTGCCGGATCTGTGGAACAAACGATGCAGTTCGGATTAGGTGGGATCAAAACGTCATCCGGTATAATAAAACGTTGTCGTGGATTCTGTCGTAAGCGTATATATACACTCTTACAACTCTCAAATTGGTCGCGCAGTATGTTAAAAACGCGCATAACGGAAACACCAGCCGTTATTGCATTAGTTGTAGCAATTGCCGGAATAATATTGCCAGCCATTGATTTGATTTCAAAGCGCGATTTTCTCTCGATTTCAAATATATAAGCGCGTATATTTGCGCATGCAGCTACAAAATCCATTGCTGGTTGATCATCCTTATCCCAAACAAGCGAGTCGTCCTTATCAAGCTTCAGAAAATTGATACTCAACGTTTTTAAGCATTTATCAAAAACATTAGCACATTCAGCGAGCGACCACACTTTATGGTATTCTCGTGTACAATCGTTTGGCGCATCTCCAGCTCCCTTATTTTGATTTCGTTCCAAGCTTTTCCACTGCACTGGCTCAGGCGCTTTGCGTGTTTTCCAGAGATTCGACATGGACAGCAAGTAGTTAATATCATCAAAGAAGAATTTATCAAAAAGTTTTGCAGCATCGTATTTTGAATCCTTTGCCCATTGACGCGTATTAATACGTTCAACATTGCCCGTTTTCGCTATTTCAACTTCGGCTTCACCATCAACAGCTTTGGGATCGGCCATGTCGGGTGAGATATCTTCTTCATCGACGCTCTCGCCAAAAAGTTGACTATCGTTAGGAGAAACAAATAATGTTTAGAAGCGATAGAAATGTCTTATAAAACTTGTTCTTTTTGTAAGTCTAAGAAAAACTCAAAATTCAAAAATTTACAAATAAGCAGCAAACGAGATATAACTTTGTTTCTTAAACCCCAGATTTCTTGGTAAGATATTAATTTTGTTTTAATCGGAAAACTATACATCCTATGCTGCAATGGAAACGATTACTACATTTTTTAAAGATCTGGAGCACCAACATAATTTTTTAAAAATGCAATATGCGATAAAGAACCAACGGTTAAGGTTTTGGAAGATAATATACTGAAGTTATTCAAGAGATACAACAGTAAATATGATTAACATTTTAGTTTTTCAGTTACATTGCTCAGTTTCTCGAATTTTTACTTTAAATACATCAACACATTCCATTCTAAAATTTTTTATAAAAGACCTAGGGATAGGCAGGGGGCCTCTGCCCACCCTTCCACTGGAGATAAATCGATTTTCACGCTTTCCCTTACATTCCGGATGGTCGGAGACGACTAAGCGAGTTCTTAAGATAGTTTCCCCCACCACTGATCCCAACCGGTGCGGGCGAAATGCGACAAATTGTAGCTTCACAATGTAACCATTGATATTACCTTCCTTGTATATAAATACTTACTTGAATAGATGCTTTGCCCAGACGATGCAATGTATTGGCTCCGAGGGCGTATTGCGAATTGTACAGCCGGGATAAGTTTTTTGAGCTTCCTTCGGCGAGCATTCATAGCAGAGTGTTAGACCCTTCTTAATCATTTCCACCTGTCCATTATAACCCGATGTACCGCTCTCAATTAGTGGCACATCTGCATTAAGACACATGCGGTTTACGTGATTGCGGGCGGCTCGATTGTCCAAAGCGCTCAAGATGACGTCGAATTTCTTAAAATAGTTCACGCCGAATTCAGTGCTGAAATAACATTTAATTAGCGCCAAGTGCATACTTATTATATTATTGTATACAAATATTACCTCATGATACTATCGTGATGCGCTATAATATTTGCGTCCGGATTAAAAAGCAATGCACTTTCACGCGCCACCATCGCCTTTGACTTGCCTACATGTTCGCGATGGAACAGGAACTGACGATTTAAGTTGCTTAAATCGATGGTATCCAGATCGATCTTTTGTTAATTTAAAAGAAGTTTAATTAAAAGAAAATATGTATAATAAAACAATTTTTCACCAACAATTTCTATATCCTGAAAGCCACTGAGTACCAGATTTTTCAGCACCTCACACCCTATACCACCGGCGCCAATTACAAGCAACTTGGCGCTCTTGATTTTGTCTTGCATAGTTTTCGGAAATACGCCATTCAATGATGCTGCCATTTTTCTAGAGTCGATTTATGCACAGATTTATGCAATTTGTTAATTGCAATCAACAAAAACTTTCTGCGACGCACACACGCCGGCTATGATGCGGTTAGTGTTGTACAAAAGATTAATAGTTTCCGTAAATTCGTTACTGAATACTTGTAAGCTATGCTTTGCACGTTCGAACTCACATGCTTGCGCATCTGTACAGTTTTTTCAGTGCAGCTATTACTCGCACTCACACAAATTAAATGTACATATACAGAAATTCGTTGTACCCCAGTCCAGATTTTAGAAACGGACTCGAACGACGTACACAAAACGAAACAGTAGTAGAGCGTATTGAAGGTTTTGAAAATTAAATTACTAAGCATAGAAAAAATAAATTCTAAATCGGTTTAAATATTTATAAATTAGTGTAAGAGCATGGCCGATATACGACGCAGAACGAAGGCCAACGAGAGTGAGCCTGAAGTGGCTGCTGGAGATGTTGGCGACGATGACAAGGAAAAACGCAATTCCGCAGCTGATTCTTCAGATCATGTATGTATACATATGTATATAAAATGTTTTATTCTTAGTTTTTATGCAGTTGGACAAATCTACATATGTGAAAGTAGGCATGTTTGCATTTAAAGTTTTTTCTTTTGTCACGCATAATTTGCATAATTCATTTAAGCGCATAATTGGAATTGCTAGCATTTCCCAGGCAACGCTCGCCTTCGTTTGCTCTATGTACGATTTTTCTTGTATTTTGTTGCAGCAAAAACAACAATAAAAAAAATCGTTACACTAATATAGCGCCACTCTAGCTGACATTCTTACTGAAATGCGCACAAATCCAATTAGTTTTCATTATGGAAGCAACAGCGCAACTCGTAATAAAATAAACAAGGCTGCCTAACAGCGGTGCTGGTGGTGGTGGATGCGCGCACAACAACTACCACCACCCCACTATAGTCCAGTTGCTCCTAACACCCACGCAGTGTGCACACTTTTACCTCATTGGTTATGCTGTGTCGCAACAGCGGGATTATATTATATTTGTTTTGCATCGTCTGTCGAGAGTCCGTTCCAGTTCGTTGTTTCTTGCCGTTAGTTGGCCTCCTGCAGCTGTACATATGCGTCCATAACTAGTTCCGGTTTTAGGCAGTGATAAGAGAAAGCATGAGAGACATTACGGCTCTGCAAGCACGCTATAAAAATTGTCTTATCATTGTCATAGTTGAGAATTCTTCAAAAGTTCGCGTGGCCCATTGTGGATACTTAACGTATGACTTCTCTGACGCGGTCTGCTTCATTGCATTATTGCTGACGCTATAGTGCTTTTATATCTTTGATATTTATAATTATACGATATATTGTACATACACATACAATATAATAATTATTTTGGACTTTGAATTGTTTCATATCGTAAATTGTTAATGGTTTTATTCATTTGGTTGTTGGTTGTTTACATTATAATTAAACATTCTATACGCTTGACAGATTGATTCTGAAGAGGAAAAGATTCCAGAGGAGAAATTCGTTGAAGAGTTGGCCAAAAATTTGCCACAGGGCACTGATAAAACACCAGAGATTTTGGATTCTGCGCTGAAGGATTTACCAGACAGGTGTGTACTATATGTTAGCAAGCACATCACTCGTCAAATGTTAAATTTATAAAAAAAATCTATGCAACAGCAGCGTTATTGTATAAATATATAAATAATTTTTGTTTATTTTCTATAGATGGAAGAATTGGGTTATACGCGGCATTTTCACATGGATTATGATTTGTGCGTTTGCATTAATCGTTTATGGTGGTCCGCTAGCACTGATGATTACAGTAAGTTTTATTACGAGTGTATACTACATCTATGATTTAATAAATTTTGGTTTTCAATTCTTACTTTTAGACTTTGCTAGTGCAAGTGAAATGTTTCCAGGAGATTATATCGATTGGCTATCAAGTCTATCGCATACATGGTCTTCCATGGTTCCGCAGTCTTTCGTGGTACTTTTTGCTTACCTCGAACTATTTCTTCTATGGCGAGAATCTGGTTGATTATTTTGGCGTTGTTATAAATCGTGTGGTGCGTAAATTTTACACACTTTATTTTTTTTTTTTATCCATTTTAATAAAATTTTCACTTTGCAGGAATATCTAAAATTTTTGGTCACTTATCATCGTTTCCTATCGTTTGCACTATATATCATTGGCTTCGTTTGGTTCGTATTGTCATTGGTCAAAAAGTATTATATTAAACAATTCAGCCTATTCGCCTGGACCCATGTCTCGCTGTTGATTGTCGTGACACAGAGTTATTTGATTATACAGAATATTTTCGATGGTCTCATTTGGTTTATTGTGCCGGTTTCGATGATTGTCTGCAATGATGTAATGGCATATGTATTCGGCTTCTTCTTTGGTCGCACACCTTTGATAAAACTCAGCCCGAAGAAAACTTGGGAGGGCTTTATTGGTGGTGGTTTTGCTACAGTTCTGTTTGGTATACTGTTCTCGTATGTTTTGTGCCAATATCAGTACTTTGTATGCCCGATACAATACTCGGAGGAGTTGGGACGTATGGCAATGACCTGTGAGCCAAGCTATTTATTCACTTTACAGGAGTACAGCTTAAAAGTGGTAACTATTTACCTTAAAAAAAAAAAAAAAAAAACATTTAGTTATTATTTAATTAAAACATTTTATTATGCATTAATAGTTCGGTATTGGCAAGTCGATCAGTATGTATCCATTTGTATGGCACTCGATTTCATTGAGTTCATTTAGCTCAATTATTGGACCCTTCGGAGGATTCTTTGCTTCGGGTTTCAAACGCGCATTTAAGATTAAGGTAAAAAAATATTTTCATTTCGTCAGAAAATGCTTAACTATTCGTTTCCGCAGGACTTTGGCGATATGATTCCTGGTCATGGTGGCATTATGGATCGCTTCGACTGCCAATTTTTAATGGCCACGTTTGTAAACGTCTACATTTCCAGTTTCATTAGAACTCCATCGCCGGCTAAACTACTGACACAGGTATATAGACGGAATTTATATGTATGCATTTATTATCGGTTTTTTTTTTTGCAGATCTTTAATCTTAAACCAGAACAACAGTTTCAAATCTATCAGAGTTTGAAGGAGTCACTTGGCGATATGCTTAACTAGATTGACACGCAGCATATTTAAAATTCAGATCGTGCTATACCTACAATAGTTCGGTTTGCAGTCGACGTTAGTTGATTACATTTGATTAATTTATGTTGTTAACTAAATTTAAATCCAAATCATTAATTCAAGTGCAAAATAATTAAGTTTCCTTTTTAAGGTGATTTTTGTTAAGCTTTATTTTTATTTTTTTATGTTAAAATTTCGTTCGTATGCGTTGTTTCAGAATTTATAGAGTTTATTAATGCAAGACAAAGAACATTCATTTAGCATGTTTCTCGTAAGGTCGTGTCATTACAGACGACGATTCCATTAATATTAACTAAAATGCTGAGGTTTATTATGTATATTGTTCAAATGCAGCTTATGATGTTGTAAGGCGGCATAACAAAAACGATTTGTTATTATTATCGATAATCATTTGAAAACTAAACAAAAGTTTAATTTACTGTGGTTTTTTATGTTTGTTCGTAAGTTTATGAATGCGAAGTGTGTATGAGAAAGGTTATTAATTAGTACATAGTAGTAAACGTTGTTTCTCAGAATACAACGTAATTTAGGCAGACCGACAGACAGTCATGCGCGAGAGGCATAATTTACAAGTTCTTAATTTTATTTTATCAATGATGAGGCACGGTATGAGTGATTAGTAACTAATTGTGCAAAAAGCATTTGATAAGCTGACGATCAAGAGTAGCAAAACAAGACTTTCGTTTGTTTTTTAGTAGCAATATTTAACAATTTATTTTATTTACATAGCACATTTTGTGTTTATTTAGTGCAATATATATTTTAGTTAATTTAAATTCATAATTTCTATTTAAATAAATTCTTTGAATTGATTTATGTGTGTTCCTTTGATTTAATTAACATATACGAGTGTGTTGATTGAAAACTTTTTCCAAAATTAGTAAATTTAAGCGTAAATAGAAACAGAAAATTGAATAATGTATAAATTCAATATATACAAAAAAAAAAAAAAATATAAAAAAGAAAACAAGATATACAAAAGAAAACTATTAGTAAATATAAAAAATATCAATTAAGAAAAAAATATTAATTTTGTGTCTATTGATGTTTAAAAATTGAATGTAAGCGTTTAATAAAACGGCAAACAAAAAATGTAATCGTTTTAATCGTGTTTCATATTGAACAATAAATAGAAGTACAGTTCTAATCTCTATACGATTCGGATCAAAGTTGGTTTTTTATAGAGCCTGGCACAAATACATTCGTTTCATAACGTAAAACGAAAGTATTCCTGCACAAAATATCTATGCATCTCTTTCGATCGCACTAATAATCTCTCCTCCGGCATGACTTAAGCATAAATTATTAGTTCCTGGTGCCTGTCTGGTGTTTTATCAGTAAAAATTTCCGATACTATTGAACCATAGCGCTCACATTTGTATCAGATTGTATTCGTGTTAAAAGAGTTCATATGCATATGCAAAAAAAAAAAAAATTGAATAATGCACTTACAAAATCAATAATAAGAGGCTTCATTTTGCTGCTTCGTCTCAGATCACTGGCTATCGACGTCTCAAGAGGCTGTTCCTAAGGATATACTATGATTTCTAATGGAGCTCAGCGCAAATTCGTTGCTGCTTTCGCTTTCGGCATGTTCAAGTGTGAATTGCGGTGCAAGCAAAGAATTTGAAAGAAAGATAATTTTCATATACTTCAATTCAATAAAACATTTATAGTTTAAATATTAATCTTTGCATACACTTTTTAGTGCGAATTTATTTAAAAAGAATAAAGCTATTTGATCAGTTTACTTTTTCAGTTCGAGAATTTTTCATAAAATTTCATTGTTTACTTAAAACAAAGTCACCTAAAAAATATATTTGGCAAAAGTAAATTGGGTTTACATACATATTCATAACTTATTCAACAAAATTGTGTTTAAGTCATTAACTAAATTATTGTTGAGTTCAAAATATAATTTTCGCTCTCGTGCATTTTTAAGTAAATTAACCCAGATGGGTACTTCCTGCAAGAAAAAAAAGAACAAAGTAGATTTTTTACTATAAAAATTTTCCATAGATACATAAAGAAAGAAAAAAACGTTAACTTCGGTTCAACCAAACTTTAATACCTTTCGCACAAAAATCGTTAAGGAGTAGATAGTAGGGTGTGATGTTTGAAAAAATATAATATTAATTTTCTACGATCATGGTAGGAGTGGATTAATGGCTCATAGGAGAATAATACACATTTTGATTCCTTCAACGTCCCACATTTACTATATAACTAAAAATAAAAAATCAAAATTATTTGAAAATTAAACGTGGTTTTGTATGGAGGCTACCCCATCTGTGAAGCGGTCGTCGAATATCAGTCTGATATTGACTTAAATAAAGATGAATTTCATTTAGAAAAAAAAAACACTTAAGTGTCGGGTTTGTATGGGGCTACACTACAAAGTGAACATGGCATATTAGTGCCTGGTTCCAGCTGAACATTTACAAAAAAAAAAAGTTATAACGTACATAGCTAGATCGGCTCGATTCGCCTTGATGAGCCGACCATGAAAATATACACTTTATGATAACTACGATGTATTCTTTAATAGTATTAACAAAACAAACCTCTAGATGTTGAAAATTTCCAACGAGTATAAGGCATCGTTTGGCCCGTGTCAATGCTACATTTAAGAATTGATCATTTGAAAGTAATCCAACGCCGGCTGTGAATACTTTCGATAAAATAATAACATCTCTTTGTTGACCTTGATAAGCACCGATTGTACTGGTCATGATGGGCGGTATTCCAGCATTTCTGTAATATTTTATAATATATAGGTATGTGTATATTCAGATAGCAGAAAACATACTTTAAAGCCTGCTTCAGTACATCACATTGCGACAAATATGGCGTAATAATTCCATATGAATGTTTTTCCCGACATATGTATGGCTCTATAGCATTCACCAACCTGGCAACGAATTCCGCCTCTTGAGTATTTGTGAACTTTCCGCGCGCATTTTTCTCGCTAGTTGTATAAACGAGATTTATTACGCAGTAGGGCAGAATTGGCGAAGTAAGATTTTTTGCATTATTCGCATTTTGTAAGGCATTCTCGTAAAAATACTGATTTGGCCATTTGCAGATCTCAGGATGCATGCGGTATTGTTGCATCAGCTTATAAATGTTTCCACTCGTGGCATTGTCGCCCTTTTGTTCTAGACAGCCTTGTATACGAGTGAACATCGATTTGCCAAGACCATAGTCACTTGCTTTCTGAAAATATTGCAATTTAAATATGTCGGTATAGTTAAATACTCGTAGTAAGCAATGAAAATATAAAAAAAAACTCACTTTTGACAATACTGCTCTTGGTAATTGTTGTGTATCACCAACAAGCACCAAAGAAGGCATGCCAAATCGCAATGGCAAAAGTGTCCACGGCTCGGTGCTCTGCGTAGCTGCATCAATGATACATATATCGAAATAATCAACGTATTGTGAAAGTTTAACACAACTGGCTAGTGTGGTGCATACAATATTTGAGTTATCCAAGAAGTATTTTGTGGTCTGAAATTCCTCTTCCTTAGTAAATCGATTTTCCAGCACATCTCGAATTTGTCTTAGCTCTTTTTGTTTAGCTGATATCTCTAAATCCAAGGAGGTGCCATAAATGTTCCGATTTAGCTTAAGCTGCATAACTTCCGCCTCTAATATTGAGTGTCGTTGTTTTAAATGTTCCTTATGTTCTTCACTCAAACTGTTAATCTTTGATGCAAGGGCTTGTCCAAGATAATGCTGTAAAGAGACTGACTTTGCATCGGAACACATTCCCTCAAACAACCCAAAGCGTAACAGACGAAATCTTGAGTGTGGAGTCATATTATCCAGAATAAATTTAAAAAATCGCGTTAAATTGTTTGTTGCCTCATTACTTTCAGAGCAAATGAGTATTTTTCTGTCTAGAACCCGCACCTCCATGCCATAGAGACACTGTAGTACAAGATTCGCTATCATTACTGATTTGCCAGTTCCAGGTGGTCCTTGTATCAAAGTAATGTTGGGTTTTCTTTCATCTATAACTTTAAGGTAGGTACGCAATACTGTATCGAGTTGTTCTGGGCTTAGTTTGTCCTTGCCCTTATATGCAGGAATTTTATTATCGCGTTCGCGTTGTGGTAGAATTAATTCTATAGGGCTAATTATGGTTTTAAAGAGCGGCGTGTTCTCCAATTGATAAACCGCATTAAATGCACCAAATTCCACACGAATATTATCAATTATTGGCCGTATAGTTAATGTTTTTGTATTAGTTAACACATCCTTAGGGCAGTATTTTACGAGAATTTCAAAAACCATAGTGGAACCTGCATCTAATAAAATATATTCGTACAAAAAGTACCAAGTGAATGTTGATGAAATGGAAACTTACTAGATCCCTTGCGCAGGGTTTGTAAATAGGCAAATGTAGGCTTCGCATCCTTGGTATCTACTTCCACAATATATATATCGTATTTTAATATATCATTTTTCGCATCTAATATAAAGAGAAACTAATTATAATGAATGTATATAAAACGAGTCAAAATATTTTATTGATCACTTACACTTCGTTACCAGAATGTATCGCTCATCTTTTTGGAAAAAATATTCCAAACTCACTTTAAAAGTGTCATTTTTGATACGGCATGCACGCTCTACATTGGTCTGGAATTCCAATTTCATGAGAGGTATGAGAACACTGAAAAAAATATTTACATGTTATTATAACTTTAGGAATTGTGAAAATCAATAAATATATACTTTTTATAATGTTCGAATGATTCAAATTGGTTCGGCATTGGCATAATCCTATTAGTTTCTGCAATTTGTTCTGCATTGCCCACTTCCATCCACTGGTTGCTCCAATTCAATATGTCAATAATTATTTGATTAGTGTAGTCGATCACTTTATGATTACGGAGCATGGCCTCGCGGCGTGTATGGTATGTTGAAGTAGTGAGGCCAGCAAAGTCCTTCACGCCGGCTGTAACTTGTCGAGTTGCTCCACGCACTGCCTCGATCAAGTGAATCAAATTTTTTGATAAATCAAAACTCACTCTTTTTCTGGGACTCATCCGTTTCGATGCTACTGTATTGATTGTCTGTCTAATACCTTCTTCTTCAAAACAGGAACGACCATGTGATAGCTGTTCAGTGGATTTTTCAGAACTGATTTGTGCATTAGTCTTTTTCAAATCTAAACCAGTGCACGGTGCATTGGTTCTCGCTCTTCCTATCTGTTCTTCTGCCCTGCAACTTGCCTCAAAGTGTTTTTCCATAGATGCGAAAGTAAGTTTGTTTGTGGTCCGTACTCCGCGCACCGGAATTGCGTCATTCCCGGCAGTAATTGGTTTGATTCGCCAAGTTGTACTACGTTGGCATGCAGTTTTGTCGGGTCCACTAAGCTTTGGCGAAACTCTATCAATACTCATGGTTCGTTGACGGTGACGTTGGAGTCCTCCACTTGGTATTTTATGTAAAGGATGAACTTTTAGATTGTTGGTTGGCTGCGGTACTTTTGGGATCGTGAAGACTTTCTTGCATGGCGGCTGTTGTTCTATGTCCTGCGCTAACAAAGTACCACGATTTAAACTTGTATTCTTGATACAAACTTGTGCATTAATGAACTTTCTTTTATGTTCGTTGGACTGCTTATCTCCATCGAAGTCATCGTTATTATGTTTTTCGGCGATTTGACGGAGCCGATCCTTCCGCTGATCTTTAATTGCAGCGTTCTCCTCCTTTTTGTTTTTTTGGGAAATGCTATTCCCTACTGATACACCTCTCAGTTTACCTCTGCCTGTAGGCAGTGCGATAGCATCAATGACTTCTGGTCCACGAACTGTTGAAGTTTTTTTGAATTTCTCCAAATTATCGGCGATTACCGCATTCGTAATCGACTTTCCATCGTCTTTGAGCTTTTGGGTAGATGAGCTGGCGACTTCATCGGCTTCGCTGTGTAATGATAATTTCCCATATATAGTCTCGTTTTCAGTAGATAGTTTAAGTGAAAATTGACTGCATTCATTTTCAACACCGTGTTTTGTTGAACTGCTTGCATTTTGTTCAATATTATCAATGTCACCAGAATCGATTTCTTGAGCTGTTGCAGAGCACAGTTGCGCGGCAATTTCGTACGGAGCTGGTTTTGCGGAAGCATCGTCACTCAAATCATTATCAAATATGTCATCCAATAACTGATTTATTTGGATGTCATCTGGGTCTTCGAACCATGGTTGGATAGGATCGAGAACGCTTTCATTTGGCTCGAATTTTTGAGAAAGTATTTTATTCGACCAAACTTTTAATTTCGGATCCTTTTCTTCATCTGGGTCAATTTCGTAATGTGTTTGCTTCTCGGCCACGTCTGGTGTAACAGAAAATGTATCGCTTATATAAGTTTTTATACCGTCAAGTTCATCTAAATCTGAATCCGCATCAGCTTCCTCATCCAACATCTCCATTTTAAAAACATTTAAAATATCCTCTGACTCGAAATTGTTTCCATTTTCGTAGCACTCAACTACAGGAGATGTTGGAGCATAATGCTCAAGTACAGGGGATGTAGAAGCAGTATCGTTGCTTATCGTTGCTTCTTTCTCTTTAATCGATATGTAAGTTCGCTTTGTCTGATTTTTGCCATAATCGCTGCTAATGTCAATTACTTCACCACTCATTAACGCATTTATATTTGACGCCTCTGTATTTGCACTGTCGCAACTCTTGGCCAAATTGTTGTATAGGTACGGATTCAGTGCACATACTGTACTAAGTACAATATCATCTGTTGGGCCAAATATATTCGTAATATCCTTGGAAACTGTTTCCACAGTTTCACGTTTAATTGTGGATATTAGCGGCATATGTAGCTTTGCGACAGTATTGCTGTTGTTATGAGCAACAGTCTCTTTACCCACGACATTTTTTGGTTTTGATATGGATGAAGACAAATCTGTTGTCAAGGCTTTGTCTAATTCCGGCACTACTTTTGTAGTTGACACATTTAATGCAGGCTTTTCTTTAATTGTATCGGTATTTGTTAAAACAACAACGACTTCAGTATCAGCTGTACAACAGAAAATTTATTAATTTCTAATTATGCATATGTATGCTCGTATTTATTCACATTTAATACTTACATTCATCGTCGCTTAACGAAATAACTTCATCACTTGTTGGTAAATTTTTCTTCCTTAATTCAAAAATCGTATCGCGCCGTCCTAACACCATCGGCCTATTGTTAATAGCCACATTTATCTCATCTCTATCAACAATTGTCCTAGTTGCGCCAAATAACTTTTCGCCATTTACAAAAACGCCACCCTTTGCATTCTGCAGACCAAATGAAAAGTAAATATAAAACACCAACTATTAAAATAAATTAATGCACTTACCAAACAGCGGACTTCGACTGTATCGTCGTCTTTAACGTTGAATACAGCATGTTGCCGCGAAATAAACTTTAATTTATAGCGAATATCACACTCTGAGTGTCTGCCGATGCTATTCTCGCCATAGTGAAGAGAGCGCACGTCACTTGGATCCCCCTTATGTATCAGTATCCAAGATGATATACGCCGATTCTCAGACATTTTTTGTAATATTTAAATGGCATGAATAACTGCAACTGTACTGCATATGTATGTAATAAAATTATTGCATTTATCTTGTCAGCGCTTTGTTTATCAACTACAGCGAGTTTCAGTGTTGTAAAGCGTACATTGACATAATTTTGAGTCATAGTGGGGGCAAGTCAGAAACCGTTAAATTTTTAAAACGAAAATCGATTTATTATATACATTTGTGTATTAAATTTCTTTGACGATTATTTAAAAATACCATATATGTCCCAGGTAGAAGTATTTCCTTTAATTTTTAATGGAATTTTCTAAAATTCTTCACATTCATAAAATCTAATAATGCCGGCCACAATTCTGTCTGCAGTCCACAGAAAAACATGTCAGCTAAGTTTGGATTATATTAGACCGTTTACATACAGATAACTAAAATGCAATTAGCACAAAATAGTAGTGCCGGCCACAATTCCGGCTGCAGTCCATAGAATAACATGTCAGTGCAGTTTGAATGCATTGAGAAACATGTGAAATAGATTGGTAGCATTACAATCCGAGTCGATGACACACGAGGCCAGCGAAAAACATTCACATATATGCGGAAATGGCACTGCAAATGCAAGCACGATAATACTCACAACCATCGAAAGTACCCTTCGATTTGGCAACGGTGTTATCTCTTTCCATAACATTGCAGAATACTCACTGGCATACTTGTATAGCGCCAACACGCCCTCATCTTCGTCGTTAGCCACGCACTCGAACTTTTCTATCATTTCTTTATGCTGTTTCAAAGGAAGCATGCTGCATTTATCCATTACTATTTAATATTAAGCACAATCAAAAATTACTTTTTTTACTTCAAGGTCATATATATTACAACGTTATACAATAACTTAACGCAAAGCTGCAAATGTGAAGTGGAAAAAAATCTTGGGAAAGTCTACTCCCGCTATGCTTGCGCACGCAGTGATTTTTTTAAAAGTAACGTAGTTGCTTACGCTAACTATTTGAGTACTGTCCAGTCTTATATTAAATTGGATCCAAAATAATTTTTAGACTTCATTATTATTAAACGTAATTCCTGTTCATTTCCATCGTGCATGAACTTTGACGA
This sequence comes from Leucophenga montana, assembly GCA_035044765.1. Classification (NCBI taxonomy): domain Eukaryota; kingdom Metazoa; phylum Arthropoda; class Insecta; order Diptera; family Drosophilidae; genus Leucophenga; species Leucophenga montana. The sequence goes on along the minus strand of JAWNNQ010001104.1, from coordinate 1,443,581 downwards.
ATATTATGCTGATAATGATAAAGATAACAAAAATTTGTTTACGGACTTTTTCAATTCAAATTATTATTCCTCTGATGAAAGTGACTTAAATTATCCGGATAATATTCCAGAATCAAACTTTATTTCTGTTCCGTTGGTTGAATTTTACACAGTGCAACGTGAATTTAAATTGTTTGATCTAAATTTTTCATCCGGTGATTACAATATGCAGAATTCTGTTTTGAAACTTTGTCCGGAAACTTTGTTTTTTTTTTTACGTTCCCTTTTAACCAGTCCTGAGAAAGTGGACTTGTGTGGACTACTGTCCACAGTAAAACAAAATGATTAAGACACAAAATCGAAATTTAGGCAAAAATTAATATAAAAATGCAGTGTATATTAAATTAGTCTTCTAAAAATGAAAAAGTATTTTTATTACAAAATAAAATTTTATCGAATTAGTAACAACCAATATTTTTTATGTTAATTGTGGAAAAAAAACATTTTTTTTTACTCGAAACACAATGTTATAGGAGCGGACCAACTGGAAAATTTTGAATGAAGTGTACTTAGTAGTTTATATGGACAAAAATTATTATTATGTATACCATATTTGCCATGTACAGCGTAAACAGACCCCTCTTACAATCTCTCTTTCGAGTTTTTGTATAATAACCTATTTTATTTTGAAATCTTCATCAAATTGATATTCTCATAAATAATGTAACATCTACATTTGACCAACTGGTACGGGCAACTTCTTTATCATAAAAGCTAGAAAACTCAACTCAATCGCCAATAGACCTTATGTAACTATTATTTGCGTGAGATAGCTTAATGATAAAAAGTGCAAACTAATTTAATACACTCTATTGTTTATTTTGGTTATATTTTAATTCAATGGCACTTTTGATTTTTTATCACTCAACTTGGTTACAGCTGTATGCGTTTGGTATTTAATATATTATTTAAAATAAATAAAGCTTGTCGATCACTTCTTAAGTTCTTAACATTAAAAAAAGAAAAATCGTTGTATGTATATAAACTGTGGGTAGTAAATCTCTTAAAACAACCACTGGCAAAAACCATTAAACAATTTCATCGTGTTGAAAATTTTGCGGAACGCGGTATGTGTATAAAATACGCATTCGCGGTGTTGCCGAGGACTTGTAAACAATTGTTTTTTGCATAGAAAGCCAATTACTCACTGAATATTTTGCAGTAAACGTGATAAAAAAAACTTTTGGTCTGTGTCAAATACAAATTAAATAGTAAGTTCATGTCATTTGACAGAAGTTGGAACTTTCCAACCATTTCCTGGTTAATACTAGCTCCCCAAAAGTAGCTACTTTATTATCTTATTCAATAAATTTGAATTGATGTCATTAATCATATTTTCATTCAGTTCAAAATATAATTTACGCTCCCGAGCATTTTTCAGTAAATTAAGCCAGACGGTCACTCCCTGAAAGAAAAAAAGGATTGTATTTACTTATAACAATATTTTCATACAAGAAGCAAAAAACACCTCTAGATGTTGAAAATTTCCAACTAGTATTAAGCATCGTTTGGCCCGTGTCAGTGCCACATTCAAGCGTTGATAACTTGAAAGAAATCCAACGCCGGATGTGCGTGCAATGGACAAAATAATAACATCTCTTTGTTGACCTTGATACGCATCGATTGTACTGGTCATGATAGGTGGTAATCCAGCACTTCTGTAAAATTGTATTGTGTATTTTAGTACGTTTATAAAAAATCTATAGGATCTTCAGATATGATAAAACATACTTTAAGGCTTTCTTTAGTACATCAATTTGTGGTAAATATGGCGTAATAATTCCATACGAATATATATCCTGCGGTATGTATGGCTTCAGAGCATCAACCAACCTGGCAACGAATTCTGCCTCTTTAATGTTTGTGATTTTGCCATGCGTTTTATTTTCACTAGTTGTATAAACTAGATTTATTACGCAGTAAGGAAAAATTGGCGTAGTATGAGTTTTTGTATTATTCGCATTTTGTAAGGCATTCTCGTAAAAATACTGATTTGGAAATTTACAGATCTCCGGATGCATGCGGTATTGTTGGAACAGCTGGTAAATGACGCCAACCGTGGCGCCGTTGTCCATTTGTTCTAGGCAGCCTTGTATACGAGCAAACATCGATTTGCTGAGTCCAAAGTCATTTGCTTTCTGAAAATTTTTCAATTTAAAAATCCCGGTATAGTTAGATACTTGTAATAAAAATATGAAAAACTCACTTTTGACAATACTGTTGCTGGTAATTGTTGTGTATCGCCAACAAGCACCAAAGAAGGCATGCCAAATCGCAATGGCAAAAGTGTCCACGGCTCGGTGCTCTGCGTAGCTTCATCGATGATACATATATCGAAATAATCAACGTATTGCGAAAGTTTAATGCAACTGGATAGAGTGGTGCACACAATGTTTGCGGTATCCAAAAAGTATTTTGTGGTCTGGAATTCCTCTTCCCTAGTAAATCGATTTTCCAGCACATCTTGAATTTGCTTTAGCTCTTTTTGTTTGGCTAATAGCTGCAAATCTAAGGAGGTGTCATTTCTGTGACGATTTTGCTTTAGTTGAATAATTTCTGCCTCCAGCTTTGAGTGTTGCTGCATTAAATGGTCTCTATTTTCTTTACTAAAACTGCTATTTTTCCTCGATGCAAGCGCTTGTTTAAGAAAATGCTGCAAAGACAATGTCTTTGAAGAGGCACACATTTTCTCGAGTAAACCAAATCGTAAAAGACGAAACCTGCAGCGTGGACTAGTATTATCGAGAATAATCTTAAAAACTCTAGTTATGTTGTTTATAGCCTCATTGCTTTGAGAGCAAATGAGTATTTTTCTGTCTAGAACCCGCACCTCCATGCCATAGAGACACTGTAGTACAAGATTCGCTATCATTACTGATTTGCCAGTTCCAGGTGGTCCTTGTATCAAAGTAATGTTGGGTTTTCTTTCGTCTATAACTTTAATGTAGGTACGCAATACTGTATCGAGTTGTTCTGGGCTCAGTTTGTCTTTGCCCTTATATGCAGGAATTTTATTATCGCGTTCGCGTTGTGGTAGAATTAATTCTATTGGATTAATTATGTTATTAAAGAGCGGCGTGTTTTCCAATTGATAAACCGCATTAAATGCACCAAATTCCACACGTATATTATCAATTATTGGCCGTATAGTTAATGCTTTTGCGTTGGTTAACATATCCTTAGGGCAGTATTTTACTAGAACTTCGAAGACCATAGTCGAAACTGAAACGATAGAAATATATTCGTACAAATGCCAACTGAAAGTTGATGAAATAAAAACTTACTAGATCCCTTGCGCAGCATTTGTAAATAGGCAAATGTAGGCTTTGCATTCTTGGTAGCCACTTCCAGAATATACAGATCATATTTTAATACTTCATTTTTCGTACCTTACATAAAGAGAGAAAGTAATTATCCTATTAAAATATATATACTATATATATAAATGATGTATGTATTTTCGACTACTAATCCTCCGAACGAACTGGTCAAATTTGCATAAACATTTCAAACAATTGTTGGCTATGACTAAGATTAGAGAATGGTCCTAATCTCATATCGATATCTCTAATATTTGTATACCCTGAACCCAAAGCGAAAAGGGTATAAGTTTGTGCAAATGCATACAAGGCAGAAGAAGACGTGCTAGAAAACATATGGTATATATTGTTCATCAGCTAAGTAAACTTTGGCATTTAGATTCTTCTATATATTTTAGTAAGTAAACAAATTAAAAAAATACTGGCCTGCCTGATACATACATTTGCAGAATATATATATATATATATATATATATATATATATATATATATATATATATATATATATATATATATATATATATATATATATATATATATATATATATATATATATATATATATATATATATATATATATATATATATATATATATATATATATATATATATATATATATATATATATATATATATATATATATATATATATATATATATATATATATATATATATATATATATATATATATATATATATATATATATATATATATATATATATATATATACATAATATATTTTTTTTTTATCACTTACATTTCGTTACCAGAATGTACTGCTCATCTTTTTGGAAAAAATTTTCCAAACTCACTTTAAAACTGTCATTTTTGATACGGCATGCACGCTCTAGGTTGCTCTGGAATTCCAATTTCATAAGGGGCATAAGAACACTGGAAAAAAGTATTTACATGTTAATATAACTTTAGGATTTGTGAAAATCAATAATTATATACTTTTTATAATGCTCGAACGAGGCAAATTGGTTCGGCATTGGCATAATCCTATCAGTCGCTGCAATTTGTTCTGCATTGCCCACCTCCAACCACTGGTTGCTCCAATGCAATATGTCAATAATTATTTGATTAGTGTAGTCGATCACTTTGTGTTTACGAAGCATGGCCTCGCGTCGTGTGTTGTACTTTGAAGTAGTAAGTTCAGCAAAGTCTTTCACTCCTCCTGCAACTTGTCGTGTTGCACCGCGCACTGCCACGATATAGTGGATTAAATTTTTAGATAAATCAAAACTCACTTTTTTTGTGGGTTTCACCCGTTTTGATACTGTTGTATTGATTGACTCTCTAACACTTTTTTGTTCAAAACATAAACGATTATTTGTTTCTTCTCCAGTCATTTCTGCATTGGAGTTCTTCCAGTCTAAACCCGTGCATGGTGCATTAGGTCTCGCTTTGCCTATTTGTTCTTCTGCCCTACAACTTGCCTCAAACTGTTTTTCCATCGATGCAAATGTGATTTTATTTGTAGTTCGTTCTCTGCGCACAGGGATTGCATTGTTCCTGACAGTATTTGGTTTGAATACTGCAGTTGAGCTTTCTTGATATGCCATTCTATCGGGCGCGAGAAGCTGCTGCGAAAAACTATCGACGCTCCTGGTGCGTTGAATACGACATTGGAGTCCTCCACTTGGTGTATTCTGTGCTGGAAGAGTTGTTGTTGGAGGTTTTGGTTGTTCTGCTGGCACTTTTGGAACTGTATTGTCTTTTTTCCGTAGCGGTTCTACGTTCTGTGCTAAAAATGCCCCGCGATTAACACTTGTGATCTTGGCACAGACCTGACCACTCGCTAGCTTTCTCTTATGTTCGTTTAACTGCTTTGCTTCATCGAACTCACCGCGATGATCAGCTTCGGCAATTTGCCGAAGCCGATTCTTCCGCTGTTCTTTGATTGCACCGTATTCTTTCTTCTTGGTGCTTGCTTTTGAATGCCATTTTTGTTTAAGATTCTTTAAGTTATTTTCAATTTGAAATTCCTCGCGCACACGATTAAGTTTATGGGGAATGATGTTCACAGCCGACACACCTCTCAGTTTACCTCTGCCTGTAGGTAGTGCAATAGCCTCAATGACTTCAGGTCCTCGAACCGTAGAAGTTTTCTTTGGTTTTTCCAAATTAACGGCGCTGACCCCATCGTCTTTGTGCCTTTGTATTTCGTTCTTTTGGGTAGATGTGCCTGCTCTATCGCTTGCATATTTTTTCATTTTAGGTGTATGCACTGCATCCATAGAAAACCTTCGCAGTAGAATTTTTTTAGATTCATCTATAATTACTTCATTTTGAACATCCTCAAGAACAGAGCTTTTGCCTATAATACTAGTACACTTTTGTGGGGGGCGTTTATCAGGTACTTTAAATTTATTCAGCTGGTTGTTAATTGGCTGGTCTCCAATATCACTTGACGCTGGTGAAATTTTTTCGTTCGAGGAGCATGTGCTATATTTGACTCGTTTGTTTGTTAGCGGTTTAATAATTATTTTACACGATTTTACTTTCTGAACATATTTTCTGCCGCTCATCTCATTTTCAGATTCACTTGATGATTGTGACAATTTCCTAGACTTCGTCTTTTTTACAGTAGGTCGTAAAGGTGAAAATTGATTGTATTCATTTTCAGCTTTGCTATTAATATTTTCGTGATTTGTTGGGCTGCGTGCACCTTGTTCAATATTATCGGTGCCACCAGTTTCATTTGACTGAGGGTTATGGTCTTCGGCATTATCGTCCCTCAAATTAATTTTTTCACTCGTGGAGCTTGTGCTATATTTGACTCGTTTGTTTGTAAGCGGTTTAATAATGACTTTACACGATTTTACTTTCTGATCAGATTTTCTGCCGCTCATCTCATTTTCAGATTCACTTGATGATGATGACAATTTCCTAGACTTCGTCTTTTTTACAGTAGGTCGTAAAGGTGAAACTTGATTGTATTCATTTTCAGCTTTGCTATTAACATTTTCGTGATTTGTTGGGCTGCGTGCACTTTGTCCAATATTATCGGTGCCACCAGTTTCATTTGCCTGAGGGTTATGACCTTCGGAATTATCGTCCCTCAAATCAATATTAAATATGTCATCCAATAACTCATTTTTTTGGATGTCATATGGTTCTTCGATCCATGGACGGATAGGGTTGAGTACGCTTTCATTAAGCTCGTACACTTGCGATAAAATTTTATGCGACCAAGCGTTTACCTTCGTATCCAATTCTTCATCCCGATCAGAGTCGTAATGTGTTTGCTCCTCGAGCACGTCCTGTGATTTCGAAATTTTTATCACTTTCCTCTCCGGTAGATCTGAATTTAAAGACTTGTATGTCTCTAAGTCGTGAATTTCTAAATCACTATACTCGTCAGCTTCATCATCCTTAAATTCCATTTTAAAGTCGTTTAAAATATTCTGGGACAAAAGAAACTGTTCGTCTTCATCGTCATCGACAACAACAACATTTGTGGGAGAATTGTCGTTGCTTAACGGAGCCTCTTTCTCTTTATTGGAAATATTATTGTTAATGTTAATCTTCTTTGCTAATGTCAATTTTAATCTCACCGTTTTTTATTGCAATTAGATTTTCTGCCTCTGCATTTGTACTGCCACTGGTCTTATTCAAATTGTTGTATAAGTACGGATTCAGTGAGCATACTGGACTAAGTACATGCTCCTTCTGATTGTCAAATATATTCGGAATTTCATCCGAAAGCTTTCGCATAATTTTACATTTAATAGTGGGTATTAGTGGCATATGTAGCTTGTCGCCAATGTTTTTGTTGTCATCAACATCAGCTTGTTTTGCTAAGTTTGTTTGATTAGCTTCTTTAGCCATGACGTCTTTTCTTATTGAGCTGGACGAAGACGACAAAGTTGCCAAGGCTTTACCAATATCTGCCCCTGTGGAAGTTGTCCCCTTTTCCATTGGCTGGGCTTTTGTTGAAGGAATGTATACAACATCAGCTGTACATAGTAAAATTTATGAAATGTTTGTGTAGTAATTTCGTTGTTTTACACTTACATTCATCGTCACTTATCGCAATTACTTGGTCATTGGTCTTTCTTAATACAAAAATGGTATCGCCAAATCCTATGACCGGCTTACGGTCGGTAACACCAACATTAATGTCATCATTTTCAAATATCTGTCTGCTGTCACCATTTAATCGTTCATCGTTTAAAAACAATCCATTCGGTGCATTCTGCAAATCAAATGAAAAGCAAGCTTAAATCACCAACTACATACTAAAATAAATGAAAGGACTTACCAAGCAGCGTAATTCGACTGTATCGTCCTCTTTTACGTTGAATATGGCATGACGCCTCGATAGAAACCCCAATGTATAGCGCAGATTACAATTCGAGTGTCTCCCAATTGTGTTTTCACCATAATAAAGAGATCGCACGTCACTTGGATTCCCTTTATGTATCAGTACCCAAGGTGATAGACGATGAGGCTCAGACATTTTTTGTTTTGATTAACTAAAGCATGAAAAATAAAATTCAAGAAATCGATGACGCCTGGCGTTCTGTTTACAAAATCAAGGACAGAATCAGTGTTGCAATGCGTTCGTTGACTGATATGTTGGGAAGACAAAGATGTTGTGCGACGCGAGTCAGTTCTTTTCAATTATAACGAAATGACAAGTGAACATTTAAAAAAAATATTTTTTGCCAATCTTAAGCAGTTGAGCAACTAGACGAATAAAATCGAAAATGCGAATGGGAGCTCTCGCATATAAAATTTGTAGCGATGATTATTTATATGAAATGATATTCATATCTATGATATGGTGATACAAATGTAGTGATTTTTTTTTGTTTCTTTCTTATTTATATACCTTCATATCTTATTTATATACCGTTACATATATACCGATTGTTATTCATTTGAGTGATAGTTCAATTCGAGCAACTTTTATTTACATTTCTCAGTGATAACGTCAATTTTTTAATGCAAATAATGTATAATATACAATTGTATAACCACCGATCACGACCATACTTGACAGGATTATTTTCCTGATCTATCTGAAGTTTGCCTAAAATTTTGGCTCAATCGGTGTCTATTGCTAACATACATGCATAGGTACAATATTAATTTATATATAGATATACCTATTTCGAAAAAACCTGGTTACCAATTTTAGTTGAAAACAATATACAATATTCATAGGTGTAAATCTTTTAAACGACAACTTATATTATTCACTTGTAAATGAACATTTTCCGGACAAAAACGAAGACGATAACCGAATTTTCTGCCGAGTTTTGCAACACCAAAAAATCAGATGTTCCTTCATTGCTGGCATTTCAAGCACTTGTTGCTTCAAAGTTAGAGCAAAGAATTCAAATTTGTTTTGGTTTTGCATATTTGACGCGCTGCACATACATAATTGACAAGTGAAAAAAAATATAACACTGTAAACCATACAGTTGTTTAATTGTTGCCATCAGAGTGCCAATATTGAAGTTGTGAAAACACGGAATTTGAGATGCTCAAGAATTTACGTAAATTGGACAACGCGTCAACATTACAGCATGCAAAGCCACCAAAGCGTTAAGAGGTACTTTTGCCGAAAACTGAAGTTTTTTTTCTTCCAACTTATTTGACCTGTTAAGAGGGGGGGGGGGGTCGGTAAATTAAACCGGGAGTTTTTAGAGGCCTGGCATCAATGGGATCGCATTTAACACGAGTTTGTTACATGACCCTGATTAACAATAAATCTTAGATGCACCAAGTACGATTTGGTATCAACAATATGCGAAGTTTAAAGACGCAACGCCATGATGCCAATAATGACACGAGGTGTGATTTTAAGAATTTTTCGATGCAAATATAGAATGACTAATCTCTAAACACAAGGACATAGTGTACATCCGATTGGTTGTTAATTTAAAAACTTTATTATGTAATTAGCTCGAATATATTATATTAATTTAATATAAAAAGTGGCAGGATAAGCACTGAAATCCTGCAATATTGTTTTTATACAGCCCTTATTGATTCTGCTACTGAATGTGAGCGTCATGTCACTAATCGCCAATACTTAGGATATCAATACTACCTTCAACACCCGAATCATCTGTAAATAGTAAAATATATTAAATATTATTTGTAGCAATTTAAACCTACATATATATGTATATACATATATTCAAATCTATACTTACACTCATCGTCGCTGGATACAATGACTATATCACTGGGAGGAAATTGGTCTTCCTTAATTCAAAAATCGTATCGTATCCATCAACAATCGTTCTAGTAGCGCCAATTAATTTTTCACCATTTATAAAAACGACAGTATGTGGATTCTACAAATTAAATGAAAAGTAAGCTTAAAATACAAACTATTAAAATTATTGAAAGCACTTACCAAACAGCGCACTTCAACTGTATCATCATATTTTACGTTGAATACCGCATGCTGCCGCGAATGATTCTTGAATTTATAGCGCATATTGCAATCCGCGTGCCTGCCAATGGTATTCTCGCCATATTTAAGGGACGGCATGTGGCCTGGGTTTCCCTTATGAATAAGCTTCCACGACGAAAAATTAGCCATATTTTGTTATCTTAAAAAAATAAATAATGTCCTCCGATCTTTTTTTCGCTATATTACGTACATTTTGACAGCTCAACATACCCAATATACCATATTCAAAATATTTTTTGTACATGGCATAAAAAGAGCAATAAAAATACCTGTTTCGTTACTTGTTTTTTTTTGCTTTTTTCGCGCTTCTAGTGTATTTATTATTTCGAAGAAAAATTTATTGAAACTTACCAGTTTGGTTCACTAAAACTTAGTGTTTATGATATATTTCGTGATATATTTTAAATATATATCGTAAACTGCCCCCGCGTTTTTAATTTTTAATGCAAAACAATTTTCATAAGCTGTCCTTCAAAGGTTAGATATTTTTGCGCTTGTAATTGTTTTAAATAGTAAAAAGTAGTTTCCGCACAAGAACGGGAACCGCTGAACGAACTTCTAATTTTGCAACACTATAAATCAGCTGTTTCTTGACCGCCGGTGTTTCATGCGCTCGTTGATACAACATTGGCGCGAATCATTCAAATCTATTTTATTTTTGCATAATTGTGAAATTGTGTTGTTGTAAAATTGCGATTTATGATATGTCTAAGAACTCCCGCAAATTGGACGGCGCATCAACGGCACAACATGCAAAGCGACATTGCGCACAAATTCCTGTGGTCGGAGATAATAGTGCCACCACAGAGTTGAGTGAGAGCGTGCTTTGGCCGGAAAGTGAAGAGAGTTTCTTTTCCAATGCAAATTTAGATGTTATTCTGGAGGGCAGTAAGCCTGACGTATCAAATACGATTTGTAGTCAACAAAGTGCCAAGTTTCAAGAGAGTGATTCTGATGATAGCCTCTTCTGTGATATACAAATGCCGTCGGCCAACGATGAGCTCATCAAGGAAATAGATCAAGACAATACAATTTTTGCTCAAATTAATTTAAATGAATTGGCTGAACGCAAAACGGAGGATATATTTGGAAGTGATGCTGAAGACGCTGCACTTATGCTTGAAAATATAAAAACGGAAGCTCATGTGCAGAATACTCAACGCTTTCTGGACGATGTGGCAACATTTAAGATACCTAATGCACTGCAACCACAAGTTACAACAGCACAACAACTGGACTCAACTCTACAAAATCATGATGATTCGTTACTGTCCCATTCAGTACTGGAAGGCATAGTGCAGGGTTCACAGTATGAAACTTACGAGGCTATACAGCAACGTGTGACAGCGAACAGTGTTCTACACCAAACACCACGTCATGAAATCAGTAGTCTTTCGCGCTATAATTGGGATTTACAGGATTTTACACAGATGCATGATTTTCCTAGCAAGGGAAATTTCTATGGACTGCCGGATAAAGTGGGTCAACTAATCAAGGAACACAAGGGCATAAAGAATCTATACGGTTGGTTTCTAAATAGAAAAAAAAGTATTTAAATCAAAAACCATTTTTTAAACGTTTTACAGAGTGGCAGGATGAGTGCTTGAATCTACCGGCAATAAGGAAACGCAAAAATCTCATTTATGCGTTACCCACAAGTGGCGGTAAAACGCTGGTCTCTGAGATACTTATGTTACGCGAGCTACTATGTCGCCGCAAGAATGTTATATTTATTCTGCCCTACGTATCGATTGTGCAGGAGAAAGTGAGCGCGATGTCACCTTTTGCCATTGCATTGGATTTTATTGTCGAGGAGTATACAGCCGGCAAAGGCAAGTGTCCGCCTGTGGAGCGACGCAAGCGTAGAAGTCTTTTCATTGCATCGATTGAAAAGGGCGCCGTACTAATGGATAGTTTGATCGAGGCTGGACGTGCTAAGGAAATTGGTTTGGTTGTGGTAGATGAGCTACATTTGATTGGTGAACGTGGGCGTGGCGCTACGCTAGAAGCGTTTCTTACGAAAATTATGTTTATAAATGGTATGATCATCAGGGTTGGTTTTGTTTAGCGAGTTAAAAGTTATTTTTTTTTTTTTCAGAGGGAATTCAGATCGTGGGCATGAGTGCAACAATAGGCAATCTATCCGAAATTTCAAAATTTTTGAATGCCGATGTCTATACACGTGGTTTTCGTCCAGTCGAGCTAAAGGAATACATTAAATGTGGACACGATATTTTAGAAATCAATACAGCAGGCAGCTCATTGGAGGAGATTTTCGTTCATAAACGTAGTGTAAATTACAATGTAAGTTGTACATAACATTTTTTGTCCAGTTCCTAATGGCGTCAAAACTATTTTAGTATAGCGAAGCAGTGGTACGTGCTGATCCCGATCATTTAGCGGGCTTGGTTGCCGAGTGTGCGCCAGATCACTGTTGTCTCGTCTTTTGCTCGACGCGTAAGAATTGCGAGAATGTTGCCATGCTGCTGAGCCGTATATTGCCGAAAAGCAAATTTCTGGAGCATCGCAAAAGTGAAAAACGTGATTTAATGGATGCACTCGATAAGGTCTGCGGTATATTGAGTCCAGTGCTAGCGAAAACCTTGCCTTATGGAGTTGCCTACCATCACTCTGGTCTTACAACTGATGAGCGCAAATATATTGAGACAGCTTACCGTTTTGAAGTTATTACGGTTATTTGTTGTACGTCTACATTAGCAGCTGGTGTAAATTTGCCCGCAAAGCGTGTCATCATACGTGCACCGTATGTGGGCGCTGAATTCATGACGCTGTGCAGGTACAAGCAAATGATTGGACGAGCCGGACGCGCTGGTTTGGGTGAAGCAGGTGAGAGTATCCTAATTGCACCGAGTCGCGACAATGGGCGCGTAGGTGAAATGCTTTTCTCGCCTATGGATAAGGCTTTGAGCTCAATGGATCAGCAGAATGCTATTGGTTTGCAGGTATGTAGAGTATTTTTATAATTATCACATATAAATTGAGTAGTATATTAGTTTTGGCAAAAAGTTTGTTATGCTCATACGGAGGCCTCAGAGATCTCATAAAGTACATGTTTATACATTTTAGTCAGCTCGAACTGTTAACTAACCATGGGTAATAGACATGATGTTTTTAAAGAATGCTTTTAAAAATCTTTATGACGAATCTCTAACGGAAATACTTATTTATTACAATTTGATGTATGATGTAGACTTGTTTGGACACAGGTCTCAACATTTATTTAATTTGGCGTGCTGCGTCCACTATACTGGCATGTTCCACCCCCCCATTTTAAGATTTTTGTATATACATTTTAATTTGTTGTGGTGACCACTTAAAACACAGAATGAATACTTTAAGTTTTTACATATAAATTTTATTGTTTTATTTGTTTAGGCTCTAATTCTAAGTGCAATTGGTTTAGGTCTAGCCACTTGTCGACGCGATTTGCAGCATCTTGTTAACAGTACATTGCTTGCTGTACAAGCGAAGGCACTCGACATATCTATCGATGATTTAGTGGTACAAATTGTACGTGCAATGTTCCGGTATAAAATACTGCAGATCGATACCAATGAACGACATGCTAACTCCACAGAGATACTAATCACGCAGGATGTCAACAGCAGCAATAAGACAACTACGAATAGCGAAGATCGTCGTATACTAATTGGCCAATCGACACGTTTTTGTTTAACCACCATCGGAAAGGCGGCATTTAAGGCGGGCATTGACTATAAACGTGCGAATACCATGCACAAGGAGCTACAAATTGCACAGAAGCAACTAATTCTGACGAACTATGCACATCTTTTGTATTTAGTTGTTGCATTCAATTCAAATGAGAAGGGTGATGAACTGTTCGCTGCTAATGCATCAATACTTTTTAATGCTTATACCGATCTAGATGAAAATACTCTAACACTTTGTCGTATATTAGGCTTTAATGAAGCACAGGCGGCAAAAGTTGCTAAATACAATACAATACAAGGACCACTCGAGTTAAAGTTGAATCGTCTCTATAAGGTGCTTGTATTGATGGATATACTGAATATTTTGCCATTGCCGGCAGTGGCAGCGAAATTCAATGTAGAACGTGGCACACTACAAAATCTAATAAGTCAAGCCACAGCTGCATCGAGTGCAATTGTACGCCTGTGCGATCAGGACGAAAAACTATGGTGCTATAGATCGCTTTTCGAACGCATTACAGCCAAGATGGATCGTTGTGGTACCATGGAACTGGAGCCATTGTTGGAATTGCCGGCTGTAAAAATAGTGTGTATTCATTTTATCTAGTTACAATGAATTATTTTGTTTTTTATATCTACACATTTTCTATTTTATAGAATCGTGCTAAACAACTTTATACGGCGGGTTTCCGTACCATCGAAGATATTGCTAAAACACGACCCATAGATCTAGCTAAACAAATAGAGCATATGCCATTGAAAATCGCTAAGGAAATCATTTCAGCTGCAAAGGTTAGATTAAATTTTAAATTAATGTTTTTTAAATGTAAATAATACTTATTAAAAATTTTAAATTTGAAACAGATTATTCTCATGAAGAAACTGGATCATTTGGAGGAGGAAACTGAGGCATTAAAAATTTGTCTGCGTGATAATAAAAATCTGGACTAAGTATACATTAGTTATATTACTATTTAAAATTTTTTATTTGTTAGATATTTTCTTTCTTAAGTCTTTAGAGAGCTTAACTAAATATAAAATTGGACACTAATTTAATTTAGTTTTCAATCGAGGCGATTTTTTGGAATTTTCAATTTACATTTTATAAGAATTGCAATAATTTTTATGTTGTTCTTGCAACTAGAGTCATTGTCAGCAAATAAAATTCGCTGAATCTAGCTTTAGTTAGTCTAAAATTTAATAATTTAAACATATCTAGAATAAAAAATTTTAAAAATATATGTTGCGCAATAAAGTTGCGTTAAATATATCAAATATAATTGACAAAAATGCATTTGTCTTTTGTTTGTTTTTTGTTTACTATCACGACTCTTGAGTATTATTTTAAAAAGTATATTGGTGTAAAATTAATTTATTATAATTTCAGATCTATAGAACCTAAATAGAATGGTAGTCATTCAGTATGTATTCGAGAGGGCACACACGCACGCATCTGGTCTGGATAGAAGGAAATGTGCAGCAGTTACACCAGCCAACTGAAGTTCTGCCGAACGCGGGATCAGAGTTATTTACAGCTTAAAGAGCTTAAAAAGTTTAAATTAGACGAAGTAATAATTGAACTGTTTGAGTGGGGGCTTACCAGAACACTTTTAATATTCAAAATCATCATAGAAATGTTGAGCTATTCTGGCACCGATTCCAGCGCCGATGCCGGCGCCTCCGTATTCGGTACGGCTGGATCGCGACGCAGCTTGCGCCGGGACAATAGCCCTTCGGCGGATATCTGTCGATGAAAAATATGAGTCACTATTGTAATTTTGTTGTTGCTGCTGCTGTTTGGATGATGAAGATGCTGCTGCTGCTGCTACTGCTGATGATGAAGATGGCGATTGGAAGTGATGCGTTTGGGGATGCTGAAAAGCTTGAAAATGTTTCTGATCTTGCTGCTGTTGCTGATAATGAGCTGGTGATTGATTTGATGAAAGCAAATGATCAAATGGATTATGTGCTCCACTTGGATTTGATAACGAGCCACCGGGTGCATACGCACTTGCGAAATTACGATTATAATGCTGATGTTGAAGCTGTGGCGTAAGCGGTTTAAGCGTTGGATCGAGTGCATCGTTAAGCGTGACGTCATAGTCATTCTCGTAGAGCTCTTCCAAGTTGATTTTGGGTTGTGGCTCTGGACGCTGTTGCATGGCAACGGGCAAAGCACTGCGCGGTGGTAATGTGGTGGTCTTGGGTGCAGCAGCAATGATAGGCGTGTCATCGTCGTCTTCGTCAACGTTCACATTATCGGCATTGTCGCCAGCATCACGCAATATGGGTGCACCATGCTCAAGCAAGCGTACGCCGGATATTGTGGAGCCCATGTCGATTGGTGTGCTATCCGTAGTGCGCGTATCACCAAATGGTTTTAATGCAACGCCAACCGGTTGCAGGCCACGCGGCAAGTAAGGACTGCCACCGCGTGATGGCAAGAAGGGACGTTTAACTACACGTACCGAAGTAGGAGCTCTGCCAGCTGCTTGAAGTGGTTTGCTTGGCGCTGCCGGCACAATAGATTCATCATCAGTCAATGGTTCGTGGCCAGCGGAATCAGCTGCCTCCGATTCGTAGTCTTCTTCAACAGTTGGTTGTACAGGTGCAGGTGCTTGTGTTGATTTCGTTGCCAAAGGACGCGTGCGCGAACTGATTGCTGGCTTATTTCGTCGCACTTGGTTGCCAATGGTAGGTCGTCCGCGTTGTGGACGTTTTTCTGTTTCAAATGATGCCTCATCGTCGCTTTCGTGCTCGACATCAAGCTGTGGCTGCGGTTGTCGCGGTCTTGGTATGTTCTTGCGCGTAGGTGCCTTGGGTCGTTGTCTTAGTGTTGGACGTACTGGCGCACGCTCTTCCTCCTCATCAACAAAATCGACATCGTCGCGCGCTACGCCGCGTCCACGATTGGCAAACGGACGGCGTCGTGAACTGGTGCCACGACTTGACGATTCGTAGGCATAATCATCCTCATCGAGCGCTTTCTTGTCCGTAACTGGTTTTCGCAAAGTGCCACGTGTTGGCTTGCGTTGTTTTTTCGCAGTTGTAGCCGCTTCATCATCATCTTCAATAGGGCCGCGATGCTTTGGCAGATTACTGCTACGGCTACGTGTATCTTCATATTCATCTTCTTGCTGCTGCTGGTAGTAATCATCATCGTCACCATTTGACACAGCAACAGCAGGTGTAGTCGCCGTCGCCTTTTGCACCTGATACTGGAACTTTTTCTTCTCATTTATGGGCACAGGGCGCGCAATGCGTGGCGGTGCGCGTGGTCGTGCAAAAACTGAAGAAGGCGCACCCTTAGGTGTAATGAATTCCTCCAATGGTTTAGGTGTTGTCTTTACCTTTAGCGGTGCCTCCTCTTCGGCAGCCTCTTCCTGATCGTTTGCCCCATGTGGACGCTCATAATCATCGAGATCGTCAAGTGCTGCTGCAGTTGATTGCGATGTGCGTTTTTCATTGAAACGTCGCCGTCCAGCTAAACGTCTTGGTGTACTCTCGGCAGCAGATTCTGCAGAATCATCAAAGGCACTAACACGTGGTTTATCCTTGCGTGGTCTATCATCATTAAAACTACGTCGCTCATCTGCACGTGCAGGCTTGCGTGGCGCAATCGGTTTACGTCGTTCAACAGTTGTTGAAGTTGGTTTGTTCTGGCGTGAGCTATTCGGACGATTCGGACGACGATTTTCATCATCGTAATCCTCGTGCTCTACATCCTCGTCGCCGCGGAAACGATTATTGTTGCGTCTATGGTTAAGTTGGCTTTAAATTAATTATGCTAATTCATATATACATATGTACGTAGTAATATATGTATAAATTATAATACCTAGGCGGCTTTTCCTCATCGCTATATCCCCGTTGTTGTTCATCGTACTCATCATCGTAATCGGCATATGGCTGCTTGCGTTTACGTGGACGCTGCTGTCTTCTGCGATATTCATAGTAATCATCATTCAAATCTTCCTCCTCGTCATAGTAGTAGTCGTCTATGGGACGTCGATTATATGGGCGTCGCAAAGGACGTTGTGGTCTGGCAGCTGGACGACGACGCGGAAGCGTTGGCGGTGGCTCTGTTGTAGTTGTTGTCGTAGAAGTTGTTGTTGTGGCCATATAGAGCTCATCGTTTCTGCAAGTATTGAGATTATGTACATTTATGTACGATACGTTATATTAAATTTAATTTTTGTTTCTACCTATTCCAGTAACGCTGTGAACCTTCGCAATCTACATCGGATGCAAAATGACAGATGAACGTCTTCTGATCGAACGCTGTAAAATTGGCACACAGAAAATCGTGGCGTATGCTGTAGACGCAATGATGATAGACCTGTATATGTACATTAAAAGTGTGAAAAGTTTAAAAAAGTGTCTTCTTAATTATAAGTCAATTTGAAACGCTTCAAACATGATTAATTTCGAAAAAAAAAATTTACAAAAAAACGCACTTAAAGCAAAATCACACATTAATTTGTTAAAATCGTATAATTTTGAGGTCAAGATCGACACGCAAACTTGTTTTGCGCACAATTTGTCGCTAATCAGTTAAAATTGCTAAAATATGATTACAAAATTTAAGTCTTCACTTGTCGAATACAATAACAATTTGACCAATTGCATATGGGTCAAGGTCGACTGGATTTCAATATCACTTCTTAAAAACAAACATACTCACCTGACATTTATGTTCAATCGATGCATAGAAGCCATCATGCAATCCTTCACATTTAAAATGTATCTCATCCGCTGGCGGCACAGTTGACAAGAAAGGATAAGTTGAGAGATTGTAGCTGAAATAAATATTAATTTTTGTAATGTATAAGAAACATTTCAATTAAACATTCCGCGATTCAACTTACCCATGCAACTCACGTGGTAAATTTGGATCCCAGATATAATCAATTTGTGGGATGCCCGTCAGCTTGGAGTTCTTTGCATTTAATGTTGTATTATCAGCCTATAAAATAAATATATATATATATTTTTTTTAATGTTATCTTCAGAACTGCCAACATTTTAAAACTAGCCTAAACTAACCTTACTCTCTTCTCCCTCCGCAGTGTTTTCTACTTCCGGCGCAACATCCTCAGCTGCTTCTTCCGCTCCTGCTGCTGCTTCTGTTGTTGACGTCGTCGTCTTGGTTTTTGATGTATTCGCTATTGAAACCTTTTTAAATGGTAATGCTGCGCTGGTTTCATGTGTCAGTAAGAGTAAATACAGCGCTGTATGAAATTCACAATATAAAATTAATTAATAGCTTTTTTAAATTTTAAGTGTAATGTATATCTTTATGTAGTTTATGCATTATGTAAAAACTCAAAATATATTTGCATCAGTTTGGTAATTAATTTTCATGTCAGACTGCCGGTCAGACAGACAGACGGATAGTTGAACAATTGCATAAGCAAACCATTCGAATGCTGGTACGCTTGAATTATATCACGATCAATATACAATTTATATACATATACTACATATAGACTCGGCCACGCCATCATGGCGCAGCACTTTGGATTTTTCAAAAGTTAATCCGGTTTACACAAAAATAAATTACTGCGCGAAAAATCGAAAAAACAAAACGATTTTTTTTGTTATATAGTGCGACAATTAAGGTTTATCGGTTTTTTTTTAGGTTTTGCGGTTTAAATTGATCTCTAGTGGAGTAATGGTTAGGTATTGGATTAAATTTCTTGCTATAACTCACCCGTTACGGCCGTCGCGAGCAGCCAACGTTTGGCCTTTTTCATTTTGGAACGGCGATACTCGGAACTTGTTGCTTGTGTAGTAATTTCTGTAAAAATAGTAAAAAAAAAAAATTGAAAAAGTGTAACTAAATTTAAAAATACATAAGACAAAGGCACATTGTGTTATAAATTTAAGAAATTGCCAATAATCAAATCAAATAACACGCCCAGCCATTAAAACGGTTTATAACCCACAAAAAAACATAATTAAACAATTGTTTCATTGTCTTCAGCTGTATTCTGTGGCGCATAAGTCATTGTACCCTGATGACTGCCTTGCTTAATGTATTTGGTTAAAGATATGGCACAATTTGGTATGCCGCCCAAGCCCAAGCAACGCTTTGCAAATGTCAAACCCATCTGGATGCCACTCGATTCTTTCTTTTTTCTTTTGAAATAAAATTTTGAAATTTTGGGCACGCACGTCAGCGTCGCATTGGCCATGAGTGTCAATGGCTGTAACTGATTGATTCATGTTCTTTGACAGACTGCATTCAAAAAGCAGCGGTCAATGCTACCGCTGGCATATTTATATATGTATACTCATATGTATATGCATATATATACTTGTATATACATATTCCAAACAAAGAACAATACTTTCACGTAGTCAGTGCCATCTTTGGTGTTAGAAAGTGGTCTGGTAACAGATTTATGGAATACGTATTTGAAAATGCAACTAGTAAAATTTCACTGAATATGCTCGTTTGACTTCAGAGCCGACAGCTTATAAATCCGAGAAAAACTTCCATTGGTTTAGTTCTTTTTCTATACATTAAGTTCTTAACTAAAAAAATATTTCGAAAAGTTCAAACAAGAATAGTATTATGCTGGTTAAACCCAAAACCGTTCATTTAATATATGCGGCATTTCTACCTGTTTGTTCTAGTGTTTTATGGAAATTAAATAAAAGAAATACTTTCACCAAATTTGTTATCACCTCTTGTTTTATTTTTTCATTTCAGTAATCGATGTTGGATAATTTTCCGAGTCAAATACACCTCGTTTTTAGAGTAAATCTTTAATTATGTGTTCGTCGGTTTTTTTAGTTATTTTTTGTGTCTGAATGCGTGCTTTTTTACAAATTTTTAAGTTGTGAATTTTTCGAGTGAGCGCAAAATTAAAAACTCTGGCATACTAGAACATACAATTGCATGCTTTAAAATATTTGAGCTGTTTCCAAGCCCTCAAATGAGCTGCCACATAGATATCGGTGGTTGCAACACAATAAATATGGATTTGTGACAGTCCTGGAGGTAGTATAGCTGTTTTTCTAAGTTAAGATGGGTAATGGACCTAATCCGTCGAGTGACCTGTACTATTTATATAGACTCGACTTTTAAAGCTGATGAAGAATATATATACTTAATGTCTGGCACGCTAGATACAATTCTAAAATGTCCTTATATTTTCTACTCTGTGTGTATATGGTTAAAAAATTAGCCCATTCTTTTTTTCATCAATATCTCTGGATGTAATGATCCAGCCGAAAAACTCTTTACTTTTTATAAATTTATGAAAACTGCTTTTAATATTTGGAAGTTCAAAGATGATATTTCTTAAATTGTAACATATATTTTTGTTGTTTCACAATTGTCTAGGCGTGTATATTGGAGACAAACTTGTACTAACCTTAAACGAACGGGTATGAGACCTGTACAATTTAAGAAATAACATAGCTATAGATCTACTTCTCTCTTCCGAGCAGTACAATTTTTTGTTAAATGTCCAATATTAAATCATCTGCCACGCTTTTATCATAATTCACTCTAAGCCATCATTGTCAAATGTTATGTAATTGCTGCACAATATTTCTTGCAGCTGGCCCTGAACGTTCGCTGAATGCGAAAATAATTTGTTACCAAAACGTTCGATTGCTGCAGACAGCCAAAAAAGCCTCGTTGACAGTAGCCAAACTAGTAATATAAGTAAAACCAAAACCTCGAATCACTTCACACTTTCATTTTCACGCATTTTTTACTTGAGTTTGGTTTCGCGGGTTTAGTATACATCCCACCACGCTCTGGTAATGCAAAATCATTGTAGTAGCCCATAATATTAAATAAACCTTACAATGAACGTCAACAATGAAGGCAATTATTTCTGTAGCCAATGCTACATCATTACCAACAATATTGTTACAAAATTTATTAAATTTACTAAAGAAAATAGTTATAAATAAAGTGCAGTGCCAGTAATCATTGATGAATTGGATGTTGTACAGTATATTAGCGAGGCGTTGAGGTCGTCGAAGGTTTCGAGGTACTTAGATCTTCATTGGAGCATTGTATGTTGTCAGCTGCAAATGACATATTATTATCTACACATATGGATTTTGTAAGCAAACCTTTTGCATTTTGAATTCGGTTTTGAAATGTCAAACATTCGAAAGAAATTTTTAAATGCATTGTCTCAGCCAAGAGGAAGTGCATGTCTCTATTTTTTCTGTGGGTTGGGTTGGGTTGTGGTTTAGGCGTTTGCAATTTTGTGTTTTATTCATGACACATTTTCGCATAGATTTTGGTTTAAACTGTCAGTCAATTTATCGCCATCGTTGTATATAATTTATTTATTTATTTTTTTTTATTTTGTTAGAGATCACAGAGATCACGCAGCACGCTGTTTACACACCCGATTGAAAAGTGTGCCGAGAATTTAAATGTTTCAAGCTGTGATTTAATCGTTGATGTGGCGATGAGCATGCAAATTGCTCTGACGTTCGTTGGAGCTTAGTTTTTTTAAGCACAAATTGGTAAAAACCAACTATAGCTCAGTTTGAACTTTAAATGTTCAGTTCTAGAATCGCTACAGGTTTCATACCCGTTCGTACAGCCATTGTATACTGAATTGATTTTTTTAAATTGAAACCGTGCTTTATTATTGATGTATAATCCAGGAAAGTCTCTTATGAACTGCTCTTTGATCCTCCAAAAATATCAAGTAAATGTGAAAAATTTCTCTGTGTGAGGCTTTGGTATTAAGTGCAATCGTGAAAACAGATTGGGAAATAATGTCTTCATGAATTTGGTCTCGCCGATTTCGAATCCGAAGAAGAAGAAAAAAATCTATACAGATGAACTTTAAACATTTTTTTTAGAAGTTAATTTTTGCGTGCCAATCCCGAAACAGAATTGTGTTACGATCTTCCATATTTTTATTTTCTAGCGACAAATGCATTAGCATTTTTCGTATCTCCGGTCAGAGAACCAAAATACATAACAAAAAGTTGTATTCTCGACTTCATGGTACGCTCTACCTTGTCTAAGGCCCTTATTTTGCACCATTGATTTGTATGGGGGCTAAGTTCATTAGTGGTCCGATCTGACCCTATGTGAGATATTTTATTAGGATTAATGTAAGCTTCATAAAATTCTCATAAGTGGTTACCTCTTAAAGAGGTATGTATGTTCATTTAATACATATATATGCCTTGTACTTACATTTGTACATTGTACATGCAGAGATATGTCTGTCTGTCAGCCCGAACGTGTTTAAACGAACAGATCTCGGAGAGTATAAGAGATAGAGACTTTAGTTCCTTCAGATAAAGTGTATTTAATAAACATGACACTTTAAGGGTTAGCCCCCATACAAACCTGCCTTTATGAGATTTTGTGTGAAATTTTTTTAAAACAACAGAAAAGGAGGCTTTCAGAGGTATTTTAGCCTCTTATCGAACGCGTTTTCTTCGGTACGTGCCATTTTTTCTATTTAAATCTGTCATATTTTAAGTCCTCTCGCATGTTTGGCATACAGTATTCCCGCTGGTTCGAAAATTTCCCGAGGGTTCTTCATAGAAATTATATTTTAAAAAAATATCTTAATTCAATTTATCAAGTCTTTCTTTTTTCTCTAAATAACCATTTAAAGACAGCTCATTAAGTACATAACTCAATATATGCCACTCAATCAATTTCTACAAAAAGTAGCTTCTCATTTCAAACACATTAGTTAAATATTTTATTAATTAATTACCTACTTTTTACAATAAAAATAAGAAATAAAAGAAGACAGATACATAAAGCAACGATTTGCTTTGTTGTATTTCTTAGTCAAGTTCAAATTCAAGGCTAAAGCGACACGCCACGAAACAAATTTACAAAATACGAATACTCACACCGGTGCCACAAACTCTTTTATGCCCCTAAACCTCTCAATATCTACTATATATACCATAAGTATACAAACAAATCTTGAACTCTCCATTATATATTGTATGTGTAGGTATGTACATTTGTTTGTTCGGTTTGGGTCGGTCGATGTCGTGGTTTGAGGTCTTCTTTTTCATCGATGACTTGGAACACGTCTTCGCCGACTTCTACAACAAAATACAATTACGATTTATTTATGATGGCATGCGATTTTACAAGTGTCGAGATATACAGACAGACATTGGAACGGATGCCGCGTAGGAAGTTGTGCAAGAAATATCGTAGTAAATAAACTAAAGAAATTAAAATGAACTAGAATATTTTCCGTTGGCGTGTCTCGGAAATACCTTGGATACAGCGACACACGTTCTTGAGCATATTCGAGTATATTAGCAAAAATTCTCAATTTATAAAACCGAATTCAAACTAAAAATGCCATCAAAATCATTGAAAATATGCTAAGCGCCGCTTTTAACGTAAGAGAATTAATAAACATTTTATATGACTTTATGTTTCTTGCTTGTTTTTGTGCACATAAATTAACAATAAAATAAAAATAGTTAATTATTAAAAAAAAAAGAATAAAATCGCACAAAACAAAATGGGCACACATTAAGGTCATTCGCACAATTAGCAGCAGCTAAGAATAAAAATTTACTATAAAATCTATAGAGAACTTGATAGCTTGATAGCATATAGATGAGGCTGAGATATTTCCATAGCCGCACATCACTCTCGATTTCATCTAAATTTCTAATTTTCTTCGAATCAGCTGCTTCTGTCAGACAGACAGATAGATAGATACATTGAATACAGTAACAGGTTTCTCGTGCTTCGATGCGTTTCAATATGAAATTTATTGGCAATGCGCAACCGGTTGCTCCACTCTAGTCTGTGCTGTTTAGAGTAGAGAAGTGGATGCGATCAGGTTGTATAAGGCTTTGGCGACATCGTTGTCTTCATCATCATCGATGATTGCTAGAAGAAATCGAGAGTTTTGCTCTTCTTAGCTGAGCTTGTCGCAAGAAATTAGCATCTCGCTTCGAACTTTTCAAGGTCGTCGCTTTGTTGTATCTCATTAAACTATACTTCACATGGTTATTTACGTTTTCTATTTTATTGTACATATGTGCATATATAGTGCTTTCAATGTCACACAGATTTTGCTCATCTCGTTTAAGCTGTATGTAGTATTTATTTATTACACAGGAAAAAATTATTATGTACATGTTATGTACTAGAAGTTTTTAATAAAACTTTCTTAATTTTTGATTATATATATGGTAATATGGTAGTAATATGGCTGGTTTTCTAATCTGCCTCATAACTTCTACAAAAAAAAAAAAAAAAAATAATAATAAGCTAAGAGGTTTATCATTCCAGCTGAAAAATACAGAAGAACTAGGGCAACTATCATAACTGAACTATCCACGTAGTAGGCAGCTAAATATTCCAGGTACTGACAAATGCAGGTTCTATATGTAAGAACACATGTTATTTGTATGCCCACAGATCAAAACCTTTAAAAAACATCGAATATAGGCAAGCTAACTGTAGCTCCATAATAGAACCGAAGCACCACAAATGTGCTCAAACTCATTAGTTTCCTAAGGTTTGATCAAGAATGGATTTGCAAAATATATCATCTTCGAACGCTGGGCAAAAATAAAACCTTTAACTTTATGAACCTTTGTATTATTACTTTAGTGACATATAACTTGACTTGAAGTCAAATGATCTTCCCTAGAACGGCTACAAATAGAAATCGATTCTCAATACGCTGCTTAACTATTTACTTCTAGACATAACGATTCAAAAGCGTAAAATTGCGATAGCATAGCGCTTCTCGATCACGGAAGTGATCGACCGGTCTGTATACAGATTATCAGGAATGTATTTCTTTATTTTAGATCTGTGGGCATGAATATTTCGATGAATCACTTTATTTATTAGGTCCATAGAAAGTGTTGCATGCTATAAACATTAAGTTTACTCCTTTTACCAAAAACATAGTGAACAATGTTCTGAGTAAGTGTGCCCATCCTTTGTTAATGGATGTATAATCAGTCAAAATATCATTTGTCTCGAGTGGCACTCTCATCGAATATTTCTATGACTAGACTATGTCTATTCTGTCTGTAATTTGACTGACTTAAGCATTTTCTCTGTCAGTGTTCAGTATTCGACAGAAACAGGAGAAGTATTCTGATATGATATGGCGTCACAAGATATTTAATCAGCTTCAGCATTGTTTATTATTAATTTCATCATACTTTCGAAAGAGCATGACTAAGTGTTCTACATATTTTAATGCTTCCAGTTCTATTCCCGTATATCCCTTCTTTTTCTGGTTTCTAATCTTTTTCTGTATTACCTTTATTATTTCTATCGAAAATAACATTGCGCCTAGTTTTTGAGTGTTTGAGGGTTCTTCAACATTTATTGACTATGTACGAGTATCTACTACTTTACGGGGCATCTGCTGATCCGATTTTCGTGATATATATTTTAAGATTAAAAACATTTTATTTATATGTGTGCATAATATGTAACGAAATATGACTTTTACTCTCCGTTAGTTGATTTTAGGAAGCAACAGTTTTGCCTAAAGAACACGGTTCTCAAAGGATGAAGTAAATATATTTGTTTGTCACTCAGTTTCGTTTGAATTCTACTTGAATTTGTATTTAGTAAATTTCAATTTAGTAAATATCTTTAATTTTATATTATACAATAAAAACTTTTTCTGTGTATTTAATTAATTGGTTTGAATTAATTTTCAAACGTTTTTCTTTTCTTGCCTTTCCTGTAAAATGTGTGTATGTGTGAGTGAAACTTTATTTCCTTCTGTTTTTATTTGTCCGGCGATTTGTTTCTTTATTTGTTTTTTTCCCCCCATTTTCATTTGGCACTCTGATAAAATTGTGCAAAACGCAAAAAGTTAATCGTCAATTCCGGTTGCTGTCATTTCGAATTATTGTCTTTGAATTTAATTTAATTTTATTGCATTAAATGTTGGGTTTACCAATAGTTTGATTTTATGGTATGCTGTGGCTATATTTGAATAGAGAGTATGATGAAGAAAGAAAGGAGGAGAGATAGAGAGAAGAATATGGTGCTCAATTTTGAGATACATTTGTATCTTACTGAAAATTTAAAAGACACATTTTTAGTACGATGTTCTCTTAAGTACATATTTCCTTTTTATAAGCATTGATTCCGTTTTCGTTTGTTCTACACTTCTAGATGTTTTTGGATGGGATGGCATGGCCTTAATCATGGGTCATCAACATTACTGGTTTATACTAATTTATGTTATACTGTTCTTATAGAGCTCATAAATCTCACGTTATTTTATTTAAATTTCAGTCCAAAATCAGTTTTAGCTTTTGTGAATTTGAAAATTACTCTTTCAACAATAACAACCACAACAATAATCTCAGTTTTGTTGCAAAATCTACTGAGGCGTTGCAAATTGTGAAGTTTTTTAATTTGTTTTCTTTTTTGATTTTTTCAGCTGCTACAACACAATTGCTTCGCCCATTGTAAGGTTGAGAAGAAGTAACATTAATGAAAAACTTTATAAGCAAATCACAAACATTTTGTATATATATACAAGTATATAGAGGAGATTTAACGAAAAACGCTATTTTTAGCGTTTTTTGCAACACCACAATGAACTGCTTCAACAACAGCATCCATCCCAGCCAACATTGAAGCAACAAACATTTTCGCTGATTTTTTCACTTTCATCATGATTTTTGTTGCCGCTGTTGTTTCTGTTGCTTCTTCAATACATCTTCAAGATACATCAGTATCTTATTGCTCAAAATTGTTACTTTCATTCAACAACCATTTTGCTCTGCTTTTTTCTTTCATCGCAGTTTTGTTGCGTTTTCTTCACGAGTATCTAATACAATACTTCAATATTTTCACTGCTCATTTCATTTTGCTTGAAGACATCTCGAGTCTTTGGTGCGCATTTTTCACACTTTAAAAATCATTTAATTTCATTTTTGCATTATTTGGCGTACACAATGACTTCTTTTATAACTTTTTCCATTGATTTTATCTGACTCTGTCTGCAAATTATAATTAAACTCTTAACATAAAATTTTAACAAAGAGTTAATGTTTAGTTCAAAGGGGTGAAGAGTCAGAAGTTGCATTCAATAGAAGTTGCGTAAACTTTTGCACATTATTTTGAAGTTTGAATGAAAATTCGACTCAGCTTTAATGATTTTGTATTTATAAAACTTAAGTTTCAATAACTTAGTGTTATATGATGCAGGAATTCGGTGAACATGTGTAAGGAAAGATTATCCGGTTGCTTGATATACAGGTATGTAGAGATTTTACGAAAAACTAGGTGGACGGATTAATTCCATTCGTGGCAATGCGCTTATAGGCTTCATAACAGATATGACATTGAAAGCTAGGATATAGTGTGAAAAAAATTAACTATAAAGATATGGGCAAGTCGTGAAAATGGCCCATAGTCTTATAACATGATCTGAATCTCTTCTTACTTCTGTCTCTGCATTATGGCTGCGAAGATTAAATATTAATAATACAGTCTGATCATGTTCAAATATACTACGATAAAATTACTCAATGCAACAGTAATTTACATTGGAGTTGTAAGCATATGTAGTTTTGGTATTTTGTCACTTTTTGCTCTAGGATTACATTCACTTTCGCTTCTTTGCCTCTGAAATGAAGGTCTTTTGTTGCTGATTTTCGAGTTGAAACTGTTCTTTTGTATTATATGTACAGTATGGATAATAACCTTTTTTTTTAAATTCAACATACATTACGCGATGAGCGCCTGATAGAAGTTATTAAAAATGTCATTAGTTTAGCTTAATTTCAAAAGCTAACATCCGCAGGAAGTTTTTACAATTTACAATAAATTTACAATTTACAATAAATAAAATAAACAAACGAAAACTTCTGAAGTCCATAATGTGGACATCACTGATTTACAGTCTTTAAAGAAGTTCAGGCGATTGTTCTTAAGATTGTTATGAGAGAAATAATATTGGCCGAGCTAGCTCTTGAAAAGAGGCGAGCTAGCTCTATAATTAAGGGTATGATAACACACTGGATAAATTTAATCTTTGAAAATCAACAAAATTAATAGAAAATGGCTTCTGTGTGGAATCCCAATATTATTTTTATATTATTACATATTTGACATTCCTATCCTTGTAGTACAATGTAAATATTGTTTTTAAAAATATTCATGTGCCTAACGTACATACTTCATTAATTACAGTATTTCTAAAATGCAGAATGAAGGAAAGATTAAAAAAGTGTTATTCGATTACTTAAAGTTTATAAAACCAACGGAACCATTTTCGAGTTTTTCTAAGAAAATCATATTACATGTTAATCCCATATTGAAGTTGCAGCACGGACCATTGTAGAATATAACCCCTGCACAAATTTATGGTTTATGGTGTAGCGTTCTTTCTTGGCTTGCTATATGAATTTTATAAACCCAAGGTATAAGTGTTTTTAAAAAGAGTTATGAAGTGTTTTAAGATCCATTTATTTAAAAATACTTGGAAAACTTTGTTTCTAGGCTTACCTTTTTTTGAGTTCCAATAGAATATTTTCCTGTAATTTTTATGTGTTTCTTTGACTCTCTTTTATATGTTTGTAGTTTTAAATAATTTTCACTGGTAATTTGTATTTTAAGCACATTTTTTTCCAGACATCGTTTATCAACAATTTCCCAAAAACATTAAATAAAATATGTGAAAATACAATAACACGAAGCGTTAAATAAAAATTCGTCAAATGAGAAAATAAATGGAAAAAAAAACGATAAGAAAAAAACAGCAAAGCAAGTGCAGCGCGACACGCAAAGAAAATGCACACAGATACGGAGCGGTATACACAAACACAAAGAAACAAAATCAAAACACAAAATACAAACTGCAATAGCAAAAACAAAATATAAATGAAGCCACTTATGCATTTTTGCTTTTGCGTTGCTGTCTTTGCTGCACACACTGCATTTGTGTTTGTATTTGTGATGTATGTGTTTTTGTGTTTGTGCATTTAGCTGTATTTGTGGCAAATTAATTGTTGTTGTGATTGCTGCTGCATTTAACGCTTGAAATATTGCATTTTAATACTTTTATTTGCATTTTGTGTGTTTTTTCTAATAAAAAAGATTTTTCATCTTCGTTTATATATACATAAAATTTTTTAATTAAAAATTTGTTTTTTAAGTAAGTTTATAGTCAAACACAATAAAGTAATTAAATTAATTGTGTTTTATGTACATATGTTGGTTTTTGAATATTTTTTTTTGTTTTTTTATTGTAAAATTTGTAGCACTTATAAATAAATATAATTTGCACAATTGTATCTTATAGTACGTTTTCCGTTTGATTTTACGTTTAATTAACATATTGAATAATTAATTTATAAACCTATACATATAAAATGCTGCTGTAAAATATTAGTGTTTTATTTGGCTTTTTAAATTGCACAAATGTATTTATTTTATATAATTTAGTTTTATATTTTTTGTTCATGTTTTTTTGTTTATTACTTCACACACAGATACTTTGGCACTCACACACACACACACATTCAGCGCTGGTCAAGTTACAAAGTTAGAGGCTTGAATAGTTGCACAGACAGTGGAGTAGAGTGGAGAGGAGAGAGAGGAACCTACACGCACGTATAACGTATATATATATATGTATATATCTTTATTCGAGGCGTTTGACTTTTGATATCCACTTTAAGAAGTCAAAACGCTGCCGTACTCCAAGCTGCTCGTTTGCAGACTGATTGGAATTCGTTGCAGATTGTGCTGAGTGAGTTGGTAGCCAAATTGCTAAGCAAAGCTTTTTCTGCCTTTTTGCTCTTTACCAGTGTTTGGTTTGCCTTGCTTTGTTGGCGTTGCGCATGCAAACTGGTTTTCGTATATCTTTGCGCATGCGCACCGCGCTTTTTTATTTATATATTTTTTTTTATTGCTTTTGCATTGAGCGAGCGAGCTTTTCAGCGCGTTTTGCTTGCTCAACTTTGCGTTCTCGCACCTTCTTTTTTTGTTACGATTTTTCCCGTTGTCAATATTCTGCAATACTTTTTTATACACTTCAAGCAAAGTTGATATAAAGGGTATTTGAAATTTATCTTAAAAATTGCAACGCGCTCATTCTTGACAATTTAGCGACTATTTTCTCTTTCGCACACATGAGTCAAGTTCAGGTCAAATTTAGAGGCAGACCTGGTAAGTCAGAAGTGCCTAGCATGTATGCTATTCAAGCTTATTTGTTTTTGTAATTCTCTTCACCATAGGCTGCACATTATCGTAAACACTCTCAACTCTTTGCATTAACCATATGAATTACATAAACAATTTTATCGTTCTTCGGTATCTTTCTGCGTATAGCAGTGCTTAAAGCTTATACCAAAGTACAATGTTGATGTTTTTTTTTACCTATTGAAAGCGCACACACATTTTTGCAGCTATTTGCATCAACGATCGAAATTCACACAATAAATTTCTTAAGTACCAGTATGGAACTAAAGTTTAGATAAGAGCTCTTGTAAGCAAGAGAGAGAGAAAAAATGGTGTTTGCTTAACTGTTTATATCCCATACATACACTGTCTATTTTAAATTTTTTGTATCTACAATTTACGTATTTATTTCTAGATCTGCGGACTGCGTATTCTATACAAATGATTTTTTTGTATAATTTCCATATGCTCCAGATAGAGGTACTGGTACAGACAAAATCTTTGATCGTCCACGTCTCTGCTGAAATCAAATCTGTTGTGCATGTTACTAATATCAATCCATATAAATTATCTAATACTGTTCCATATCAAGCCTCTCTATAGCATATAGTCTTTACACAAACCATTGGATCAGATAGCTATTGTAGATAGATATATTTGGTCTGGTAAACTATAGGGTCTACTTACATGAATGTGATTGTTTGGATGTGAATATAGTTATTTCTCTTTAAAAAATTTTGTTTTATTTTTTATACAATTATAATTCGATACAATTCGATTGTAAAGGTAATTAAAACTTCGTTTATGTCGTTTCTAGCATTTTTCCTTGTTATGTTTCTTTCATACGTTAGCGTTCCATGGCTTCATTTTGTATTTTTCAATCTTATTTTCTTTACTGAATTTCCTTTTGCTTTTTTTCTGCATTGCTCTGTTTTCTACACCTTACGCTTAAAGCGCTTTATATGTTTTTCAGTTTCTTAAAGTCCTTATAACACAAATTTCATTTTAGATATATAAATTATTTGCCTTTGAATGTTCCCTTAAAATATACAAACAGATATCCACAGAAAAGTATTAAGTATTTTGTCGACTTTAGAAAATTAAAACCCTCTGGCTGGGGGAACGGGTTCGGTTTGAAAAGGGGTTTAAAGTTATATACCATGATTGTCTTCAAACTCGATTTGAGTATGAAATATTTGTTATTGAAAATTCCTCTATTTACAACGACTTTTTGGCGGTTGTGCATGGGATATACGGTAGACAATTATTGCTTTCCGTACTTTATACAATATATACAAAGCAGTTAATGATGAGATGGAGATATGAGCAAATAAATAAAAAAAAAGAAAACGAAGAATTGTATTTTTCTGATAAAATCTCGAAAATGATTTTGAAAAAGAAAAATAGTTGGCGAAAAGTCTATGAGGAACCAGCTTTTTTAGTTGTAAGCTAGTGTAGAGTCGTGGTCCGATCTAAACTGTTTGTGGTATACTTTACTTATTGATATAAGATACAGCAAGTTTCGCATTGCGTTCTTAATTATAACCAAAACGAAAAAAAAATGTCTTAGACAAGCTCAAAAATGGGGCAGGTTTGTAAAGGGGCTACCCTTTATAGCGGGGTATCTCTCTTGCTCTTATAGGCAGCAAGATCTCGTTGTTAAAACAGACGGTCAGACGAATACAAGGTTTAAAAACACTGTCATCTCACTGCTCTCATCTTGCTTCAATATATAGCAAGGAAGTGTACAGCGGATCACATAGTCGTTCATCATTACTATAACACTTTTTCTTGTTTCTTTTTCCTTTTGAATTTTTATTAAAATATATTTTTATTTTTTGTGAAACAGTTTGTGATTTTTATAAAACTTGTTTCTCCGTGGCTTCGATTACCGGTATAAAAGGTGTTTTAACAATTTTGTTGTTGTTATGGTGTTAATTTGTTAAAATATACATATATATTATGCGTATATAATAACCAATGATAAAGTTGTCTCCGGTAATTTGGTTTTGTTATATGCTCATAAATTTAAAAGAATTAGGTTAGTTGCATTTAATTTCAGGGAATTATTTAGGGTATGTATCTTTTACCGTGCAGCTTACTTAATTTTCCTCTGCCTGGCTCTTTCCCTTTTACTACATTTACAGTGTATCTGCAGTATAGCTCAACTGCATCGAAAATCATACCTGGATTTCTCACACATAAAATAATTTGTGATAATGGAGCTCGGGGTGCATGATAATTTCTATGATTTGTTTGACCGCAATGACATAATAACAATTGCAATAACAATAACAACGACAACAACAACAACAATGAGAGCACTGCCAAATGCATTTTTAAA
Organism: Leucophenga montana; assembly: GCA_035044765.1. NCBI lineage: Eukaryota > Metazoa > Arthropoda > Insecta > Diptera > Drosophilidae > Leucophenga > Leucophenga montana. The sequence continues at coordinate 1,410,572 of JAWNNQ010001104.1, read as the reverse complement.
CAAACCAAGTCAACTTAATCCATTATGACAGCAATTAGTCATACGAAAAACGAAAAAAATTCAGTGCCGCTTTTCATGAATTATTGCGCATACGCAGCGTGCTGTGGTGACGTTCATGAAGCAAAAGTCATGAAGACGAGGACTGCCAATTAAATTTTAAACTTAATTTCTTATTTTTTTGCTTCTGTTTTATAAAGTGTTTTTGCATTCGCCTTTGTTTAGTTTATTTAGTAATTTTATTTTGAGTTCCATGCAAAATAAATGAGATACTAGACTGTTCATAAGGAAATCAATCAGAGCGCATTGTTTTTGTAGTTATTGTTGCTATGAATTATGCCATAAGAGTGTGTGTGTGTGTTTTGTATCTATTACGTCAGCTGTAAGTGCACGATATAAAGTAACTAAAGTATCTCTAGCATTACACTCGTTTTTGTTGCTGTTGCCGCATGTGAAAGTTGAATTTACTAACGTCAAACGCCAAACGCTCGTTTGCGCTGCATCGAAACGCTTCTGCACTCACTTCACAAACATATTCAAATGGGACCAAAGCCAGCATATTGCCCAGTACCAAGTATAAAAGTTGTGTTTGAATCGTGCTTGAACTGATTTTTTCATTTTTATTTTTTTGAGCTGCAATTGTATATCAAGCCATCAAGTGAACCGCACCAAGTGGTGTAGCCAAGTATCTTAGTAGTTTCTGTCTTGACGATAGTTGAAGTTATGTGAGAACGGGATTAGTATGTGAGTGTGTTAGGGACCATATAGACAACCGTTTTTACATAAAGCAAATCGTACTGAACCGGTCTTACTTTTTTTATATTTTTGCAGTTTGTTCATTTTGAGTTTGTTTTATGCACTGAAATGGTATACGTTTGGTACACCGTAAAGTAGCTTAACTATGCGATACCTTAAAGTACACAGAATATTTTTGAGAAAAGAGCAGCTTATTGATTGGAGGAAAACTAGAATAACTATATAATTATTGTAAAGAAATAAATTTATTTTTTAATGCCATGAAAGCTTTAGAAGTATTGCTGAACTACTATATACAATACAATATACTACAAATTCATATTTCAAAATACAGATTAATTTTTCATAAAATTTTTAAATAGATTAATATACACTCTTGCTGAACATTGTAGACAACATTTATCAAACAATTAAACAAACACTAGTGCTATCAAACCATTGCTGTGGTAATGCAAAATTTAATGATATTTGGTCCACTGGAAGCAAAGTTATTACCGTCGGCCGGGATGTCCTTACGAATGCCTTTTGAATGATGCGATTTGCGATTGCCTTTTGGTAAATGTGATTTTTAATAAAACACATTTAACTCATTTTTTTTTAAATATTTTTTTCCTTGTTAAGTAGACAATCAGAGCACAGATATCTAGTATAGTTATACATTGGAACGATATCACACGTTAAAGCGTCGATTTGCTGATAAATCATATAAAAAGCATATATTCAAGTAAAAACTTTTTTTTTTAATTAAAAAAAATAAAAAGCTAAAACAAAATTATGTGTTTTAATTAAAAATGGCATCCACAAAATTTAATATTAAACGTCTGCGTTCGGTCAAGGAGAATCTAAATGTCCAAGTTTGAAGTCTCTAGCTCTTTTAGTTCATGAGATCTATTGTCTTATAAATCCAGACGGACAGACAGGCGGACCGGACATAGCTAAATTTACTCAATTTCCGCTGCTGATAAAAAATTAATATACTTTATGCGGTCTACCACGCCTCCTTCTGCCTATTACATACATTCGCACAAACTTATTATACTCCTATAGCTTTGGGTACAGGCTATAAAAAAAACGATGGTACAAACAAAAAACGGTTGCAAAGTAATATATGAGATAATCATGAAACAATTGGCTGGAGATAACTACAACTTTAAATAGATCGATTATTTCCAAAAATATTATAACTATTTATCGAAATTGAAGTTCCGATTTTTGACTTGAAAGACAAAAAAAAAAAATAACTCTCATCTAATGAGATGGTATTTAACTCTAAATTGGTGAGTTTATTTCACACAAATTTCTGACGCCGATACAATTTATACAACGCATTGGTTGGAGTAGCGTTACTATAAAAACATCTGTACAAGTGGGGCAGAGAAGGGAGAATCTCAATACGTGCTAAAATATTGGCATCCATATACTAAAGTAAGACTTACATCCACTGATGTGCTAACATAACCTAACCTTGAAAATTAAATTTAAATTCATATTAAATATTTTATAGTAACTTTAGTTATATGCAATGAGCTGATTCAAACAGCTTAGAAAATTTGCTAGATCTTTGGCGTTCCGTTTACTTCTCAGTTCTGATTTAATACTTGTATTTCTAATTCATGCAATATTCGCACCATACTTCAATAGATTCTGCTTATGTTTTGACAATGTTTTTGTTTAAATTTTATTTATTTTTTTGTTTTTTTTTTTGTTTATACATTAACAATGCTTTGTTTCGATTAAAAATAAAAGTATAAAATAAATTCGAAACGAGTACAACTCGTTTGCTTTTTAATTTGCAATTACTACACTTGTAAACAGCGAAAAAAATTAACAATAATAAAAAAAACCCAAAGACAAAAAGGTATTTTTTGCTGCCACTTTACTTTGTGGTTTTAAGTTGTTGTTGCTGTCCATTTACATTCTCTTCAGACCTTGATAAACTGACAGCAGATACAATTCTCAGAATGCTTTACAATTCCGCAACTGATTGGTAAAGAAAAAGAAAAAATTGAAATAAACTGAAACCTGCGCAACTCAACAAAACTTGATTCAATGCAATAGATTTATAACTCTTCAATAAATTCAAGCTGTGCATAGCAAATCATTTAATAAGTAGCTACCTACTAAACATATCTTAACACATTGTTGACCTTGCACTTACAAAACCATAGAATTCAGTTCAATAATTTCGTAATTATCAAATACTTAAACTATAAATAAATCGCATACTCTTTTAGCTGCTTAGTATATAAAAAATCTTATTAGAAAATCCCAAACTTGTACAAGTATATGTTTATCTGACTGCTCAACTTTTGCGCCACTAAACGTCCCATCAGGTACTATTTTGGACGGTGGAATTGGCTTTGGATCATTGCGTACAAAGGAGTAATAAATCATGTAAATAACCAGCAAGAGGATCGCAAATTTTATGTAGATCTTAAAAATATCATAAATATTACGGGCAATTAAGCGCACAATCTCCATGGTTGACTGGATGAAGTCTAAGAGGAGAATACAACGCGTAATGCAGTTGATTTAAAAGCGTTGGCGGCTTGTAATTTATATGCTAATGTCACAGCGGTGGGTCTCGAAAAGCGTCGTTTGATCAAATAAACAAATAGTCGAAAAGTAAGTATCGTATAAACTCGAATTTATAAATATTTGTTTTGTCAATGTTCAAATTTGATTGCGATTGCTGCTTCTGCTGCTGCTGCTGCTGCTATTTCGATGTTGACTTCAGAAAATGGTTTTTCGAAAATGAGGTCGTCGTTGTCGCTGACGTATTATGCAATTTTTCATATAGCGATATATGTTTTGGCTGTATTATTGATGTTTTTAGATTCAAATCGTTTGAATTTTTAATTTGAAATTAGTTAGCTGCACAATTTGTTGTCTTTTTTGAATGAATTTGAACTCTGCCGTCTGATTTGATTTTTGTAACTGCTGCTCTATGGAATATATTGTATTTTTACACTTTTCAGTGGATTTGTCTTTTGTTCATTATGTGCATCTTAATTATGTTAATTTATTTGAAATGATCTGCTTATTTGTTTTTATTATATTTTATTTTTGGTATGCTGTTAATATTTGATGTTGTTGTCGTCGTTTTTGCCGCATAAACTGTAAAGAAATTATTTAAAAAATTAATTTTCGATTTTATTTAACTAATTTTATTTAACTAATTTTATTTAACTAATTTATATGTGTTTTTAGCAAATCAGAGCAGAAATTTGACAAATGCTGTAACAGAGAAATAAATTGGTATAAATTATTAATTATAGTTATTATTATAGTTAAATATTAATTTGGGCGATGCCGCATAAAATTTCAAGTCTGGAGATTGATGAGCTTACATTTTTACTGGTACTACTTTTTAAATCAGAAAATAATGATTACTCAGAGGCGCACAATAAAAGCTTTTGCTATCTAACTTCTCAAAAATTATGATAGATGGAGCGACACTAATTGTAGATTGAAATCATTCAAGTAAAATAAAAAAACCTTAAGCAGTCGTACAATTTTCAACTGATCGACTTAAAATTCGATATATATTGGTCAAATTCGAATAACCATCTGTCCGTCTATCTGTACAAGAATATTTATGACGCTACGAGACTATATGTTTTTAACAAATCGTATAAGATCGATAAATGTTTCAAATATTTCCCATCATATGGGTTATCGTCCATAAAAACCAACTGAAGAAAGCGATTAGTAATTTACTTCGATGTAGTGATACTCAGGTTAAGTAAAAACTGTAAAGTCCCCTATAAGCACATCAAAATGAGAAAAATGAAACTTATATATTTCATAAAACAATCGATTTTTAGTGGAGTTCTTCGTAAATATACACCTGAAATTGATGCAAGGTGAAATAATTTCTGCTCTAGTGTCAGTGCATAATGGCTTATATTTATTTTTGAAAATTTAATGGTTGCTACTTTTTGCAGAAAATGCATTCGCCTCTAAAACAACGCTGTCCAGCCATAGCGCTATGAGGACAACTGAACGCATGACGAAGTCGGCTGCTTGATGTTACAGAGAAACCAAAGAGAGCTGCTCGATCGACATGCATCTCTCTTTACAGCACGAGAGAGATAGAGAATATTTTTTTCTCTATTATTCCAACTGAAACCAAAGGAACCGAAAGAAGCAAAAAAAAGGTGGCAGCTATAGGAAATTGAGAGAGCTGAGAGATAGCCTACCTTACACACAACGGCTTATCCGTAAGAATAGCAATTAATTTAAGCGGCAAATCGCCTCAGTCTACACTAAAATACACTCATTTTTATATGTAGTTCACTGAGTTTAATAAATTAAGAAGCCAACTTAAACAAAGCCTCAAAGCCAAACCTGTTGTGCAACATCGAAGCAAATGGTTGTCCACTTGATGCGCTATCATGGAACTAGCTTGCCTTGCGCATCTTCCAAGGGGCTATCTTATAGCTAACCTGAAGTGCAACGTTTTCCTACTAATCCTGACACTAAAAATATGTATGTCTTGTATGTAAATGTTGAAGTTGAACCCAAAGTGTGAATTGTCGCATAAAAAAGCCAAACAAACAAGTGACAACTTTGCATTTTGACAGCCAACGTAGACGACGACGACGAGTTGAACAACTCTTGACTGTGCTGTGAGTGTTGTCTCATACGCAAAACCAGATAAAGCGCGAAAAGCAGAAGCGTCTATAGATGATATCTTAGTAGCATCACACTTCTGCACCTCCCTTGCACCTCCTCTCACTCTTTTGGACTGACTGTCTTTACCGGTTTTTGGACTTGGCTTGGACTAGTTGTAGGAGACCTTCTGACATTTTCTTTAGAGAAGAGACTTCAACGTTGTCCTCAACCGCTGCTTTAACGATTAAATGAATGCGTATAAAAATTGAGTAAATACGATACATAAAATTTACTTATGGTGTTTTTTTTTTGCAACTGATTTCATAATTTTGTTGCTTTTTTTTAAATAATTTGGTCATTTATTTCTTTTCTGCACGAATTTGCATTGCATTGTAAATTATTTAGTGGCATATTAATTAGTGACGCCAAAGACAAAAAAAAAAACAACTAAAACCTTAAAAAAACTCTTTAAGCAAACGGTAACAAAAAATTCACGGTAGGAATTATGGCTATTATATAATATGACCGAACGGGTATTAACTCATTTTGGGTAACAAGCGACTTTTTGTTGTCGTTGTTGCTGTTGTTGTTTGACAGTAACCCATTAAAATGTGGGTGACCACTGCGCACGAATGATGGTCAACTGAACTTAACTCAAATGGCTTTGTTGGCTATTTGATTTATTATTTGTTGCTGTTGTTTGTTGTTTTTGCTTGAGTAGAGCAACTATTGGCATTGCCATATGCCCTTTTTCTACCATGAAAAGCCGCTTCGGTCTATGTTACTCTATTGACTACAACGTCTACTACAGCACGTAGCCACGTAATTGTGTCACTTTTCACGTTAATGACAAACATTTTAAATAGGCTTTTAATTGGGTTACTTAAAAATTTGTTTGTTGTTGTTATTATACTCGTAGTGCGCTTAAATTGAGATATAATAATTTAATTGTGAAATGTCGTCGAGGAAGTGCGAAATGCTTAAGTCTTCAATGCTTGCTAAGCCCTACCTATTGTAAAATATTGTACAACTTATAATGAACAAAATTATGTGAAGTAAATAGTATGTATGTATATAACATAAAGCTGAATTAGAGTAATGTTTTTTTCTGTAAAAACCAGGCTCGGTAAACATGTAAAATGATAAGACACTTTTGTCTACATTATGTTTCAAAACTTACTTATGAATACAGCACGATATATAGACATGAGATTACACAGTATTCAAATTATTTTAGGGAAACTTTGAGAACGCCAAAGGATTCAAAGAATAATTTATAACAGATACATCCACTACGATTTTTGGCGCAGAATTAGAAATAATTTACTTAGTTCTAAGTTCTTAAATACATGCAACTTTTCAATAACAATACTATTTACTTTATGAACATTAGAAATTTCCCATTTCTTTTTATCGTTATTGATGATTCGGTCCGATTAGGCCAAATCTGTTGAACCAAGTTGATGTTGTAGAAATAATTTGAAATAATTGAAGATAGACCGCTACGCCAGAAAAAATCACTGAAAACTCATTATGGTATGACAGCATCATCGGTCCATATTTTTTTTTAAATCGACGCTAGAAGAACGGTTACCGTCAATGTGGAGCGTTACAGTCGTGCGACAATCGATTTTTTTGGTCTGCAGTTGAAGAGATCATCCGTCGAGATCATGCGATTTGACGCCATTGAACTTTATTTGTGGTGCTATGCGAAAGAACGTGTTTATGTGGATAATCATCAAACTTTAGAGTACAAATTTTCGAGTAAAAACCCAAATTCTTTAAGCGGAAAGCTTACAGGTCGACACAATCAATTGCAATGTTGGTGCAAAAGATCTTCAACGGTACGAAAATAACCGCATAATTACATCACAAATCATAAAATTATTCTCTCTTTGTTTTTCCAACATACTTTGTTTGCTATTCCTGCGATTCAATGCGAAAGAAAACTAAAAAGTAATTCACTTGATACGCGAATTTTTAGCAACTTGGTACAGGTTCAAATTTACATAAAATAAGCAAAACTGAGGGATAAACTTATTCAAATTATTCAACACAAAAATCGCATAACACAAAAAAAAAAATAAAAATAAAAAAACGCTATAAGTTTTGTGATGACCAAACGCACTACTTTTTCATCGGCCCAAAGTCCACTAGATGAGATGAGTAATTTCTATTTGCACAAACAATTGTGAAATTGAATTCTATATTTTTTAAAAGCGCAAATCATAACAAAACCTATCAAAAGTTGCAGATATTTGACCAACCTACTAAACCAAAAGAAATGTAGATGAATTTTTAATTGAGAAACTGAATAGAAACTAGTAACTTGTACTATAGTGTAATTTAGATATGCTTTGTATATATAGGTATGTATGTTTACCAGCATCCAATGCAAAGCTTGAGTTTATCTTTTATGGACACACTATTATGAATAATATTAAATAATATCTCAACTACACTTTTATATATTTGATTGCGTTTAATATGTATTCTCACTTTTTTTTATTCTTATGCAGCTTACTTTAAATTCAGTAGAACTTTCCAGTCTTTTATTTTATCCACTTTTCACTTCACAGCTCAGCTAAGGCAACAGCTGATTTTGACAACTAAATAAACTTCAAATAAGCTGATATCCAATAAGCTTATTTCCAGCAAAGCTGCTACTCTTGAAGATCAACTTAAAAATCAGCTGACACGAGATGACGCGAAAAGCTCGCAGTGCTTTTGCATTTGTGTTTGCAGCCTGAAAGTATGCAACTGAAAATGTATTTAAATAGTAATTGAAAAAGTTTTTTGAACTGTTAATTTGAAAAATAATTTGAATGAGGTTCTAGGAAAGATTTTATAAAATAAATTGAAAGAGATGACATGTATGTATTGTAAATAAATAAATAAAAATTTGTTGTAAGTTATTTGGTCTCTGATGCTTACTTTAAGGCATTGCATACACAGTGACAAAATCATAGTACTATTTCCTCTACGTGCAATACGTAGGACACAAAAAAAGTTTCTTTAAAAACTAAGAAAAAATTAATAGTTCATACAGTTGACTGGCCTATTCTTTCTGGGTTATACGCGTATATGAAAGACTCGTCACCTGTCACGATGTGATAACACTTTGAACGAAGAACTCTTGTCTTTTTTCAACATTATTTGCACCAATTCACACGAGCGTTTTCTTGCTCATCGCTTAAATTACCATATGGGCGAAAAGGTTTATCTCATCTAAATATTAATGCAATATTTTATGTATGGTAGGATGTTCAGGAGTTTTGGACGAAATAAATTTTTCAAGTTACTGTAAAGAACACGTTTATGCTAAATAATGCTAAATTTTAAGATGAAAACGTCAGTCTGCCAACATTAGTTTTGCCAGTTCCGGAAACTGTTTTTTTATTATAGCTTTTCCAAGAATAAAGTTTAAAACATTAATCACCGTGTCACGCGATAATGTAGCTTAAACTTAAAAATGCATATGTTAAGAATTTTGTATTATTATTTTTATTTAACTTAACGAAAAAGTGTACAAAATGAAGTGAAAACGAACTGATAAAAGTATTTACAATGCAATTATATAAGTAATGATATTATATAAGTTTGCTAAAAGTATGTGGGATAGCTCTTTTTTGGGGAATATAAAGTGGCCAATTGAAAAACAAAAAAACAATTTTTTTTTAAATGTATAAAAAGCTACTAAAAGTTCACTGCAACACAACAACAACATAAGCGATAAAAAACTTCAGAAGAACGATCAACTCAAACACAAAAATATCTGTACTGCGCAGAACGAAATGAATTGTGTGTTTAAAAAGTATTAACAAAGAATGTTTTTCTTTGAAACAAGCACCATATCATACGGAACGCTCTAGAGATATTTTAGTTCTGGTAGTTAATTTGCATAACTTCTATAGTATACAGTTCCAAAAAGCAGCACATATTACGAACTCATTCAATGGCCTCGATTATTTCATATTCTTCATCCAAAGAATGATCATAATCGATATTATATTTATTTTTAATTTTGCTCTTATAATCCTTTAGTTCATCATCATCGAGATTATTGGTATTTGTGGTTCCTGTTGTTGCTTTATTGCGTCCTCCTCTAGAGTTTGCTTTACGATTGTTGTTGCTGCTGTTGTTGTTGCGATTTCTAGTTCTAGATGGTGTATTATTTATACTATTGGGATGTGTGCTATGTGTGCCTATGCTATAAGTATAATTATTGTTACGTTCTGATTTACCCTGTCTATGATTATTTCTGCTACGCTGTGCTGCTGCTGCCGCTGCAGCTGCTGCTCCTGATGACGTTGATGATGATGTTGAGATTGATTGAGAGTTACTATTTGCATTATTTGAATATTTGATATTGCCTCTAAAACTATTTTTGGTCATTGTGATTTGTTGTTGTTGCTGTTGATATTGTGATTGAATTTGCACTGCTTCCTGTGACTTTTGTGACTGTTGATTCAATTTTATTATACGTTCTTGTTGCTGGTCACGCCCACTGCTCAATTTCATATCCCCACGACTGCTCCCAACCATACGCACTACATCATCAGCCTTATATCATATATCAGCTTGTTGCTGACGACGCTCAGGCACGCGATATAGCTCATCATTATTCTCATAGAGGCCCTCTGAAGCGGGACAATTGACATTGGTCCACCAGTCACAGACGCGCACTGCTTGATTGAATACAGTGCCATTGGGACAGAGGAACGAGTATTGATGTCCAGAGTGCAGACACCAGTGCCAGACCTATAAATATATAGAAATGTTTATTATACGTGTATACAACATTATTACATATAAGTATTGTTTAAAAATGGTGTACTCTACCTGACAACGCGTTTCTGTATCAGCGTAGTAGCCCGGCTGTCTGCCCTGACATTTGAATGAAAGTCCTTTCGGCACAGCTTCATAATCAGGATAGTCGACCCCAGCTACATAACCATCGACTTGCTGTAAGGGAAGTAGAAATAAAAAAAGAATCTGTTTATTCATGCAATGTGACGACCTTCATTTTATACAATTACTCAATATCTGCACTAAGCAAATACAAAGCAAATTCCTCTGTTTATTACGAAAATTCATGCATATAAAACAATAACAAAGTAGATAAAAATACTGCGAGAGAATTGCTTAAACAAACTCATTTAAAATGCAAATATACTTTAACCAAAACACAAACACACACGAAATTCAATTAGATGTTAACAAAAGCGAAGAAAAATCTCCATGCAACATGAATCAAAATTTGCTACGGTGTGACAAAAACGAGCGCGGTAATTTCAGCACTAGTCTATCTGTCAATCTCATGCGTATGAAACCATGAAATAATCTGCTAAACTATAGAAGTAGCAGCAGTAGTCAGTATCTAACTACCATAGCAGCAACGCAAATTAATCATACGACAGCGTAGAACGAAAATTATACATGATGACGGCGGCGGCGGTGGATGCCATTAGACATCTTCAACACTGTCGTCGTCGTCGTCGTCGTCGTCGTCTTCATCTGCAATTGTTTTTGCTTGGCCATGCGTACATTCATCATACTCGTAGTTATCATTCCAGTTGGTTGTTGTTGTTCTTCTTTTTACTACCACTTTGCTTATCTTGATCTTGGACCGGCGCAACATGTAGCAATTCTGCTTGAATAATTTTGGCGTTAGCAGCAAATAATTTTACAAAATTGTACAAGAGAATAGTGCTATGTATAGTCGTGCTGCCCGACTAAATGATACTCTGTACACTTCTATCATTAGGGGAATACTAATGTAGGATGGGTGATAATAATATTTGAAATCAGAGGCGCTCAAAAGTTTTAATGGCACTGTGGAATGATCGCTTTGTACTTTGCTATACGAAGGCAGACTAGGAAGAACAATAAAATTTTTTGTGTAGTTTGTGTCTACTACAATGCGTGAAAAGCGTACAGCCTGGGCACTTCTGTTTTAAATATATACTACTGTGATAATACTCATAGTATGTACTTTTAAGACTTAGTAAACAAGTCAGTGTTTAGGGTGTCAGTGAATTTGGTGTGCTATATAAAATATCTTAAGATACTGAACTTCATAAAGTTCTGTGACTCAATCAATGACTTTATCGAGCAGTCTAATGTTCCTTTTATGATAGATTTAAAAGAAGAACCATGATTGCATAGAAATAGTGCTTAAAAATTTCCAGTTGAGCTTTTTCCTTCAGTGTATGCATTTTATTTCTTGCATTTTTAATCGACACTCAATTTTCACGCTAATAAATTTTCATGTGATATAAACGGTTTTAGTTAACATTTTGAACCTTTCTTTATTGCTCGCTTTTCGCTGTGTTGAATTTTACCCATGCTATTACGAGTATTGTTGTTGTTGTTGTTGTTGTTGCTGTGCTTTGCGCCACAGACCGAGAAACCCATTTTCCCGTAACAAATTTTGCTTAAATACCAATTTTTCTGAGAGCATCACCCCGCAAAAGGCGGCAGGGTTGGGAACTTCTGCTGCTACAAAACCACTACGAAAACTCATTGCAGCAATTTTCCTTTCTTTATTTCGTTTATTTCTCTTGTTGTTGTTGCTGTGGCATCTCTTGCTGCAACAACAATTGCACCAAGGCTAATTGATAATAAAAAAAAAAAATGAGAAAAATGCATACGTACATGTAAATTGGAAGAAGAAGCGACTTACAATATAAAGTGTAGCACAAGGGGGGCGGTGAAGGCATGAAAGGGGCCCGTAGAAGACAGCAAAGATTGTGACACCTCGCGCCGCTGCATAGATCGGAAAAGTGTTGCTGCCACAAAAGACTGTTGGAGTGGCTGGGGGCAACAAGAGGATTGTGATGTGTTGTGGTGTGTGGCTTTCATGGCAGACGTGAGAAGCATCTAACACTTTGCCGACGCTGTAGTCAAAAGCTATGCAGCCACACTCGTTTCTTCTTTTTTTTCATTTCAAAATTGCATGCAACATATACAACAACAACATAGCAACAACAGTAACAACAATAGCAGCAGCAGCAGCAGCAATAACAACAAAAACATTTTTGGACTATATAGATACTTGTTTTTCTTTTTGGTTTTTTTCGGCTGTGGCAATGCATTTCTTGCTCTTGTTGCTGTCACTCAATGTTGTTGTTGTCGTTGGTTGCAACTTCGCGTGGGAGTCGCTTATTGTTGTTTGCTCTCGTGCTGTTGTTGTTATTGTTGTTGTTGCTGTTGCTGCTGCTGCAGTAGATCACTATCAAACAAGAGACAAATGTGTGCGCAATCTTTTAACTAGTGAATGAATGAATGAATAAATGAATGAGCGTTGTTGTTGTTGTTGTTGTTGCTGTTGTTGCGATTATCAGAGATGACACTTTTTGTTGTTATTGTTTTGGTTGCCTATTTGTTGTTGTAATTGTAATTGTTATTTTTGTTGCTGCTTACATGCAATGAAGTTGTCAAAGTTGCCACAAGTGTTACAGTTTACAGTACATACACTCGATTTTTTTTTTTAGTGGTATGCAATTTTGCGAAATGGAATCTAATAAAAATTGTTTAAATAAAACAGCTTTACTGTCACGCAGTCAGAGCGGAAAGATTAAACACGTTGCGATTTTGTGCTACATGTATCTCGTATGTGTACTTGATTCGATTTAGCTAATAAGCTAAAACCTCTTAACGGAAAACCTCAGAAAAGTTGTACGTAATACATAAAACAAAAGATTTTTGCAGTGATGTCCAATGAACAAATATCTTTGAGTAATCTAGAGTTCATGCATGTTATAAAAACTCACCAAAGTATCCACGAATGCACTATATTATTAACGTAATGAAGATTTTACTAATAAGTCCAGTACCATAAAATTGTTCTTGAAAGGAAATATACCAAACATTCCTACCACGAGAAGTATTGGCCGAAAGATCAAGAAAATCACTAATTCAAAATTTACAATTTTTTTTTTTACATATTTGACGCTTTTTCAAAACAGTTTGTATGTTTGTGTCTGTGATCATTTAAATTCTTTGGAAAACAAAAATTTCTTAAATTAAAAAAAAAAAAACGTGTTTTCTCAGTAGTAGTTTCAATCGCATTTCAAACGCACTGATAAATTTGGAAAAGTACATTTAGTTGGTGTTCCGAGAAATAAAACCAAATATGAATAGGAAAGTTTTGATACAGCTCTGTGATAATTCTGTGAGCATCATCGCACGTGTCGTACATTTACGACAATAAACTGTTATACATATAAACATTATGTGTACATATCTGTTATACACACCGTGAGTGCTTGATTTTTCCGTTATACACTTTGCTTGGTAATACAACGGCGAATGAACTAAAAAAATTAAGTTGATGAAGAAGGATGTTGTTGGTATAGTAGTAATAGAAGTATACTCTCAATTTGAATATTTAAAAATTACCATTGCACAATTGTTAAATTTAATTTACAGTGTTAACAATGTTGTATGATCCTGTATACTTCAATTTTCGTTCACCGTAAAGTTTTAATTACTCAAATGGCAAAATAGCCTGCAGTCTAAAATGAACGGTCTTAATAGAAACTCTATTACTCTTTTTAATTGCAGTGCTAGCCAAACAGTTCAATCATCTGTAATACTCGTATGTCAATTGGCGTTTGCTATTGCGCATTATGTTACCAAACAAGACGCATATTTCTGAACACTTCTAGTCAAAAATCGAACAAAACTTGCAAATAATCTTCATTTGATGCAAAATTCAAAGGAGACGAAACCTACATTACTTTGGAGAAAGAACTTTTACAGAAGACATTCGGAGCGTCTAGTTAAAAATTATTAGCTTTCTTCAGTTATCTAGAATGCTTCCGGAAATTTACTCTAACTCTGGACCATTTATTTAAGCGCCTAAGTTGGTAACCTGCTGTCGTCTAAGTTGGGACAGCAACCAAAAATTCTATGAAGTCTTTATCTTAAGAAAGTGGTTGTGAAATGGTAACAAATCTAACAAAACTATTATTTAATAAAAGTGTTTTCCTAATATAGTCGACATTCCTCCATATACTTTCCCGGAGCTTCTGAGATATAATCAATTGAGCTGGTCAACTTAATCGAAACACATAATTTTATATATTAACCCCTATTTGCGCGAAAAGAACTTCTCATATATAATACAGATTTATTATACTCGTGTGATAATGTTATGTAAATTTCAACTAATTGAATAAACAAACATTTCAACATTTGTCTTTGTTTAAGTTGTTTAAGTATTTGCAAAGTTTCGCCATTCACTCTTATTTATCGTAGTCTTTTGACATACTAAAACACGACAATTGTCGATTTCTCAGGAACTCAAATTGATTTGAATGCATCTTCTTTTCAAAATACAGGTCTACAGCAATAAGCTTCATAAAATAAACCATTTTGTCTAAGCTTACAACAATCCCCAATGCATAAATCTCGAATGCCACCTACAAAGCACTTAAAACATAAATCTAACATGTACGAGTACAATCAAAAATGTGCGCATCATCAAATACAGAAAAAAAAAATCAAATTCCCAGGCGCATAAAATTTAACAATTTGGTTGAAATTGAAATGAAAATCGCAATGTATTTCAAAGTACAATTCATGCGGCGACTACTAAACTAGATACAACTGCAGCCAAAGAAACGATAAATGAACGATAATTGACAAAGCAATAAATACAAATCGCCAAACAAATGTAGCAGCGACGAAGATTGAGGGAAGCAGCCACCTCCGAAGGGTCTAAGGCGAATTGTAAATTTGAAAGCCAAGCAAATGTAGCTTTTCAATATATCTACTAGATACAATACTTGCAACCCCGCGGCAAATGTTACTTACCCCACTGACACAGTTTCCTGCAAGAAGTAATCCAAAAATAACGAAGCCAAATGCGGTCGCTGCGATCAAGGAGAGCTGCGGCAGATGAAGATGCCGCTTTGGCTGCGGCTGCGGCTGCGACTGCGACTGTTGCTGCTGTGATTTGTTTGCAGCAGTTGTTGTTGCTGTTGCTGTTGTTGTGTTTGCAGTCATGATGTCTGTGATTTGGTTTTGTGATTGTTGCAAGTTTTTTTTTCTTGTAATTTAAATGTGATTTTTTATTTTAATCTTATTTTTGTTTGTTTGCAATCTAAAAAAAATTTTCAAGAGAAGAAGCTGTTGTAACAAAATTATTTTTCGAAAGGTAAATTGCAAGAGCAATTTATCTACTGCTATTTCATGCACACAAAATGTATAATTTTGTTTTTGTTTTTGTTGAAAATATTCTATTAATTTTGTAAGAACTCAATACGCACTTTTATTTTTCACTCGAAACGCGATGTTTTTTGGACTGTTGAGGACGACGTGTGTCTGCGCGGCCGAACTGGTTGCAATAGTTAGAAAAAATTCGCATCAATTTTAGTTTTATACTGCAGCAAGCAACTTCGAATTCAGACGCTTTGCTGAGCTGAGTTGAGCGCTGCTGCTGCTGTTGCTGCTGATGAGTTGAAAGAGCGCCAAAATCAACAGCATGATTCAACATCTTCTTTCAGCAAAGCGCTTCGAAGCCGCGGCAACAATTGCCAAAGAGCAAACTCATCGTCGTCATCATTGTCGTCGACAACAGCAATTGTTGCTGCTAGTTTTGCTATTAAGCATTCTCATTGTGCTCTATAGAGACGCTCTTACAGCTGCTCATTCATTCAATCGTACTAAGTACTGCACGTACTATACTATACTCCATCGAAGATGCTGTTTGCCGCTCGTTATTTTTCGATTAGCAACTTCATTATTACATATTACGGGTATTATTATTTATTGATTTTATGGTTTATGTTTTCATTTGCGCGAATAAATAAAAATGTCGCAAATTGCAAAAAGTTGACACCAAAAGTTTCGTCAAAAAATCATTGATTTAAATGATGCAGCAAATCCGAAAGACTTGAGCAACGAACTTGATATTATTTATGTTTATTTATGTTTATTTATTTAGCATGCGACACGTGGGAATGATGTGCAGCAAAAATATATTTCTCCCTTTGTAGGTCACTGATGCATTAAATATTAGGTATAAAATATATTTTGCAAAAATATTTTACCAAGTATTTACAATAAATAATTGAAGACTTAAACACCGAACTTGAACTAATTTAAGATATTTATTTTTCTTACTATGATTAAACTAGTACAGCCTTGTAAAACTATATCTCGAGCGATCTCGGCGGCCTATTGACGTCGCCAAGTTAGTTTAATTACATGTGGAAATTTTCGCGCGGTCGTGTGGCTTGTGGCGCAGTCTTGTTGTTTGATTCCTCTTCTTTTAAAATTTTACCAACTAAAATACTATCAAAATCACACTCAACTGGTGCTCGCCAACATGCCTGCAAGTGCACCCACAACACTTTCGAGCCTAACGACATGCTCTACAATATGAATCGCCTTTTACACCTTTTTCAGCACGAGAGAGATAGAAAATATTTTTTGTCAGTTCTTCGAACTGAAACCAAAGGAACCGAAATAAACAAAAAATGTAGCCAGCTATAGCAAATTGAGACAGCTGAGAGATAGAGCATTGTGATTGGCCAAGGGCATTACCTGGTTTTTACCTACTTTAGACGCAAAAGTTTAGAAAATAAATTACGTTCGTCCCTTCATTTTTCCCACAAAAAAAAAAAAACAAACGAATATGTTGTATTTAAGAGGGTTTTAGAAGAAGTGAAAGATTTGCGCTTGCCTATTTATATATAGAACTTTTTTTTATTTAATTTTTTTTTTATTTTAAATTAGTATTAATTACTTTCATTACTATTTAGTAATTTATTTTAAATTACTTTAGCTACTTTTCTATTTGATTTACTTCCTGTATTACGACTTAATCTCGTTAAAGGTTACTTGCTAACTATTTAGCTGGACTTTGCATAAATTTCTTAAACTAGCCATTACAGGCGGATTTACCATATTAATTTTGTCGCTGTAGATAAATGCAAGAAAATCAATAAACAAATCCGGCAAGAATCTGTATCGATTTTTTTATAGAGAATATAACTGAGCTACTTTCAAAAGCATCACAAGATTTTATGCATCGCATCCGTAGCGCAGTGCGAGCGCGAGTACGAGTACGAGTATGTACTTATTCTGGTTCACCTTCGGAAAGAGAAATAGAATTGGCAGTGGCAAACAGCCACTAGTATTATGAGCATTTTTAAGACTCAAAACTCGAAACTGCACTAGACTTTAAGTAGTTTACTCTTATAGACATTAGACTAGTTAGAGTCTGGTCTGACTGTAACTGAGATAGTTTTACGTTCGATATTATTGTGAGAAATTCCCTTAATCAGCGCAGACATTGCGCAGTCAGTCTGTACATACATAGTTACAAGTTAGTCGCTTACTACTTACTAATAATAGTAATAATAATAATATCAACAAAGCTTAAATGGCGAGCATTGAATGCTGTGCGAATTGTTTCAACTGTAAATGAATAAAAGAGTGAATGAAGCTGAAATTGTTTTGGACTTTAAAAATGGTATTTATTGTTGTTGTTGTTGTTGTTGTTGCATTGTTTGAACACTTAAAGTATTTTTAGTGAATTTTTTTATTTCTGGTTTCATGTATTTTATGCTCAAAACAAAAAACTTAAGGCACAAACTTGGCGTGTTTCATGTACTACGGTTGTTATTCTTATGAGTATTTTGTATGTTGATGTTTTATTGATGAGCGTCCGAAGATCTTTACGCACTACATTTAGAGACACAAATACTACTTCTGGTAACTAGACATATCAGATTTCATTTCGTAAATACCCTTGATTTTTATCTATCTCATATCTGTGATATCATTATAAGTATATATGTAGGTATAGTGCGTGCCTCAAGTTAGCGGCATCCAATTGAACCTCAGCTCAGCTCAGCATAGTCATCATCATTAGACGCCCAGCATGTCGTTGTCCCATGAAATTTACTAACCTTGACTTTTACTTCTCAACGCATATTATATATTTATTTATTTTATTACTATGCACAAAAGAAGAATAAAACTATTGTAATTAAGCATATTATGACACTTAAGCTGTGCGAAATTAGTTAATGCATTTCAAATTTAAATTTTAAATATTTCTGGTTTTTTTTTTTTGCTTTTTTTATTATTTGTTGGTCCCTCAAATGTAATCGAAACAGAGCGAAACCTATTCGCATAAAACCGAAGAGCATAAAGGGCGCATAATTTTTGGCGGTTATTGTGCAAATAAAATTCTAATTAACTGTCGACATACAACAAAAGAATGGAATTGCAAGAACAATGTGGCAGGTAATTAAACGCATAGCACTCTACGAAAATTAAAAAAACAAAACAAAGCTATTGAAAAACAAAAAAAAATTTTTTTTTTTGTTGTTTTTTATCGTATTTTTGCAATCTGCAATGAATATGCTAATAGCGGGCTGTGCTGATTTTGTGGCAGCTACTATGCTTCTGTCTGTGTGGCAATTAGAATCAAGAAGCATCCTAAAACAACATCCGCACATCGCTCATCGCTCATCATCATCATTATCATCATTAACTGCAGCTAAAGCAGCAGCTGCAACAACTAACGCAGCCATTGTGGCGCAATTTGTGCAGAAATTAAACGTAATGGAAAGAAATCCATACATTATTTGAAAGGTTGCCAAATTGTAATGGATCTTCACAGTTTATTTTTATTTTTGCAATTTCTGTTGCTGCGATCTCTTTAAAATTGTAGCAAATTGTTCAAGTTTTGTAATCGTGTGCAATGTATGCCGAGTCACGCCCCTCTGTAAATACTTACGCCTCTTTTGCATTCGATTTTAACGCTTGTGTGAGTGCTTGCAGTCAAATTGGAAACAAATTAAGAAGAAACAAACATTTTAAATTGAAAAAGCCGAAGTTTCTATATACTTCATATCAAGTCTACAGGATAAAGAGGTCTGTAAAGGGCTTATATGGCTAAATAAATTAATATGAATTCTCGATCTCGAGTAATGATCGATAGTGCAAGTGGGTATCAAAAAGTTTTTCAGTTACATATGTATGTATAACTACATATGTATGTATAACTATGCATTCCTAAGGTAAAAGTTATTTTTTCTGTCACTTGACACTTTAATAAATGTTCGCTTTTGTCGAAACTTGGGTTCTTAATTACAGGCTGGAGACACAGTAACAATCAACGCAGTGAACTAAATCAGTGTACTTGTTCAAAAAATAGAAAATAATATTAAATATATAATATAATATAATGTATAATATAATGTAAAAAAATAGCCGACATACACTCGGCTGGACAGGTTATTATAACTTATTTGTCAAATTGATTGGCACGGCCCTTATTCGTTAAATGTGGCATCCAGTGGTGATGTTTCGAAAGCGGAAAATTTGGCTTAAAAAATTAAATTCATTAAACTACGATTTAATCTCAGACATTGGAGAACTAGCTGCCTATTAAAAAGTATTAACTTTCTTTTTTTTTTATACACCTTTGCATAAAAACCTAAATTTCAACTACAGATCTTTATGTCCATTGTATTTACTAGAAGTTTCAATGACACAAATGTGAAACAATTCATTCTTGTTTTTAAAATATTTGACTAATATCGCAGATAATGCAATGAATGCATCGATTGTTAATGGTGCATCCAATTTGTCTGTCTTTCTTTCAGTGTCTTGGAAACGTTTTTGGTCGTCACCTTCTATTTCTTGTTATCAGAACACTTTTACAGTTACATACATTCGCATATAGTAGTGGACACTTCTAACATTAACAACTTCTATATAGATGTTGTAGCTAACTCTCTCCCAAATTCTTTCATATTTGAACTTGCCGCCCAAAATAAAGTAGCAAATTAATGAGCACATTATTCGTGCGTATTGCGGACTTTAACAAAAATTATAACTGCGTTTACCAAGAAGTGATCAGTTATAACTAATCATTGGTTAATTCATATAATGCCCAATATTTTATTTAAAGCACGACTTCTCGTCCAAATAAAAATATTCCAAATATTTAAAAAATCCAGCAACCGCTACAATCACTTCATGTAAGCGAATTAAATCTGATCAGTTATTGGTGTTTAAAACGCCTAGTTTTGTACCTACATTTTGTAAAGATCCTCAGACATATATCAATAGTACAAACTACTTAAAAAACTAATAAAACTCGTTTTCCGCACTTTTTGTGAAGTGTATAAAAACCAAAATCAAAACTTCAACGTCATTTCGATTTTGTTGCTAATACTTTTTTTAAGGTTTCATCGGTTATTTCTTTTATTTATCTCTTTTTTTGTTGGCTATTTTTTTTTTTGCAATGTAATTTCACACATGCTGATTTTTGGTGGCTTTTAACTTGAAAATTGGTTGTCTTATATTAAGAAAAGACTGTGCAAACTTTTTAGTCAGTCTTCACTTGGGGCACTTGCATGCAATATGGGTCACACAGAAATCACTTTTGACGTTGAAAGCATTGCTCTGCATCATCCATTGTCGTCTTCAATTCACTTCAGCTGTTTTTAATTGCAATAGTAGGTGTTTGATTTTTTCAACACTTTAGCCCTGACAGCTTCTTAGCTGCATTTTGCAAACTTTTAATGGATTTTTCACAATAATTTGTCACTTTTGAGCAATTCACTTTTCAACGGCTGATTATTTAGCAAGTAAAGTTGCACATTTCAATTGTATACAAATTAATTAAATTGTTGCCATTTACATTTGGAAAATGTTGCAAATTTCTCACACAAAATTTTTGTTTGCAATAAATTGCAATAAAACGTTACTTGATTTATTTGTATTATTAAATTATTATAAATTATTTGAATATTATTCAATATATTAAAGCATTTTATTTCCATTTTAACCTCCAAGTAGTTTGAAGTTTCTTTTGAAGATTTCAAGAAATTCCGTTGCCGCGCATAGAAATCGACAGAAAAACAATGCTAAGTACAAGCATAATTTTACAAGCAACAATTGATCAGGGATTGATTGGAATTAATGACAGCAACAACAGCAGAATTTATGGAGAAGGTCAAATCAAACAACAGAAACGAAGAGGCACAGAAGTGATTGAATTCAAAGCAAAAGTTCAAAACAAGTTCGCAAAAAAAATAATGATAATCATGTTGCCGCAAAGCATTTGAGCCGAGCAGAAGATTTGCTACTTGAAAAACAAATAGCAAACCGTACTCAATTGAAAATAATATTTACAGAAAAAATGGTAAAAATCGCGAGAAGCCGATTATGCAGCACTAAATCGCTAACAGGGTCAAAAGCAAAGCTCAGCTTGTTTGCCAAAAAACCATTGAAAGTTGATAAAAATAAAAAAAAATCCAAGAAGGTTCAACAAGTAACACATGCAGCATAGTACCTTATATATACAGTGCTGTTCAAAAGTATGCAAATTTAACGTAAAAACAAGAAAGAATGCTGCAGTCGAGTGTGCTCGACTTCGACCTGTAGATTTACTGTCTTTATTTGTATTGGCGCTATTTTATATGGTTATCCGATCTGGACCTACATATGTGTGTTATTATTTGTATTAGGATTGACGTACGTAAAACGAAATTTAACCTTGACAGCTTCATTTAATACACTTTATCTGCTTATGAAGAGATTCCAAATATTCAAATTTGATGCATATGTTTCTTATAATCTCCAAATCTAGTCGTTCATACCGACGAATCGACGGACGGGCAGAACTACATATCTATATCGACTCGATTTTTGATTCTAATCAAGACAGAAATTTCATATGTAAATCGCATCTAAATCATTAAAAATCCGTTTATTTTCTGTGTAGTGGATCATGTATGAAAATGTGGTAGAAATTCGCCCAAAACTGATGCTGCGTTGGAACGAACGGCAAGAAAGCTTAATATTTGGCTGTACAGCAATTTGAGTTGCAGTCGCCTCTACAAACGAAAAATTGAAAAAAATGAGAGCTTAGCGTCTTTTCAATCCATGTATATTTTAAAAAAGATGGCAAGTAGAATCACTTAAAGGACTGTGAAAATCACTTGTCATAGCTTAAACTCAGAAATTCATAAAATTTTTATTAGGTTGCATTTAAGGATTTGATTTCGCTAAATACCAAATTAAACTTTTTTATAGCAAAGCAATTTATAGAGTCATGGACACAATTATTTTAACAAATCCTGCTTTTGTTTTGTTGAATTGTGTAACATAACGGTACATTTTGCTTTATGTTTCATTTATTTTATTTCTCTGTCTTTTATGTTGTTGCTGCTGATTTGAATGTTGATTTCTCTGTTGATTTTTCTGTTTTTGAAGAGCGTTTTAATATTATTTTGCGGTATGTGTCTATTACATTTCATAGCTACGTGGGGCACTTCAATACTAGAGTTTTGCATATATGTATATAAGACCCTTGCATTAATTGTGTAAATACCTTCTCTATTTCCGTGTGACCCATACCACCTCAACATCTTTTTATTATTATTAAAGAAAAGATCGAAGTTTCTAGAAATAATATGTTCTCAATCAGTTCAAAACAGTTCCAATGCAAACTTTTATCTCTGTTTTTGATATATTAATCTGAAATTGTTATAAACTCCCGCCCATTTTTTGGTTTTTGTATGAAATAGTGAATTTTATTTCTTAAGCTTGCAATGAAGCCCTCTTTTTCTTAGTTTTTAATAGATGTTCTGTACTTTTTGTCATTACTGTTTGCATTTCTTTTTGCTTCATTTGACCAACTTGAATGGACAAGCGCCAATGCTGCTGCTGATGGGGGCAAAGATGTTGTAAACGATATTCGTATTATTGTTGTTGTTGTTGTTGTTGTTACGGTGCCGGGGCAAGTTTGTTTATTTATATTTTCAGCAGCAATGCTGTTGCTGATGACTGCACTTGTTACTCTTTTTCTACGTCTGTCTTTTAGTCTATTAGTCTGTCTGCTGCTAGTTGCCGGCTGCCTAAAGTTGTTTGCTATTAGAAGAGCGTTTAACAAAAAAATAAAAAAAGCTGTTTAAATATGCAGCATACGACATGTTAGCCAGCGCATTTTATGCTGCTTACAACAACATTTTATATGCAATTTTTATATTTATTTTTGCTTTTATTGGCTGGCGATTTTGATGTCGTTAGCTTCTAACATTTAAATTGATTTGGAATTGCTGTAAAACAAAAACAAAAAAATAATAAAAATGAACTAAAGCAAGGTCGTGCAACATCGTCTGTTGGCTGCTGAAGCGCTGAGAGTTGCAAAGTGTTGTGCAACAGATGTTATATATCAAATTGTACTCTGTGCGTTGACAGTATAAATTCTATATACTCGTACATACGTCTATGCTGATTGAGTTTAGCATGTTATAAATAGTTACTTTAGCTTAGCTTAAATTGGGTCAATTTGGTTTGGATGTGTAATACCTACATACTAAATATAATGTAGCTGAAGAGCTCATTTATTTATTATTTATTGATTGAACATCGTTTTTCTCAGCGTAATTTAAAAAATAATTTTTTTTGCAAATCATGCTTCGCTAAACACTTCGAAACTCTCGTGACGCCTCAATGCGACCTTTATCTGTCTAGCAGCTGTCCATTCAACTAATTTTCACTGTTTGTCTGTCTAATTCGCTTCTAAATTGAAGATGACACCATCGTTCACAGCGGATAATAGACGCTGATGTTGATGATGATGAGTCAGCAGCATACAAAATGCAAATGCTTTTCATGAAGTTCATCCTTGTTTGAATGTTGTTCCCAGAGTAATTATTGCTTACCATGAATTTGTGTACGTAGTATTGTAAAGTCGACCTTTTGATCATACTTTTGAAACTGTAATATGTATTAATCAATAGTTAATATTTTTTAAATTACATGAAAAATAAAGATGGAGAAATACTTTGTTAAAATCGAGCAGTGCAAATGGAAATCAAATTAAAAGTACAGGTTTCTGCACAGTAAAATCCAGCTCAACTTTTGAAACGAGTTGCTTTTCTAGTTGATTGACTAAATAGTATGTAATTGACTAAATAGTATGTAAATAATACACAATTTGACTTTAAAATTTACTTACTTACTTACTTACTTAGGTGGCTCTACAACCGTCTATCGGTCAAGGCCGCACCATTCGGTGTAGTTTAGTGCGCGCCGGCGCCAGTCGCAGGCGATCCGGAGCTTCTTCAGATCATCATATACCTGATCCAGCAGCAGCTTGGACGTCCTCTCTGACGCCGTCCATGAGGATGAGGTGATCAGCCCACTGAAATTTAATGCGCTGGTCAATGTCAACCTCATCATACAGCTCGTGGTTTATACGGGTCCTAAACTCGACGCCAAATCTAAGGGGACCAAAACTCATACGAATAACCTTTCTATCGAACACTCCTAAAGACGCTGTATCCGTTGATGTCAGGGTTCATACTTCTGCGCCATACAGCACTATCTTATTTTTATCTTCGTATTTAAATATTAAAGTAAATTAGTTATTTATTAATAAATACATTAATTATTTATATAATATATATAATATATATTAATAATTTATATAATTAATAATTGATATGTCATTTAAAAAATAATTTATATAATATATAGTTCTAGAAATAAAATAATTAAAAGTCTCACCTTGGTGATCATAAACCATGCACCTCCTTAAAACAAGGTACTATATTCTATATTTTCTTGTAAACAAGCAGTTTATTTTCGATACTGGGTTTACTACTTGGGCGAAGTAACGTAACTAGTTTAACTTTTAGAGTGTAGCATAGCAAACTGCTGCAGTTTTTTGGATATGCTTACGCCAGGTGCGTTAAAAAAACCATCGTAAATAAATGTATGTATATAAAAATTGTATGATCAGTATGACGATGATTATGACATGGAGCCAAATTCGCAACCATACGATACGCCAGCACAGTCGAACAATGTGACAACAACGTGATACGAATCAATTGGAATAGTATTTTAGTTTTGTTAGGCATCAGAGATCTCATAAAACACATACATATGTATGTATGTACATATTTATGCAAGTGCCAACTAAAGTTCATATGTGTTTGTGGAGCAGCACTTTACAAGGCAACACACTTATTAAATGCACAATTACCAGTATATGTATTTTATACTAAAGTTATTAATAAATAGGAGCAGTACTTCACAATTCTTGATGTAATGTTTAATGAATGTACAATTTGTTTTCCGAAAAAAAACCTTTTTATTTTGTTTGTTAAAAGCACCATTTTATTAGCTAATTGACGCGTGACGTGACAATTTTGTTGTAGTAATTTTTTCCTTTTTTCTTTGCTTTGATTTGAATGGATCGGCATTTTTACAGTTGGCAACATTTTCCTAGTTGTATTTTGAATTTACTTGCAGATTAGTGAAATTTCCCGAAAGCACGATTTTTCAATCCATGATTTGATCCATTTTGCAAAATGGTTCAAATCCAAATTCAAATCAAAGCTACATTTAGTTAAGACGCAAACCAATACAATTTAAAGACTCAAACCAATAAACAGCTGATTTTTTTACAGGATCATTTTTCGTCCTCTCTCTCTCACACGCACCATACCAATCACAGTCTGTATGCGCGAGAGTTATAAATGCAGCATTGCCATATAAAATTGTTGTATCCTCTCTTATCATTCTCTTAATTATTGTATAAAAGTTTTATTTACGATCGTGAAAAGGAGAAATCCAAGCATTTTGTATGAAACGCGTAAAAGGCGTGGTTTGGTTGGTTTTTGTTGATTTGATTGGTTGGTTTTTTGTTGTTGTTGGGATATTTTTGTTTTGTGGATATTTTTTCACCGCCATTCAATTGAAATTCAACCAAATTTTTCAAACTGAATATTAAATATTATTTGAAGGTTTGTTTTAATTTTAACTTTTCCATACTTATTATTATTAATAGATAAATAGGATATAAAGAAACTCCGCAATGTATCTTAAAAGACAGCTTAGTCTTGGACTTAAACAGACTCAAATATCATGGTAGCTACCAAGTGACAGTGTGCGTGTATTCTACCATATGCATATTATGCATATAGAAAGAGACTGACAACTTTGCTTTCATCAACATACATACTTTTTCAATTGGAGACGAATCATCTAGTAGATTTCTTTTGGTTCAATTATTCATCTGCTATTGCACGAATAGAATATGTGTATTAGAATAATATTATGTTTTATTTGTTAAGACGATTTCAATTTAAAGTGCAAATGTATTGTATTGATAAGGAGACAATTTTTTTATCCTCATAAAGAATAAATGTAATGTATATTTCAAAGGATGCTTTATTTTCATAAAAAAAAAAAATAAAAAATTGGTCTCAAATAAAATACTTTCTCAAGTTGAGTGATTTTTATTGTATGTATTTTTTTTGAAATGTAAATGAATTGAAATTGAACATGAAATGTTAAACATTAACATTTTTCGATAAGAGGATTTAAAAGAGAATTAAATAGAGAGACGAAATTAGAAGAATAAAATATTAAATTGTGGATTTTAAGTTTATAGCATATCAACACTGGCGCCATTTTATCAACTTTGCGACTGGTAGCAATGTAAGTTGCGCACAGCGCCATCTACCGTTGCATAGGAAGTAAAATATTATACTGGCGCCATCTGGTGTTGCTGCGAGTTAGTCATTTACCGTTGCGCCATCTAGTAGTGTTGCTGAGTTGGTCATGTGGAGGTGTTTCATGGTCACATTTCCCCCCACATTATAGTATAGGCTATCTAATGCTAAAACCTTGGCCAATGTTATGCTCAAACCATATTTTATACGAAAACCTTATCTGAATCTAAAACCTTATACTTCTGGTCATATGCTCGTGGTTAATGGCATTCTGTTTTATAGCTTCTTGTCGCACTAAAGTATGCAGCAAAACTTAACATTATCCGATATTCCATATTTATCGCATGCATACTCCTTTCTTATGGCGCACTAAAACCATAAATGAAATATAATATAATGATGTAGCACAAAAGTATGCAATTCAATGTTCTATACAAATTTTTTGTTATTAGTTTTTTATTTATATTTTTATGCGGTGCAAAAATTTGAATTTAACTTAATATAAATAAATAAACTTTCCTACATCCATTTCGTATATCCAATATAAATGGTTGCATGGCAACTAGAGTTGAGTGATGTTAAGCTAGCTGTGATTTAATAACGGCGGCTGAAAAATCTCTGATATCTATTGCTACTCGATATTGTAAATAGCAGTGATTGAGTATCATTTGTTTCTTACTAGCGCCATTGTGATTGAATCACGGGGATTAAAATATATTATATCATACACGAAATGTTCACAGGCGATTACTTCACATTTAATAAAGCTGTTTAAGCACTTGTTTTGAATTCAATATTTATGCTTCGTTGGCTTTTATCTCTGCAAGCAACTGGTTTCTTTCACTGGAGTGGAAAATGAAATGTTTCTTTCTGATATATTCTTGGGTATTTTATATCCAATCCAATCTGGAAAATGACATCAAATCACAACTCTTTCAGCATACCATTGCGGTTTCACGTAGTATTGCCTTAGTCCTTACAAGTTGTAGTGAAGAAATGGCACTTGATCAATACTGGGAAGAACTATGTGAAAAATAGATGATTCAGTAAATTTTTGGAATCGGAAATGATATCAGCAATAGCTGGCACTAAAATAAATCCAAAATCCATGAGTTTCTGAAATACCATCTTCGCACTCAATTCCCAAAATTTTGTTAAGAAATAATTGTTCTTCCCAATGATTCGGTCGATCTCCTACACTCTCGAATGGTTTTTTTGTATCATTTCAAGCCAATCCTCTTCAGAATATGGCACCAAAAAGGAAATATTCCAGAAACTGATTGCGGTTTCCTGTAGTATGGAATTAGTCCCAAAGAATTGTAGTGAAGATAGGTTTCTTGTAATATATACAAATCAGGTGACTACATAAAAAACCATGTTCAATTCCCAAGATCTGTGTATGGTGCCCATATACCACACTACCACACAATCGAATGGTTTCTTGTACCATTTTAAGTCAATCCTCCAAATTGAAAATTGCTCGCTGTCAAACTGTTCAAAAAAATGTACAATTAAAATGTGGACGATCCTTAATCGATTGATTTCGTGTGGTCACCTCGTTCACCATTAGTGGTGAGCGATATTTTAATTGTATCACTGTTCGCAAATAGTGGTGAGTTCTGCTGAAAGAACTTAGATTTTAACATGAAAAAGAATTAAATTCGAAATCTATAATATACAACGAATGAATAAAACACACTTCGACACATCCCGAAAAAGGCTCGGTTTGGCGCGGTTTATAGGCTCCCGATATCGAGCAATGTTGAACGATTTTTTGTTTCCAAAGGTACGTGAATATGGAATATGAAGGCATTTGGTTTCAACTGGATGCCACCACATGCCGTACTTCTAAACAAACCAATGACTTATTGAGGGAACAATTTCACGACAATATAATCTCCAGTTTGAAATGGCAAGCAGTTGGCTTACCTTATTACGGCTACTATACCCTTATCGCACCACCTGATAACTTATATACAAGTGCCTAAGACTCTCGCTAAGTGACCCAATTTGAAGCTTTGATAAACTTCTGAACGGCTCCTATTTCGATTTTAAATTTAACTCAAAAGTTCGTTCGAGCTGACTCGAGGTCTGAAAGCATTTCTGCCCACCAAACAGCATTCAGTCCGTGTTAGTTATGTATCCAAGCATTATATGTCCCACAACATTTCCTTCTTCATTTCTACAGACACATATACCCGTACAAAATTCAATAAAATAATAACCAGAACGAGTGTTGCATGCACTTATTGTACGAGTATTTGCAACAAATATAATAATTCTCAATACAATATAAATTCGAGAGCGGCACTTGACTGCGACAAACTTAATGCATGAGTGCATTAAATGAGCTTCAGAAATATTAAATGCACCACTGTATGCTCTACGGGAAGGAAGAATAGAGCTGCAATAGCAGTAGAAAACTGCAGTTGTAATTAGTCGTAGAAAACAATTATTTTCGTACTATTCCTTGGCGTCATCGTTGTTGGCATGCAATTGAATGTGCATTTGTAGACGTCGAGTGCTGCACATAACTCTCAATTAATGTACTCTGAATGCAAGGCCAAGTATTTAGATGCATGCCCGCCCACAATATGCACTGCAAATTCATTCCTTCCCTTAACAACAACAACTGCTTTGTCTGCCGGAGAAGTTCGTGCAACATTTCGTTCTCCGGTATGTGCCACATTTTTGACATTACCCAATGCAGTCGTCAGTGAAAGTGGGCTTTTGTATGTATATGTGTCGGGCGTGTTTTGTAAAGTGTGCTCAAGATGCGGCATAGAGTTTGTATATATATGTACTGCCAGTGTGGATTGTTGCGACGTGTTGAATGTGATTAATGAAATGGCCACTGGCGCGTCTCCTACACTACACCACACACACACACACACACACACACACACACACACACACACATCAGGACTTCTATAAACTGGTGCACTGCTTTCGTTCCCATTTGCCTTGGATGCATGACTGATTTAGTTGGGTTAAATAGAGTTCATTTTGCAATTGTTGTCGTCATCGCCTTCACTAACATTCTCGTTACCTTCCTGCAGCAATTGTTTGTTGCACTCGCAGTTGAGTTTGACTTTGGTTTTCGTATACTTGATTAATTTTACTGCATGGCGAAATATAATTAATTTCGTATTTACATTAGTCGAACGTTCGACAAAACATGAGGCTGGGAGAACTGAAATGATACGAACTCTGTGTATTGCATTCTAGTTTTGTAGACTATCAGGCGTTTGGCAGCTCTGTCAAGTTTAAGTCATTAGCAAAATTGTTTAAGCATTGCGGTGACAGCTGCCTTGGCTAGTGGCTAGTAAACGGTCAAGGTGTGCTCCGTGGCTCTGTGCCTGACATCTACTTAGACTCCTCTGATAGCTTATTTAAGGCACAATTCTTTGGTATCCTTAACCGGGCAGCAAGTCGACTGACTCTCATTTAAATTCATTGCACAAAATCGTTAAGGAATGCCATTAAACTAATTTAGCAAAGCATACTCTATTATGCTAGCTTCTTTCATTTGTTTTCTTATTTTTTGGTACATTTTAGAAGTAAATTCAGAGAGGGTATAAGTTTGAAAGAAATTGTGTAACGCAGAATAGGATTTTTATGCCAATAAATTTAGCAGCACGTTAACAGCAAAACCATATATTTGCGTAAGTAACAGAAAAAGCTTGGTCTGCTAACTTGAGAATTGGTTAGCAGTACATACTCCAAATATTTAAAGCTAATTTTGTGCTCTTACTAAAAATTTTTGATCGTTTATTCAGATCACTCGACGTTTTTTTTTTCGTTCTGGTTGTATTTTATGTTTTTTCAAAGCATATAAATATGTTGACATCGATAGTGAACATTAAGATAGTTCATTTCAAATATAAGCCCAGCTAGTGTAATGAAATTAAGTTATACAACTTATAGGCTATTCACACTGGGCAACATCTACCATCTTGTGACAAGATGTTGCATAAGGTTTAACCGTTACAAAAAAATCCTTATCCATTCCAATATCTCTGTGAATAGCTACCAAAAGAGGCTCCAACAAAACGCTCCAAGCGGATAATCAAACCGAGCTTTTAAATTTAGCTCGTAAATTACTTGAAGTCCAAAAAAGGTATACAAAATTAAAGAAACTTGTGTTTATATGACGAGTTTGTTTTATAATAGTTTGAGAGATTCCAATTTTGAATAGAAAGTTTTTCATATTAAACTTGACTTATGCTCATGCTACTAAATCATATTTTACCGAATAAACAAGTATTTTCGTGATGTAAAGAGTAGGCAACAAAATGCTTCGTTTTAACCGAACTTATAGTTTTCTTTAGTTATTTTGGTGCAAATATTTATACTGCAACAGTTTATCTTTCTTCTAGTCACTTCTTCTCGTTTAGTTCTGGCAAGTCCTGGCGTTTCTGGCATTTTGATGCTGTCATTTTTATTATTATTATTATTATTATTTTTTTTTTTTGACAACAGCAACTAACTAGGAATGTCACTTGATGGCTTCATGAATTGGCAATGCTTTGCGCTGCATAACATTGTCCAGCAGCTTCTGTCAAACAATTTTGTGCTCGTTGTGTACTGACAATGAAATCCTTTCATAGTTGCGCGCAGCGGATGTGGTATGCAATTGAATCCATTGAACAAACAAACAAAGAAACTAAGTAAACAGCAGAACGACGAACAATAATATCAGTTACTACATAGTAAAGTTAAGTAAAGTAAATGTCTGCGAGCCGCAAAGTATGCAATTAGTTTGGCTCGCCTGTGCAGTCCTCGTTACACTAGCAGCCGCAAAAAACGTGAGAAAATGTACTTATTTCAACCTCAAAACGGCACAGCACACAGTTGCGTTCAATCCACTTTACTGTATAGTGACGCAGATGACCTCCATGCGAATCGTGATACACTTTATGGCTGTCAATTCGTTGGGTTGCATTGCATTCATGTGTCGCCGCACTCACAATCAGCATCAACACAAACGTCATCAACAAGTCGCAGGCTTTCGGTCACACAAGTTGACCCAAATTTTACTGCCATGAAATCGTTGAACTGTTACGGGTACACACGAAAATGTCAAAAGTGTTTGCAGTGTTTAAACGCGCTTGTAATGCATTTGACCTCAACTTCATGATACTTTCGTCTATTGTACACCTGAGAAGTTGTAGTTAAAACAATTAAGTATGCTTTAGTTGTCAGTTCAAAACTTCAAATGATCTTGCGCACCGGTTTATTTTTATAAACTAAAAAAAATTAATAAACAAAACAAAAATTTTTAATTTCGATTTGCATATGGATAAGCGATATCTAAATATTTAAGTATATTGTCTCTAGCTCTTATACTAGTCTCTGAGATATGTTGTTTCATACCAAAAAACAGACAGACGGATAGACAGACGGACCGACGGACATGTCCATATCGACTCAGCTTCCAATGCTGGTCAAAAACCTACATCTACACTTTATGGGGTCTACTACGCCCCCAACTACCTATTACATACAAACCCAGATCGAGATGAAACCCGACCTTAGCTGCACTTACTATAAGCCTCTGCTATTTTTAATCAATGTCGTCAAAACTGTGGGATCATAAGAAAAATCTCATCGGTATAGGCGACTTCATCAGTTGGGCTCCATCAAATACCATGCAGAGCTTCCTCATTAGTTGCGTTTATGACGCACTCAATTACCAAAAGAAACGGTGTTAGTGTGCAATAATAAACACTTTTAACTTATATTTAACAAAAGATAAACAAAGATGACCCATTGAGCCCAAAAATATGGTAGTTTCGATTTTATGTTACATGGTACGGGCGGGCGAGAATAATGCGTAGAGCAACGGAGACAACCGACTGCTCATTCGGTCGTCTTATAGTCTTTTCACTTATTACAATATTGAATTGTTTATTGAATTTATTTACTAAAGATTTTGAAGTCTACAATTGTCTTAAATATTGTCTTAAATATCTGCAACTAAAACGAAAAACAACAGAAAAATATTCTCACAACATTTCCTGCGCTACTGCTTCTGTGCAACCCAGTTCAACAGTAATACTCTAAATATATTAATTGATATCTCTTCCATGTTTATCAGTTTATATGCAATCTGTGTAATAAACATCCTCCTGTACAAAGTTCAAACTCATTAAAAAAATGCAAAAATACAAGACTGACGCCAGACAACGGCAACAACTCCATGGAACATGCAACAAAATAATGCAACCAATGATTATCAAAAGATAAAAAAATGTAAAGTATTCGCAATGAATGTGCTTCACTTACATTTTATTAATGAATACTGAGCGGCTTCTAATTAATCATTTCAATAAAAAGCAACATGAAGCAGCTCAAAAAAAAAAAAAAAAAAAAAAATTATGAAAGCAGCAAAGAAGTTGCTAAATTAAAAAAAGTATAAAATGCCCAACGAGTGAGTGACTGACTGCGTCAGTGAGTGGCGTCAAATCGACGACGACGACGACGACGACGCAATGGCAAATGAAATACAAAATTCCTTTTGATGCCGAGCGGCGACTCCAGCAATTACAGCCAACCCAGTGCAGCGCGGCCTATTTTTGAATATGCATGATTAAGCGGGATGCATGAGGCGGGACGAGAAATGAACGGACAGACGGACACGCTGGAGTACAACGCACCCGGTCTGTTTTGTTGGAGATATTCACGCGCTTTAATGTTATTGCTCTGCAACTGTTGCACAGTTGCAAGAGTATCTACAGCTGCATTGCGCCTTCTTGACCCCAGCGGTGCACACTGTGCCCTTTCGTTGTTGTTGTTGTTGTTGTTTTAGTTGTTGTTGTAGTTGCTGTTGTTCATTGCATGCATTGAGCCTATTTGTGCAACGCGCATTTATTATGCCAAATAAAGCAGAAAAAGCAGCGGCAAGGCAACAAAAAGCTGCATAAAGGAAGCAAACAAACAAGCAAATAGAGACTCTGTCGACATTTGTGTGGCGAAGTGTGGCGTAGGGGGTGGTGTTGGCAACGGGAATTGTGGAGCAAGTGACCGTGCATTAGGCGGCAATATGTGGCAATAGCAACATCCGTTACATTTTTGTTTATTTCTCATGAGAACGACGAGTTCAACGTTAAGCAGACGAAGTGTAAGAAGTAAACGAGGGTAACCATAGAAGATTTTATAGTTTGATTGTGATAGTCATGAACTTTCAAATGTTTGAAGGTATATGCAGGATGTGTTTATAAAATGTATAGAACTTTAAATTATAATAAAACACATACAAATAAATGGAATGAATACATTTCTTTTATTCAGTAGATTGTTTTATAGCATTCATGATGGAAAGTAATTTTGAGTATTTGGTCGCCACGAGAGAGTCTGAAGAATTGCATTCCGTAGGTCCTATTGTCCACCACTTTTCCAGTAATTTGATGCCGTATCTCACAAATACTGCGCTCGATATTGGCTTCCAATGATAAAATCCATGCTGACTTGTCCACATAGACCAATGATTTCAAATATTCCACAGAAAATAGTCTAGCGCTGTCAGATCAAGTTATCTTGCGGGCCAGATAATTGGTCCGTTTCAACAAGTCGTTGGTTCCTGCAGAAGGATGCCATATGCCGTTTTAAAGTTGAAACTAAAAACCTTCAAGACTATGTACACGTACTCTTGGAAACATAAACACGTTCAACATGTCTCGATATCGGGCACCATAGGCGGTAAATGTTGCATTTTCTTTGTATTTAAAGAAGTATGGCCCGATGATGTCATAATCCGCAGAAAACTTTGCAAATTTACGGGGTATGTTGGTAGCTGACGTATTAGCATTGGATTTTGCTCGCTCCAAATGCGACAATTGTGCTTATTGACAAAGCCACTGAGGCAGAAGTGTTTATCGCTGAACAAATTCTTGAGGAGGCCAATTAATTTCAAATTTGCAACTATTAAGCTGGCCACGGACAACACGTTTGGTTTTTCTAGATAAATTTACCTAATGTGTTGAGTTAATTACTTAAATTTTTAGCTGCGTTGGAAGTCTATTCAAGCTTCGATTCTACTGAAGTTAATTTTTTTTCTTGTTCATTGTTAAATTTTCAAAACTTTTAGAATTAGCCTCGTTGATGTTGGCGGGTGTATGCCCTCATGACTTCTTTGCTGCCCTTTGGTTGTTATCCGGCAGGCCGACCGACTGACTGACTAACTGAGGCACAACTCCTCTGCTCTGATGTTCGAGTGTGCATTGAAAGCAGCAGCGCACATATTTACTTCATACTTGTATGCAGATTTTGCTGCTCACGCATGCCACGGCTTTGTAGTAAATTTGCAGCATATTTGCTTGCTTTTTTATGCGTTACAGTCTGTCTCTATAGTAATAGCATTTGGTGCATACAAACATATGTGAAATGTGCAAAAAGAATAACAGCAGCTACAACCGCTCCATGCAATCCATGGGGGACCATCACACAACTAATGAGCTCCCCAACGATTCGCAGCTCACCTCTGTGCCGCTCCTGCCACTCGAGCTTTGCATAGGCAATGATGCACATAATCAGCTTCGCAAAAATGCTAATTAGGCATATTACGCATAAAATTCGCAACATTTGTTGCTGCCGTAGATTTTGCTGCAACTGCAACAATTTACTTCTTTATAGCTGCAACGACGGGTTTTGATTTACGTGCCCATAGTCTATCAACAGCAAATCAACAACAAAGCCAGATCAGCAAACGACAAGTTGTCATCATTCATCCACTCTTGAGGCAATGTATCCATTTTGTACAACCATCAAGTATCCACCGATCCATCCATCAGTTATGTTCATCATTACCACAGAGTGTAGTAGGACATTGCAACGCATTGCTTACAGCTGAATTATTAAGCTCACATTGTAAGCTGGCTTAATACTGATTGTTTTGTGGTTGCCATCGTTCTGTTCTGTTCTGTTCTGTTCTAATGTTGCCAGTAATCTGCCTCGCATTGTAGATTTGGAGGTTAAGTACCTTTTTGAATAGCAGCCATCGACACATCCTGCATGAACTTGTCAGTAATTTTTTTTTTCAGCTTATGTTTTTGTGCGTGATTGATGGCGTGTGTAATTGAAATGTGACTAAATCGCGAAAAATTAGTTTCAATATGTTGGAAATTTGAAATAAATTGATTATGAGACTACGTACAGATTTCTTAGAGGGAGAGTGAGGTAGAGATAAAGACAGAAAGAGGGATAGCAAACCATTTAAAACTATGCGATAAAGCTTTAAATACATATTTAGCTAATAAAAATGGTTGTAATTTGACAGTTGATAGTATGCAGAAATTTTTTTTATAATTACTGTAACAGTTTGTTGTTGGAACGTATTGAAGAGATATTTTACGTATACATACCAACATATGTAAATCCATATTGCTCACGGTTGATGCCAGTACTAAGACTTAGCTAATCTGCGAAGCTTAGTAATTGCATCCAAACTCATTTAAAATACAATAGGATAGCGTAAATAAAACGATGTGGCAAAAATAGAAGAATCAAAACACAAGAAAACTTGAAATGTGATTAGTTTAAAAAGTAAATAAAAGCATTTAAATTTAGGAAATATCGAACCCTAACTTCCAATATTTTTGCGGATCGGGTAATAAATTTTATTTTAATATTGATGAGCTAAAACAAGTTAATGTCACTTAAGTAAGAAGAAGAAGAAGTGAGGACAGTTCGACACAAGAAAGTCATTCACGATACGCACTGGTGGAGAAGTATACTGGTACACAGCACAAGGAACTGCACAGGGGGTCGTGAACAACCTAAATACAAATCAGATTTTGTACGTAGTGCAATCATTTTTTTTACAAAAAAAATTAAAAGAAGATAGTAAAATTAATGTTATTCATGTAACAGTTACCCTAAAAAACAATAAGAGTCTTCACACTTAGTCGAAACAATGGAACCGAAACTAAAACTACAGACACGGTACTTATGCATATTTACTTATTTCAAAACTCAAGAAAATTTTACAGAAAGTTACAGGAAACGTAGCTGAAGAAGATCCAATAGCTCTAAGACGATTTTTAATTTTAATTCTTTAATCTACTAGGTGTGCATTTTCTAAACACTTCTTTAAGGTCTGGTCACACGGACTTATATTTATTGCTACGATAGCCCGTGTGATCTTGAAAAAATGTATCTCGTAAGCAATTTTAGATTAGTGTTGTAAAAGCGATTCTGATGCCACTGGTTAAAATATTTAAAAATATAATTCCATTGAGGTAAAAAGGTTCGACAATAACGTATATTTTTCTACGTTCATGGGTGATTAAGACCAGTATTAAGATCCATGGGGATTCATCTCTTGATTTTAGCAACACCCACCTCTAATGCAGATAGAACAGACAGATGTACATAATGCAGCTCTATATTTATATCAGAGCGAGATCTTACCAACCATTTTGGTTCTTACATATAGAAAGTTGGTAGCAATATGAAGAACACGGTGCGTAATTTGAATTTTTTAATATTGCGCACAGTGATAAATACTATACTCATAACTATTGCCAAATTATAAAATATATATATGTTTTTTTTTTTTAATTTCATTTAGTGAAAATTACATATGAATTTTAAGTGACGCAAGATAACTTTTACATTAAGTAATATGTACATATTTTTAGTACGAAGAGAGTTGCAAATATCACCAACAATATGTTTGGAGGAAAACTTACGTTTATCTTTTGATATATATACCTTAATACATACGTATGATAGACAGGGTTGCAACGGCAAAGCTGAGTGATGACTGGATACCGGGGTATGAAGAGCATGAAAATAACAAGCGAGCGGAACGCTTAGCCAAGCGAGAGTACTCAGAAGCTGAACAAACAATTTGGTAACTGCAAAATTTACAGATCTGTGGTAAGTTTAAGCCTGTACTTCTTAAAAATTTATTCCCCATAAAAATTTCAGGTCTGTGCAGACAGCGGCTAGTTTTGCTTGGTGAGTTAATAGAGGCTCCTTGTAAAATATGCAAACGCAAATCCAGTGATTCATTAAGAGCTTAAAATCATAAAAAACCATTAGACCCAAATGGTTTTACACATTGCGTATTTAATAATATTAATAATACACTATTTACTGTATACAATCATATAGTAAATAGTAAATCATACAATATGTAAATGCATTTGTAAGTATTTGTTTTATTTGTACATACATATCCTTAAATTTGCGATCATTATTTCGCTGAAATTAAATATAATCAAAATGTTTTTTTTTTGCCTTAATAAATAGTAGCAATGGCGGCGGCGGTGGCAGCACAGCTGACTTCCAATGTGACACTTTTCACAAATCCAATTCAATGCAAGCTGAACACAAACGCATACGGCTTTTCCAATCAATTTCCCGGCGCTTATTTGTTGCGCCTCTTGTGGAATGTGTGGAAAGTGCAGCAGCATGCTCTTTGTTTCATGTGCTGCACGTTTCATATGCACTAAAAAGAAGAGTAAGAGTTGAAACATTTGCCAAAATGAAACGAAACATAAGAGAAAGACGCCTACAACATGCAACAGTAGTTGGCGCCTACAAAACAACATACCGTTAGAACACACACAGTAGTGTTCCATTCAATCGTTCACACATTTTACTTTCGTCTGGTCGTTGTGCTTGTTATTGCGCGATTCAATGCCATTTTGTTGCATGCTACACTCTCTCTTCTGTTTAGCTTAGAATTCTTTCTGGTTTTTCACGTTTTTTTTTGTTGTTGTTGTCGTATATCGCCTACAATCGTTTTCCATCAAAATCTTCGTGGATTTCTTCAACGCAACTCCACCAGCCACTGCTCCACTCCACCTAGCTATTCGTAGGGACAATCGGGAATGTGAGCTGCGCTGCTCGTCACGGCAGCGGCAGCGGCAGCAAAAAACAGCGGCGGCAAGCAAAATTTAGTCGTCAGTTTGTCTTAAGCGAATTGAGTCGAACGCGTTTCGGTTTTTATATTGTATGAGACAATATTTCTATAAATAAATAAAAAAAAAGTAAAAGAACGTAAAATTTTTCACAGGAAAATTTCATCTTTGGCACACATAGAAATTTCACACGGCGTGTGTAAATAATTGCCAGCTGTCATTGGCATCGACGGCGGCTGTCGTCGTCTTTGGCGCCTTCAGAAAGGCGGAAGTGATACGTTTCCCAGTTCACAGTTTTCAGTTCTCAGACCGTAGTTCTTAAGCGTTGTGTTGAGTGTCGTTTTGATTCCGTGCCGCTTGTGTAGCTTAAAGTACATTTTACGCTTGGCCTAGGTCACGTTTTGCACGAGTGTGTGTGTGTGCGTATGCATGTGTGTGTGTGTGACACCTTTGCTGTTTAGTGACTTTTAGCTCATAGCATAGCATATTTTGTGGCGTATATACTGTATAGACGCACGTTTTTTCTTATTGGCACTACTGACAGACTTTGCCACTAACCGCCTACATACATTTTTTTATGTGTCGACACAAGAAGAAAAAATAATCAAACATTTTAATGAGATTTTAATATGCTTTTGCTATAGTAGAGTATATATGTGTATATAGACATAAATATTCATAGTACTCGTATTCATTCGGGAGTGTACTTTATAGTGTGAGTGATATCGCTTTAATTGACTTCTTTGCACTTCAAGTGAAGAGTGTGCATTAAACGAATTAAACGCATTAAAGCTATAATATGAAATACATTTGTACTTTTGGGTGAGAATATTGCGAAAATTGATTGAAAGGCTCAGCAGAGATTTCTATAATTAGCGGTAAGTAGAAATGGTTATTAAATCGAGAACAATTTCTTTATATGGAATCAAATGAACAATTACTTACCATATTTGTATTATATTCTTGACCACAGTGTGATTTGCAAAAAAACATTTATACTTACTTTAGATTTCGTTTCGTTTAGTTAGAAACGAAACCATTAAAAGTTAATATTTTCATTTGATAATTTTTATGTAGGTGTTTTTTTCAGCTTCTGCTGGATTAAAGATTTAGTTGATTGATTATAAACAAACTTTTTCATTATTTCAAGCAGTTGAGTGCGGTACATATCAAAGATGTTTACCGCATGTTTTTACGAATGTTGTAAACATTCGTAATAAATATTTTATAGCACGTTTAGTTTAACTAAAAAATGAAAGCAACAATTGTATTTTTGCTTGAAGTTGTCATACAGCATTTTTCGTTGTTCATTCGAACTGCATAAAGACAAAAAAAATATATATAGGAAACAAATTTGAGAGTGCTGATAATATATTAATCTTTTATAGTGAGTGAATCAAATCGGACAGCTAAGTATGCATAATATACATTGTATATATATCATATCCTGTACAAAAAATATTTGTAACATGGTATATTGGGATTGTTGAACTAGCAAAATGTATGTAACGTAGCGAAGGGTGCATTGGAGACCCCATAAAGTATATACTATATTCATCATCAGCACGACAAGACGCGTCGATCTAGCCATCTAGAGATGACTTAGACAAATCAAGCTCACAGTACAAACTCTGTATTGAGGCTACAAGAGTAGCTTGAAGTTTCATAACTCACAACCGTTTTACAGTGGGGTAAAAAAAATAATTCAGTTCGTATTTCTTTTTTAAATTTCAATCGAAATGTTTCTGTCGAACTCTCAACTCATCACATGCCCGATATTAATATTAAAGAACATAATTTTTATATCTTCGAAAATATCAAAGTTATATTTTTGAACGTGACGTTTCGATGACTATTGCATTAACTCCTTCTTGATTAAAAGAATGTCACTTTTTATTTTATTTATGATTTTAGTGGGCAATCCATGCTTTTGCAAACCATTTGCTCATTTTAGAATTGTTGTATGAAAAAATTGTTTAGTTCTAAACCCTCTTACTACGAAATTAATACAGCTGTTTATTATGTCACCAAAATGAATCAACGAAATTAAATTTTTTTGCACCAAAAAGCAAATAGTAGAGTCATCAAAATCAACCAGGGGCTGATCCGGAACTCCACAATTCTTAATTGGGGGATGAACTCTATATACGCCAAACAGGCGTCTTGGTTTAACAACACTAAAGATTGCTTTGATATTTGTCTCATAATTGTGTTCGTGGTCTAATTTGGTACCTTTCTACTTTCTGTGTGTCTCTTTACATGTCTGTCAAACATAAACTTAATGGTGAAGATTATTTCAAATTTGGTAGTAGTTTCTGGACAGATATCATTAATGGGCAGTGTTGCGTACAAAATTGCAACGCAGCATATTAAAAATGAGTTTTTTATGCGCTCTCATGCTCGACACGAAACAAGACTGTCGCCGTAGCAATTCCAATTTAACTATGTGGCAATATGATGTTGTTGTCTTCCTAATTGAATATTGCAAATCGTATATAACTATGTATACCTACAACCCAATCGAACAATTTTTTGGGGCGTTGGGGACTACCCATAAGAGTGGGGCGAGACACGCCCATTTATATAAATATGAAGCGTGTGTCCAAAGCAAATCACCATATTAATTTTAAAACCGGTATTGACAATAAAAAAGTTCTGTTCACAAAGAACAAAAAGGTTGTCGGTGGGGGCTACCTCTCAGAGTGGAAGGGGGCTCACCCATTGGTATTTATTTGCAGTATATATCGATAGTAAGATATTATATCTATTTTCAAGTTTATCTATATAGGATGGTTTGTATGGGGACTACCCCAACGGGTGTGCGTGGCATATTGATTTAATATACCCGATCTGCATAAGGTAAAGTGAATCTAAAAATCCAAGTTTGGTGACTCTGATTTTTCATACAGCCGGATAGACGGACGGAAGGACGGAGAGGTGCACATGACTATAGCGACTCAGTTTTCAATGCTGATCGAGAATATATACTTTATCGGGTCTGGTGCACATGCTTCTGCCTATTACATAAAGACGCACACACTAATAATATATAAACAATCTATCGTCTTTGTAGCACTACTGACTGACAAACCTACGCTAGGTCACATGAAAAAACTACAAAATCAGTTTAGCACCGCAATGCATCGATGTCGCTGAATCTATAAATCCAAAATTTCGATATTAGCGCTTATAGTAATATAACTCATGAAATCATATTTTTCGCTTCAAGCGACAATACGTCAAAGATTTAAGCTAGACCAGTAAACCGAAACGCCTGCAGTCTTAAATTTAAATTTCGTTTCGTGCCAGGAGTAGCACAAATAAATTTTGAACAAAAATCTATAAGAGAAAATGGAAAACAGCTGCTGCTACGTGTGTCCTGAATATGTTTAGCTCTTGTCCTTTTACTCTTTGTTGCCTTGCTAGTCGTTCGATACATGCATAAAGACATAAATTGTATGGTAGAAAGAGCCAAACGATTTCGATTAGAGATATGTGAAATCGCATTTGGAAAATAAAATAAAACAATTATGAAATTTAAATGCTGCAACATATTTCATTTCATAAAAATTTAAAAAGAAAACAATTTGCAAATCAATGACAAATCAAGCGTATAAACTAATGAAAATGCAAATTGCAAATTGCAAATGTGAAAATAAATATTAAAGAAAAAAAAAATAGTATAAAATAAAATAAATACATAATGCAATTTACGCCTTCCAATATTTTTCAGCAGCATTGAATAATTTGTTTAAAAAACAAGAGATATACTATGTACGGTAAAACTGAACAATTTGTACACTGCAAACAGTTGTCTAACCGACAATATACTCCTACAAGTATATATTATGCTATTTAATGATCAATTAGAATTGGAAAAATATAAAGTTTACGAAAATAATAGACATATAAAGATAAAAAGAAATAAAAGCTGATAATATAACAAAAAACCAAAAAAAAAAGAGCGCAACCTGGAGAACACGTTCTGCAGTAGTGTCGAACACTCTTCGTGAAAACTGAATGGTCACACAAATGCAGATCGCAGTCTCACTGTGAAGCATATGAAAACTTCAAAAACACTAAAACTTTTTGCTATTTTGGAAAAATTTAATAATAAGAAAAATATAAATAGTATGTAGTATATAAATAGTATACGAGCAATTATT
This sequence comes from Leucophenga montana, assembly GCA_035044765.1. Taxonomy (NCBI): domain Eukaryota; kingdom Metazoa; phylum Arthropoda; class Insecta; order Diptera; family Drosophilidae; genus Leucophenga; species Leucophenga montana. The sequence continues at coordinate 1,367,657 of JAWNNQ010001104.1, read as the reverse complement.
GTATACGTAGGGTATATAGAAAAAAAAATATATGCAGGGGTCGGCGCTCGAAGTGTTACAAACTCCACGCTGCTGTAGCAATCAAACGGCGAATGACAGCGCACTCTTGTTTTCGCATGCGACTGATTGTTATGTTGTTTACAAGCTTTACATCGCAGTAAATAAAGTTATCGAAATGCAATTCAAACGCAACAGTGTTATTGCTTTGTATTTGGCTGAAAAATTGCAACCAGCCATTGTTAATGAGCTACGTAATTTACGTATGAACAATTAAACTCGTAGCATTTAAAACGCCAAAACCAAAAATAGCATCGTAGGCAGAAATGGTTAGAAAGGTGAAGGGCAGAATTCAACGTAATCCACGACAAAGCGCAATTCAGTTGGCGAAAAAACTCAGTGTGTCTGCCCTAGCATGGGGCACATATTAAATAAAATCCGACCAAGCGTTTACCTGTTGCCGTTATCAATATCGAGCAAAAAAAAAAAATCACGTTTGTTGTATGGGAGCCCCCTTAAATATTTATTTTATTCTGTATTTGTTGTAGTAGTATTTGTTGTTATAGCGCCAACAGAAATACATCATCTGTGAAAATTTCAAGTGTCTAACTATCACGGTTCATGAGATACAGCCTGGCGACAGACAGCGAGATAGACGGACGGACAGCGGATTCTTAGTTATAGGGTCCCGTTTTACCCATTGGTACGGAACCCTAAAAATTGACTACGATTGAAGTCCTACAAAATACAAAAAGTCTAAGATTTAACACCTGCACAAAAGTCAATTTTCCTAGCTCTTGCTCTTGCAAAGGTGTTAAAACACTTGCACGTTAGTGGCGAGATTGAATGTTGAATGAGGTATTTTCTGATGAAACAATTTTTACAGTTCAGCAATATGTAAACAAACAAAAAGTGCAAATAAAAAGTCGAATTGCTCTGCGAAAGCAAACGCCTGCAGCAGTGATGGTTTTGGCCGCGGTAACTGTCTCAGGACGCTCACCACACGTTTTCATTGATTTCAAAAAATTTTAAACGATGCTTTGTTACCTTGGGCACGTAAATAATTGGGTGAAACCATTGGACAAGACTTGGCACCATCCCATAAAGCCAGAGAAACCCAACGTTTCTCAACTCAACTTCGTTTCTTCACAACTATGGCCACCATATTCCCCAGAATTAAATCCAATGGATTTTTACATATAGTTCATTCTGGAGGCCAAACTATTAACTAAAAAATATGAGACGGTCAACGCATTAAAGATTGCTCTTCGCCGAGAATGGGTCAAAATACGATCGTACTAGATTCGTGCGACAAACTCGATGCTTTTTTTCCGCGCTAATGGTGGCTACATCAAACAATAACATATTTTTCTTCAAATTTGAAATGAGTTTACGATATACTGACTTTTTTAAATAAAAAAAAAAAAAATAAATAAATAAAAATTAACAAAATTACAGCATTTTTAATTGGTAACACTTCGAGCGCCGACCCATGTAGATATAATTTTTTATTGTGTAAATTACAATAAGCTTTAATTTTGTTTTTTAATTAAAATTCTTGCATAAAATCAGGCATATCAATACACATAGTTGATAGTGTATTCCATGCGCCTGCATGTATGCAATGTTAATTTTCTGAAAATATTTATGTCTACAGTTGCTTCAGCGTTCTGCATCTGTCCGTCTGTCGGTCTGTCGGTTTGTCTGTCTGTCTGTATGTCTCTCTGTCTGTCTGTCTGTGCATTATTAGCATATTATACGCAACTCAAAGTAAAACACATATATGTATTGTACATACTATATGCATAAATTAATAATTTACATTAATAATTCAAATATATGAACAATTGCCAAAGCGAATGAAATTTGTACAGAGACCAAAAACTGCACTAACTGCATTGAATTGTCAGTACTAATTAACTTCTAGATTTTGGCATTTAGAAGTAAAATATATCGCATTGTGTTTGCATTTTATTAGTTGAAATAACAATTTTAAACAACTTATAATTTATTTAGTGTAGTTTTTGTACTTATTCGTTCAGCTGTCTTTTTGTTGGGTTAAAATGTCATCATTGATTTGCAGTTTGTAGGCTTTATTTATATTGTATCGTATATACCACAAACTATAAATATTTTGTATATTGTATGCAACGTTCATTGCTGCCATCAAATTATATTGTTACAGAAATGTTTTTATATCTAAGCACTAAATTAGCTTAGAGAATTTTCGGTTGAGCGAGCGTTAAGCTGCAGCAAATAAACAAAATTCAAGAAAATTTCACAAGTCAAAAACAAGTTACAAATACAAAAATTAATTTTCGATCATCAGGTGAAAAATCTCACTAAATGAAGATTGAAGTGAAATGCAAAACTTTAGAATTTAGCCAGTTTGAATTAAAGAGTTTTGTTTAAAATATGGCAATATAAGCTTAAACTGATAGTTGAAATATTTATATATATTATATAATATGCAACATTTAGGTACTACAAGCAATAATCTGACTTAGCTCAAATGGTATTTGGAAAGACGAACTTAATGCAAATATAATCTAAGCTATGTAAATATTTAGTGATTTTATTGTTTGCTGTACAAAGTTTGTTAGAAAATATTTTCAGAGCGACAGTATGGCATTATATGCATATAACTAGATACTGTCGCTAAAATGTATCCAGACAGTAAAAGACATATATTGTTTCTTTGTTTACATTTAAGAAATATATTCTTTTTTAAACTTAAAAAAAAAAAATACGAGACTACAGAGTGTATGTTGCAGATCTAGCCGAGTACAACATTTCAGAATTTTTCAGGATTTCTAGACACACAAAACCATCAACAATTCTGTACAGAGATATGGGTGTTCAAAGTAGTCTACATTTCTTTTAAGAAATTTTTGCTTAAATATTTATGATAATTCTGCAAGAAGACTATTGGTGTTGTAAGATGTTAAAACTCCAGTCCAATTTTTCTTTTGTTCTACGATAACAGAAGCGAGCGATGACGATGAAGGTGAAAAAATGTAATTGATTATCTCTCAGTTTACCAGTACTAGTAAAGCTGAATAGCTGTAATATGTTCGCTGGATCCACAGCTTCAGTAATAGGCTTCTCAGCATTTTAGAAGTTTTGACTGCATCGCATCTTCGATCTTCTAATTGGTTTACTTTTTTAAAGAATTGATGCCTTTTGAAATGTTATTGCTTTTATGTTGATTGAATAATCAAATATTCGACATTATTTTCCTAATGTTGAAGATATGTAATTCATTATTTTTAGTGATATTTGTTTTCACCATTATTTTTGAATAATTGCTGCATCATTTTTGAATTTCGCTCGCTTTCTGCCTATTTAGTAAAGATTGTTCGCACTCAAATAACAATATTATAATTTGATTATTATTGAATCCATTTGTAATTAGTTTTCAATACTATTTACAATGGAATTATGCGCGTAGAAATTTCTATTCATGATATGACTTTCAAAAGATAAATCCATTCAAATGCAATGCTTGCATAATATTTATTTACATTTCATTTGATTGATTTTTTGTTTTTTTTTTTTTTGTTTGGTGTTGATATTCGCACAGAAATGTAAAATCTAAATGCAAATAATAATTAAAATTGTATTATTTGTCAATTTAATGCAGTATCTTTTTTTTTTATCAATCGAACTATTTATTTCACAATTAATTAATGGTCCATGAGAATAAATAAAATAAAATAAAATAAAATAAAATAAAAAAAAAATTAAAATTTGAATGCGAAAATTTGTACTCGAATATCACTGTGAACGGTAGTCCATACAAGTGACAAAATCATACCTCAGTGTGGCTGCAGCACGCGGGCTATATAAAACGCGCAATAATGGAGTTTTTACTACAATAATATATACAAATTAAAATATAACGTTTGCTGCGTAGCGACTTGTGCCGTCTTATTGAAATTTAGATTGTTTTCTCGATTTAAGCAAATCCAACGAACAAATACTACGATATCATGGCGCGATAACGTTCACCGTTCACGGTTTCAACATTCTAATAATGGCAATTTTGCTTTTTTACGAAGCCCTTGAAATGAGTCTCATCGGAGCAGATGATTTTCATGGCCAATTTCTACCTTTACCAACTCCCTATCAGCAAACTCGACAAAGGGAACATTTTTTTAACTGATAATATTAAATTAATTAAGCAAGAAAAGAAAATAACAAAACTAAACGGAAAATTTTAATATAAACTCCATGAAAAATTTAAACAATTTGTGCATCCACCAATTATTTTCAGATCGATGTATAGAAAAATAAATTGAATTTTTAATTTCGCATATAAATAGCTACGAATTGAAATGTAGCACATTGATATAAAATGTGTCTTTTACATGATTGTTTATTTTCATTATTGCTCAATTATTCCTCTTGGTTATTAATACAATGACGAAGAAATTAAGTAGTAGGACGATAAAGAAGAGGTGGTTAACATTGGCAAAACCAAAAAAAAAAAAATAATAATGTAGGAAGTATTTCTTTTATTGTAAATATTAAAAATTAGCATATAGCAAATTTCTTTATATGTACTATAATTTGCCGTTTCTTTTGTACGACTTAGAATTAATTTCTCTACTTAATTGAAAGCAGCTTCACGGAAGTCCAAACAAATGTAAAATACAAATCTTTCGTCACAAAATTGTTATCAAAAGTTTTGTGTGTTGCAGATAGGTTTGCGTAACTTGTTTTTTACAACGTGAAACATTTTTTTTATTTTTTATTTCATTGTGGAAAATTAATTTTGTAAACAAATCAAAAAAAAGCAGTAAAACTTTGTTTAAACTTTTCCCAATACTGTTTTCACTATTATGGGCAGCATTTATTTTTCTTTTGTTTCGTTGACTTTTCTGCCATTTTAATTGAAATTCATGAGATTATTGCATAAAACCACAAATGCACACGAAAAATGACAGCGAACAAAATGGCGAAAAAAAATAATTTACGAAAAATGGAAAAATGAAAGCGAAAAAATGCCACAGCATAAAAATGTAAAATAAAAATGGAGGAAAAAAAAAAAACAATAAAAGAATGCAGATGGAAAGAAAGAAAGCGAGACAGACATGAATGAATGCAACAATCAATGAGCACCAGTGGCATTTTTAATTGCCGAACTTGGTTGTATGTATGTGTATTTGTGTACGACTGTGTGTGTGTGAGTGTGTGAGAATTTTCTGTTTACAAGTTTTTAAATTATTTTTTTTTTTACAATGCTCTGCTCAGGTTTTTACTTTGCTTCTCATTGTCATTTTTGCTGCGTTTTTTATTTTTATATCTTTTTCAAATGACATTTCTGGCATTTTCATTTGTACTTTTTGTTTTCTTTTGTGGTCCAATGTTTGCAATGGCTGAGTGTGTGAGAAAGAGAGAGAGAGAGAGAGAGAGAGTTGGATCCCAATAACATACACACACTCATATAAAATTGTGCACTTCCCCGTATTTTTCCATAACAACGATGGCGGTTATCAACCTTTAGCTACATGGCGTAGCGGAAGATTAAATGTATGTTCACTTGAAAGAAGAAAAAATGGTGCATGGTGTAAGCGTAGTTTTTATAACCTATGCACGCATTTCAGAAGTGTATTAAAACTTTTAGTAAACTAACGATTCATACTCCCTATTCCTGGACACTCTCTCGTCGCTGCTACTTTCAACTCTATCTGATCAATTACATTTTCTTCTGTGTTGGTAATTAACTGTAGACAAGGCGAAATACTCGGAGTCCAGTTGCCAACCATAGGCACGTCTTGGACGTTCTGTGAGTATGCAGAATTTCAAGTTCAATGTTGTAGAAAACTATGTCTACCTGGGAATAGAGATAACCAGCAATAATAATGTCAGCCCGGAGATCAGGGGAAGAATCACGCTTGCTAATCGATGATCTTTGGGCTCAGCAAGTAAATTAGATGCATATCCCTCTCTTGAAGAAAAAATCTATAAGATGCTGATGAACTCGGTGCTGCTGTGTAAAGCAGATGCGTTGACCTTGGCAACATCGGATATAGTATCTTTGGGAGTGTTCGAGAGAAAGATTCTTTGTAGGACTTTCGGATATATTAGAGTTAGTGAGGAGTTTCGGATCCGTATGAACCACGAGCTGTAAGAGCTGCATGCCGATGTTGACATAATCCAGCACAAAAAATTCCAGCGGCTGCACTGTGCTGATCAGCTTGTCCAGATGGACAGTGATTGGAACTTAAACTTAATGGGTGGACAACTTAGAGAACGCGACCGAGTATACGTTGGATTGACCAAGTCTGGGAAGAACTCCGCAAACTTTGTATATTTGAAGAACTAGTACCAACACAAAACTATAACGCCTTCGTCCGTGCGGCTATGAACGATAAACAGTTTCATTAGTAAGTAAGATTGTCCCCAGGAAGTTTTTATTTGAGTGCAAAAAGAATTATAAATGTATATTTCGATGTGTTACAAACTTTACTACTTACTGAATATACCCTTTTCAGTAAGTGTATAAAAATGGTGGAAAATACTTAAAAAAAATGAAAGTCCAGCACAAGAGTTATTAAAGAGCGAAAGCATTGAGTATGTGCGGCAAAATAGTTGCAAGTGCTGGTTTTGCAACACTTTACGATCAAGTCTCCAGTGTTGGTTAGTGGTGCTTTATTTGTAGTACATGTTGTATGTACTCGTATGTAGGTATGTGTATGTGTAAACTGCGACTGGCGTTGTGTGGCTTGCAGTTATGCTGCATTTTTTTTCAATGAAATTTAATTTCCAAACAGCTGTTGGCCTTTTTTTTTGTTGGTTTTAATAGGAACAATAAAAGTTTATTATTATGTGTCTTAAATTGATTTTTTTTATATTTAAAGCATTTATTTGAAAGTTCAAGCCTGTATATTACTTTAGAATTTGAATTATAAATATACAAATTAGAATTCTACATTGATGAGATTTTACTTTAAGTTAATAGTAAATTCTGACTTAAAATTAAGTTCCTTAAATTAATATCTCGAAGAGATTTTTCGCTTCAATTATTTTGTTAATATTTTGTTTTAATTGCGCCAATTGAAATGCGTGTGAAAAATAATTAATGTGTGCTCGACTTTTAATTCAAAGTCTTTCTTTCTCACACTGACAGATTTTCCGCTGCATTTTTAACACATTTTTCATACATTTTTCAGTTTAATTTTTCTTTTGTTTTATTTTTTCCGTCGCCATTTTTAACGCTTTGTCATTTACTCGCATTCTTGGCGCACTTGCAAAGTATTTAAAATTCATTGGTCACATCATCATCATCGTCATCATCATTGTTGTTTTTGGCACTTATGCTTGGCCAGCGGCTTTGGCTTTCGACTTCAGTTTCAACTTCCTTTGGGTATCCGTGCGTTCGCCTGCCCCAATGACGTCTCATGTTCTCTCCGCCATCAATTAACGCGCTTCGAAGGTTTATGTAAATCACTTTTTAATAAACTTGATGCGTCAATTTTCATTTACGCAACGCTAAACAAATCCTAATTAAATTTAAATTAACTTCAACGCCTGAAACTGTAGCTTGTTGTTTGTTGATTTTGTTCAACTCCTGCCATTTTTATGCTTTAGTTGTGGCTTTATGTGACTTGTCGATGACTTTTTCAAGTTATTTTTTTTTTTAAATATGTATTTACTAAAAAAATGTTTGACTTTGTACGGTAATTTTATTTCAACATGATTTTGCTGTCATTTACAGATTTAATTTGTTTTTATTGCCAACAAATGCTACTTTTCGGCAATCAATCGATGTCTATCGTGAAAAGGCCTAGTATTTTGACGACAATTTAATAGATCTTTATATTGACGTACATTTGTATCAATAAAATTTGTACTTTTCAAGTCAATTGTGTAGATTACTTTATTTGAAATGCGTCAACAGGAAACGTCAACCAATTGCGCCATTGGCAACTTGAGCACCAACAACAGTTGTCGATATTTTTATTTCTACGGCAACTTCTTGGAGTCTACGGTGCTTCCTTTAATGCGTTACAAATTTCTGATAAACTGATAATACCATTTCACACTATTGGAGGTGTCACAGAAATCTCTAGACAAAAATCCGTCTGGTGATTTAAATTTCTAAAAAATTACGTAGGTGTCACAGAAATCTCCGAAATTTCACAGAAAACAGTTTTTAGTGTACAGACGAGTTTTGTGCTAATTAATTTTGCGTTGGCAACGCTTATGTTATAAAATATATGTATCTGTCGTTGTTGTATCTGTGTTGTTGCGTAAACCGACCTAGATGGTTTTCAGCAAATAAATACACATTTTTATAAATTTAAATTAAATAATAAAATGTACTAAATGTTTAAATCCTAAGACACAGTTAGAAAGATAATACATTAAACTAGCACATAAACAAGGTTTTACCTTATGATTTGAAGAGTTTATATATGCAATTATCAATTTCACCAAGCAAAAGGATGGAGATTTCAAACGGTCTAAAAGAGATTTCTGTGACACCTACGAAATTGATTTTGGTCGGAATTGGGGTGAAAGAGATTTCTGTGACACCCCCGTATATGTGAATGACATAAGAAGTGAAAGCCTAAAGTCACTATTGGCTGCCTGATGATGTGCGTTGTGTCATTAGTTCACTTGAACTGCAAAATGTTTTTGTTAAATTTCGTTAGGCGTTCCCAAATAAAAAAAAAAAACAAACAAAAATAAAACGAAAATGTTTGCGCACAAATTGAATTGAATTGCTTTGCATTAAATTTAAAAACAGCTTTTACTAATGGTGCGCATGAAGCAAAGCATTTACAGCATCAAAGGCAAAAATTTCTGGTAAGATGGAATTTATTTATTTATTTATAATACATTTTTTTCAAATCATATTATGCTTAAAATCGGCGGCATGAACTTGTATGATACATGAGCATGTAAGCTATATTCTATCCATTATTCTATCTATTGATGTTGGAAAGGCAGCGAATGTAAATTTATGCAAAATGTGCAAAAAAAAAAATGAAAAAAAAATTCCACATTACATTTAGTTAAGTGTTCTTGTAGTAAGTCGATATAGCACAAAAAGATACATACTTCAAGAGTCAAAGGCATACGATTCGGTGATTCTTCGTATCATGACTGCCTTTAATGCTCATCATTTTGCTGATTTTGATTTAAGCGTTTTGTTTTCTGCCGACTTCATTGCTAGGCGTGTTGTTAAGCTATTTTTTTGGACTTAGTTTGTTGTACAAAGGCATTTGTAACGCATTATTTGTGTTAGACAACACAACAAGCAGCTCAACAATTTGATATTGGTGAAAAAGATATTAAGGATATGCCTTTATGTTGCTTACAATTTTGTTTCTTAGCAGTATTTAATACAAAAGTATTTGAATAAATAAGAAATGAATGCTGCTTTTAAGCTGACTAATAAGAACTTGGTGTTATATGCTAGAGGCTTTTGTAAACATGGGCGGTCTCATCGTTATAAATATGTGTACGTTACAGAATAGAGTTAATGATAGTTTGGGAGACTGATAGATTAACTAAAGAGCTAGATTAACATGCAAAATTCATGATAGAGCTTTTATACGTCGATATCCCTAGATGTAAGCAAAAGGTAACATGCATGCATGCACGGTTCATTTACTCATTACTTGAGATTAATTTTTTACAAGTGGTAACTCAACCGGTGATGATCTTTCAGAAAGCCTTAAAGTATCTAATTTACATAATGCCAGGTTGATACATTTAAGGCTATGAAGGAATTAGTTGCAGATGTTTAGCATCGAAGACCGGCGTTGAAATAAATGACTGTAGTTAATCACGAATGTACAGTGTGTCACTGAAGTACTTTAAATGCTCTCCTAGGCAGAAAAGAGAGACAGAGAGATAGGGAAATAGATACGTGTAGCGAAAGATGGAGAGATAGTGATAGTTAAAAATGTCAACAGTATAGAAATCTGGTTAATTTCTGGGACAGGCCATCACAATATGTAGGGGAGAGGCGAGTGATTAGATTCATGTTTTGTGTTTTTTGTAAAATCCTACTAGATCAAGAAGTCTGATATATTTATGGCTTGAACATCTAAATTTCTGCAGTCTCCATTTGCTGCTGCAACTGAACTGATTTGCAGTGCCTACAGTTCCAGGACATGCATTCTCCATGAATATGCCTTGCATATTCTTATGAGGAAACATGATCATGGGTGCGATCAGAATACACGTCAGGTGACTTACAAGGATATGTATATATACAGTTTTTTATCGACTGAGAACAGGGTATTTCATAATCTGCTGCGTTTCTTCCTGTGTGTGTGTGTAAAATTTTGATTTGAATGTAGTGTGTTCTTTCGCGATTTCTTAACCTTTTTAATTTAAAAGTATTCTAATGTCTATGCTATTAGTGTAACATACATTTTTTTTCTCAGTCATTGTTCACTCAATTGCAACTAATTTACACGTCGACTCTACAATCAAACCAGCAAAAATACAATCAATCTCTGCAACATGTCACTCAAAAATTCCATTGTTTCAAAAGCTACGTTGCATGCGGAATCCAAGCAAAACGAATGAACGTAGCTACAATTCATTCAAGCACACCGAAATCACAGCTCATAATTCCATTTGGCGCACGGCATGATTATTCTATGCAAACCAAATTTTCAAACGCAATGATTCACCTTGCACGGCTGCTCGACCTGTTCGACTGTTGCGCAGCAATTGCATTTCCCGTTGAAAATTCGGAAAAACTGAAAAGGTGAAAAAAAATGTCAAACTGTGTTTGTGCAGCTTCCGCTTCATTGCAACAATAACAACAACAACAACAATGGAAACATGCTCAAAAATGAGTGTCATGCAAACATTTGCTATTGAAATGCTATATATGTATCTACGAGTATCTAACGCATTGCATACAATACTCGAACTTCTACTATAGAGAAAGGACATTGTGGCATACAGGATAGCAAGAAGTGTTCGCGCCACCAATGATTGTTGTTGTTGTGGCTGAACAACAACGAAGTGTGTGAGAGAGGGAGGAAACAAGGCCAGAGAATGAGAGGTCACACTTAATTTCCGCTTCAAAAATGAAAACAAACAGAAAAAGCAAGGAGTGTTCAAAAAAAAGTATTGAATACTTTTTGGGCATGTTCGCCAGTGCTGCTATTGATGTTTTGGGCTCTCCCACTCCCACTCTCACTCCCACTCTCTCTCTCTCTCTCTCTCTCTCTCTCTGTTGTTGTTGAGCAGCAACTTCCGCTTTGCATATGGCTGTCATTGTTGTAGTTGTATTTGTTTGTTTTGTTGTTGTTGTTGTTGTTGTTGTTGGATGCAACATCTGTTGATTATTTCGGCAAGCAGGTTCCTTTTTTTCTTCTTCTTCTTCTGTTTCCACTTATTTATTCGTTCCGTTCATTCCTGCATCCTTCAATCTCCCATGCATTGCACTGACATTGCATTTCCGGTTTGATCATTGTGTTTGACTGACGATGACGCTTGTGAGCCCCTACTCTTTCCGTTTTGCATGCAACATATCCTTTTATATCATATACCGGATCTGTGCGTTCACTCCCATTTCTGTGTTGGTTTATTGCACTCGATTTTTTTTTAAAATTTATTTTTGGGCGTTTTTCAGCTTTTTCATAAATATGTAGGCAGCTATATGCAGTTTTTTTCTGTCTTTTGGTACGCACTCCCAAACATGTCAACAGAAAATTGATTATGAAATGATTTATTGGCCTCAAAAACTGCTTCAATATTGATAAAAAAGCCAAAGTGAGAGTTATTGTACACTGTGCGCTTAAATTTCTTTCTTTTGGCTTTATTTTTATTCAAATATTTGATACCCACGAGCAATGTAAAGGCGTGCCGATGTTTTACTTTTCGGGTGCAATATTATATTCTGGCATGCTCTATAAAGTTAGCAACGTTATTGTTTATTTTGTTGTTTGCACTAGCTCAGAACTTAATATTTCATTTGCTATTTGCTTTTCAGCTGCAGATTTTTTGCAACTTTTATTTTTTACAGGTTCCATGGTTACTTGGTTCACCTCTTAATGTGTTTGTATACAATTGGGTTATGCTGTTTTTGTTTTTTCTTCATTTTACTTTATTTTTCATTGTAGTTCATTTTAATGCAAATTGCATTGGTCAAAACAATAGTTTCATGGGTGGTTTGAAAAGTCAAACTAAACAAACTGTGAAGCTGTGTGTATTGTGTGTTATAACTTTTAGTCTGATCCACGCATAGAAAGTCTTGTATTAATAAAATTAACATGTCAATAGTATATTCTACTTCTTCCAAAGTTTGCAGTACACAGAAAGAGACGTCAGGCACTCCATAAATGTATATATATAGAGAGAGAGAGAGAAAAAGAACGACAGAGATATAGAATAAGAAATAAAGAGAAACAAAGAGCTTTCTCCGCACAAATTCGGAGAGATACTCACTTTTATACTATCTCTCCATCTTTCTCTCTCTATGTTTATGGAGAGTCTGACCTGACGTCTCTTTCTGTGTAGTTCAAAATTTGGAAGAAATAGAATATACTATGGGCATGTTGCTTTGGTTGCTTTTTAGTGATAGTTTCATAAATGTGTTTCAACGTTGGTGAGCATACGAAGATCAGCAACTCAGAATATAGTCAAGGTGATGGCAATCAAATTAATGTAAGCCTACATATCTTTTACCTTAAAGTCTCGTACTTATTTTTCTTAATCCGTGATTTAAAATGGAATCAATATAAATCATATTATTTGTTCCATAAACTGCGTTTATCGATTTTTAATGAAGTTCATTAAATTGATAAGAATTTAAATATAGATCTATAAATAAAAAGGGAGACGCAAATTATTCAAAGAGTTTGTAACCCTCTTAAACACAACATATTTACTTGATTTTTTTTGTTGTGAAGAATGTGAAGTGGAGCACGGACGAATGTAATTTTTTTCTAAAGTATTGCGTCTAAGGTAGGTTGAAACCTGTGCTAATCATAAACACTAGTATTAAATATGTGGTCCTTCGAGCCGGATATAACAAATGTATGCACAATATTTATGGATTACAACAAAAAATTAAAAGGTCGAAGTGGAAATAGATATAAAGGTTGACTAAATTTAGGTTGACTACATTCAGCTTAACAAAATAAGTTCTTCTATGTGGGCCTTTCACTCAGTATGGCAAGCTGTTTGTTAACTATGCTATTAGTACCGCAGTTTTCAACGAATTTTACTAATAATCACTAACTCAACACGTAATGTTCTCAGCAGTATTTAATAAAATTAAATTGCTGTCATAGCCAACATAAAAATTTTCATTTTTCACATTAGTTAAAAGGAATAGAAAATGAAGTATTGCGCATACGTCATGTTGTGTTTGTCGTCAATTTCAGTGCAAATGTTGCACAAACGCTAATCAATTTCGCAAACAAGTTGCAACTTGCTGTTGCTGCTGCAATAAATTAGCTGCCAAACAGTTTGATTGCTTAATCAGCTATTGAAACGTAGTGCGGCAAGGACATGCAATGGAAAATAAAGGAAGAGCATACGACGTGAATAGAACAAGTTTAAACGAGCTTTAAATGTTTTCAACGAGTCAGCACTAAAATAAAAATAAAAGAAAATCTTCACACAAAAGCAGCATAGAGGAAGAAGAAGAGATCGAGCAGCAAAAGAGCTGCTGCGCTGAAAACTTAATTGAAATTGAAAGCACTTGAGTATTCTTTGCAGCAGAAACCGAAGCTGAAAGAGATGGCAAAAGGAGCAGGCAGCGTGTCTTGTCGTGTCGCATTGCATCTTTATGCTGCACTGATGGTGTTGCATGCAACTAATTTGTGCCACTAATGAATTTATTTGCCACTTGTATGCTGGCAGCGTGGGAGAAATGAACGACGACAACGACGTCAGGCAAGACGCAGCTGTGACACTTGCAGCAGTTGAAAAAAAAAAAAAATACAGGCAAACGAAAAGAAATGTTGCACGCAAAGGATAACGAATAGCATATACTTGTAGAAAGCATTTGAAAATTAATTTTCAATTCCTTCGCCTGCATAGAAGAGGCGTGGCATGGCATGGCATAGCATGTGTCTTCGACATCTTTGGCATTTGTCGTCTTCGAATTTGAAAGCGCGTTGAAAGTGTCGAATTACAATTTATTGGCTGTTGAGTGCTATCGGTTCTTACTATTGTTGTAAGCATTTCAGCAATTGTCGTTCTTGTACTCATTTTGATCGTCCTCGCCTGCTGTCATGTGCAACATTCGTGTATGGCAGCTCTATGTGAAATTTAATTTCTATTATTATTTCCTGACACACATACAAACATTATTTAATTTTTAATTAAACATTTGAGCAAAGCACTGTGCAAATAGTACATATGTACACCTATGTATAATGTAAAAGTAAAAATTGTAAAATGAAATATACTATCCTTGCTTAATACTAAAAATTGTTCACCTTGTATGCCGCGGCACGTTCACTGGCAGCCACAGCAGTTTGGTTTTGCTGCTGCGGTCGTGGTCTGCTGGTATTGGTTGCTTGTCTGTAGCTTTGTTGTTATTTTTAATTTTGCCACATGTAGACAAACGCAGATACTACGATAAATATATATATATATATATATATATATATATATATATATATATATATATATATATATATATATATATATATATATATATATATATATATATATATATATATATATATATATATATATATATATTATATATATGTATATATTCTATATGTATATAATATACGATAGGTAGATTTGTATATATTTAGCGATTTTCCCTTGTTGCAACAATGCAGCTTGTGCTAGGATATTAAGCAGATCAGAATGGCAGAAGCTACAACTAATATATTTTTTGTTGTTGCAATTTATTATTAGTTTTAATAAAATGTAACTATTGAGCATAACATTTTCAATACCAGAGTTAAACTGAAGAGCAAGAGAAGCAGAATATAATGTTACCTCTAAATTTTATGCAGGACTTGTCCAAACCAGTCAGTGCTCACTGTTATCAATATGAAGCTACAATTCTCCTTCGTACCATTCATTTTTGGAAGTTTAATTACAAAGTTTTTAGCTTGGCGACCCGAAGAGTGAACTACAAATTTTTAAGACTACAGTTAGTGGATCATGTATTTTTTCTGGTGTCCTTTACAGATGTACTAAATATCATCCATCTAGCGTTCTCGGCGTGCTCAGTACCCATTTGCATGTGGATCTTATTTTTTGTAATGCTCTTTGCATATGGAAATCCATTACCGAAAATGCAACGACTGACAGTTTGGCCGATTGTTACTGTTTCATGAATTTGATGGTAACTTTTTAAAGCTTTAGTACTATGCAAGTCAAATAGTTGCTGAGATATTATGAATTTGATTTTTCTCTTATGGGTGGCGGGAGTGTTATTGGATCATATTTCTCCCGGTTACTTTTTATATATGAATAAAATCTCATTCATGTGCCTCAATTTGTTGGTGAGATAGGAACAATTTAGCATTCTCTTATATTGGTTTTCGAGGGAAATTATGTATAGCGACGACACCTTCTCTTGATCTATAGTAACACACTCTACAAATTTTATAACGATCGGTGCAATAGTTTAGATGATTTTAAAGGACTTACATACAAATATGTAAGAAATATAACAATGATTTTGAAAATAAAAAGTACCAGTAATACGCTTAACAGGTGGAATTAGTCTTTATCTACACTACTAGACTGAAAAAATGAAGATCTGAATTTAATACATCCAAATTAATTCCAAACTTTTCAAAGTACGATAGATATTAGTGTTCATATATCCTTGTTATTTATGTTTATTTTGGTTCTAGTTTATATTATTTTGTATTGTTTTTGACATTTCGTTATTGCATAATTCATTTGATTCGTTTTGAAATTGTTTTAAGTATTTGTATTACTTTTTTCTAGAGTTTCAAATTGATTGTTATTTTTGTTGTTGATACTGTCAGCGCCTGTCAACACAAAATGGTGTACGAAAATATTTTTTAAACATTTTGACAATCCTTCCGCTCCTTCCGCTCCTTCCGCTCCTGCCAAAACTGCTCCATACTTGATGACAAGGACACTGCCAATTGTTTTCAATTCGTTCATTTTTCGCTTTTAGTACAGATCTCAATTGTATTTTCAAGCAGTAAATCATTCACATTGATTTAATTATTTTTGTTCGCTGCTGTTGTTTTAATAGATTTTTATTTGATTTATTTATTTTTAAAACGCAAACGAAATGTATTTATTATTTAAATTCATTACTTTTTTCACTTTATGAATGTTATATTTCACATGATTTACATACGTTCGACTATATATTTCTATTATATTTGAGACGGTTGTGGCATTCTAGTGTAAATATATTGAAAACTATTTAATTGGCTATTTCGAATTATGTAGGAGAGTATGATTGAAAGAGCGTATTGAGCAGATACCTGGTATGGCGAATGTGGAGTGATATAGAGTGAACACCAAAGAGTAAGAACATCTTATCTTTCCGAGTAACTGACGATTGAAATGTGTTTTAGACAGAACTAGCAACAATATACTCCAGAGAGATCACCAAAAATCATAACAAGCTGCTGCTAATCTCTCATTACAATTATACTTGAATGGATATCAGAGATTGAGCTGTACTATATTGTATGTAGAAAGGGTATATTTTGAATTGACGTTGAGGTTTTAGTTCTATAAGCTTACAATATTGTGTTCTGAATGATTTATAAAGAAATCACAGGAATCCATGTATTTTAACTAATTGTATTGGTCTTCCAACAAGTCCTATACTCATTGCGAAACAGGCGAAATATTCAAAACAAAATTTTAGTTAGTGCACAAAGTAAGCACAAAATTCAAAATTCAAATATATAAAATTTCAATTCAATATGTTTTTCTTTATAATTGATATTGGTCCGCTAACTTTTTCTAAAGTTAGCAGACCTGCCTGTCTGTATTATTTATACACGAGCACCATTTTTTTTTATTGAAGCACAAGATTAGCACAAAAGTTTTACATTTTCACAAACATATGATTTTCATAGCTGCTAATATTATTGATATATGAGCATCGCTACTTATTTTGAGTACTGGAGATATCAGTTGCCTGCAGATTTCTGAACAGTTTTAAAGCTTAAATGAACCTCTCTTGAATTTTTCCTTTTTTGACAGAATCGTTCCAAGAACGGTCGATCTCCTGAGAGAAAATTAATTGTGAACCTCCACTTCAATTTTGTTGTTGCAACTTTTCCTCTTCTTGTTCAAAGAATATGTGGAATATAAAGCTCTCCAATTAATTTGTCACTGTAAGGGTAGAAATGCTAGCATTGCTTCTGAATTTAGCAGACATTTTTATGAAAATGTATGGCACGGAGGTAGCAATAATATATCATTTATTCGTATGAAAACAAAAAACTTGTATTCGATCTCTAAGCTCATCAAATTCATGTTGGCCACTCATAAGCCGAAAAGTCTTTTAGTAGTTCTTTGTTGGACTTGCACTCTGCACTGAATCGCAATGTACGAGTGTAAGGAAGCATGGAAGTGGTCATGATGTTTCTAAAACTCATATTTGACTAATACTTCACACAGTTGCAGTTGCATTTTGCAAATATCTGCTACACTATCTACGGCCAGAATGATGTGTGTCATATTCTCGCTACAAGTCACTGCTGTGCTGATGTTTTCGTTGTTGTTTGTGCAATTTGCATGAGTGGCACTTTGACAAAAAAAAAAAATATACTATTTATTTCTGTACGCGTTGAATAGACGATGCGGTGAAGGCGCAGACAAGGACGATCAGACTATCAGGACGACGAGTGTTGTGAACTCTTGGCTTAACTTGCATTCAAGTTGGACGCTGACTGACGAACTGTTGAACTCTTTTGCAAAAGCAATAAAAATAAAGATGCAAAAGTGGTTTTCGCTGTAACATCATCATCATTGTCCATGTTGCATGCAATTGTTGCTGTTGCATTTTGGAAAAGCTTGTTGAGTAAAAAATGTCGCGTTAAGTATGTGTTTTACTTTTATTTGACATTTTTCTTTTTGCTCGTAATTTTGCTCAATGATCTTTCAGTTTGCACACAGGCATACATTGTTTGTATGTGTGAAAGGGGAAAGGCTGTAAGGGTAGGTGAACGGAAGACGACCACTCAGAATGACATGACACTTGTACCTTTTATCTAAAAGTATGCAGCATGTTTGCTTTAGCTACAACACAAGTGTTTACTGCCTCTCTTTTTAGTAATGATTGGTTTTTTTGTAGCTATATAACTTTTATTCCTTTAATAATAACGATAGGAATTGATTTTGCATCGAAAAATATCTATTTATTATGAAGAACAGTTCACAAAATTATGATATATTTCGATCATTATTTCAGATATGTATACTAGATATGCTATTTTTGATAGTCCAATTTACGTTAAAATTTTCTGTAAACTACCGGTGAAAAATATAATTTCATGGTTTTAGCTCATAGCTATAATATTAAACCGTGTTAAATAATTCGGTATAGAGACGTCTCCCTAAAGAATGAAGAAGCCGGTGTTGAGGTATTCGGACACCGAATGTGCTTCTTCGAACCGTTAGATAAAATAGTCAGTATTTTTTTTGGCAGGAAGATGAGTCCAATTCATTATAAGCAGAGGACCATCAGAGCACTAAGATTTTATTTAATCAGTTCTTAGCATGTATTGAAAAGGTTAGAAAAGATGATTTAATACAGTAACGTTATATTTCGAACGCAGTCATTCGGATATAGCAGGTAACGAGCCATTCCGGCCTGAAATTCTTTGTATGATATAAAAGCATTCTTCTGGATAAAGCTGTGCCAAATAATACCGAATATAGGTAGAAATAAATGAGCTCGGAAACCAGCGAATGATTTGAAAGTAATGTCTATAAAGTTCTATCAGTAAAAAAAAGCAGCATTTACATTTGTCGCACTTGTATCCTTGTGATGTCTATTTATGTGTACATATTTATGTGTGCTTTGTATGTGTGACTTATATTTTTTAGTTTTAATGAAATGCAAATGTTTAGTTAAACTCGCAAAGTTTTTTTTATTTTGGACTAGAATCTCGTAAAAACAACTTTTGCAACACATTAAATGTTCATATATAAAAAATACTTATATCTCTGATTTTCTCGTAGTTGCTTATTTGCAAATAAATTTGCATCGCACTTTGCTCTTAAAGCTAAAACGATTTAATGAGCAAGTTAGCATAAATATTTAAATAGTCTGTGTGCTAATTTTGTACCCTAAATTGTCGGAGCAAATAATTTTTTGGAATTTTGGGCTAAAGCGACATATGAGTTATATGTCTGTAATTAATATACGCAAGAGTAATTGTTTTGCATTTCATAGACTCTTCACTAATTTAGTATACGTTCTCATTAGGTATATACTCGTAAATCGGGTTCTAGATTTCACTAAACAAAAAATCTTCGAAACAAGCCAAATTTAAAAGCCACAAGTTGAAGTCCTATAAGCTATATTTTTGCTTGCGGAGCCGATAAAGAAGAACTGGCTCTGCAAAGCCAATAGGTTTTTGGGATCTGACCGTTTTCGGTTCAAAATTGTTTATCTTCGAAGCAATTAATTTATGGACGCTAAATAAAATCAAATAATTTTGCAACAAAAAAAAAAAAAAAAAAAATAAATAAATAAATTGCACTTATTTTGTAAGACGTTATGAATATTAAGAATCCAAATGAATAAGCTGAAGTAAGAGGTGAAAAAAAAATTAAACCTACCAAAAGATAGAGGTGCAGTTGAAGACGAAAGAAAAGAGAACGTACATAGTTTTAATAGAACCGTATCTTTAATACTCTTCACAAGCATCTAAAGTGGGCGGGTTTTTTCTTAGTTAAGGGTTCTAAAATCGCCCTTTTATACTTAGCATGGTGAGTTTATTTCAATATACGATGTATCTGTATCGAGTTTTTAGTTGATAGTTCGACAAATAGTCATGGTACAGTGGAAAAAATTAAAAAAAAAAATGGTCATATATCTGAACTGTCATGGGTTTTTGGAGTTTCTGATTACGAATTTGCTGGCAAAAACTTTTGAAAACAAAAGATCTTATCCAAAATGGCGGACTTATATTTCTAAGAGCTTTTGAATTGAAACGATTTTTAGTATACAGGGGTAATTGAGCTCGCGATTCTGGTGTAAAATTTTGGAAAAATTCATTTAATCTTTTTGATATTCGGTACTTGAAAGTTTTTGAGGCCATTGAGTACGATACAGAATTCAGATTTTCAAAATTTGAAAATGGTGGATGAATTTTGAAAAAAGTATGTGAATCGTTTTGAAAGTCAGTACTTAGGACCGTTTGACCTAACATAACAAAGTAAGCATCGTGCACATATTTCAAAAAACAAAATGCTTGCACAGATTTAAAGTGCCAATGAGTACAAATGAGAGTGAACGCTCGAGATGCTTAAGTATACTTTTTGGCATCTCTCTACCATCTCGACCACTTTTAATATTAAAAAAAAATACGAGTAAATATTTTTTGCATTTTTTGTATTTATTTTTTTTTACTATAACATTTCTCTTCAGGTGAGTACTGAGCTTTACAAGCAAAATAAGTACTTCGTACGATTATGTAAGCTTACATTATGTTTACTCTCAACAAGTAAGAGTTAATATCAAAAATGTACAGAAAACATTTATGTATAATAAAGTTAATCAACAAATGCATAAATGTTGTCGTTAGAATTTTTCATTAATTGAGTCGACCAAAAATATATTGTACATTTCTAAAAAATGTTTTGCATCGTTCAGTCGTTGAAGGATGTTGACTAACATGTTTTAATTTCTTTGCAAAAATTGTTATTGTTATATTGTATAGGCGGCAATTGAAAAGTAAGAGTTGAGCCAAGTGGCTTAAACTACATCAATATGAGTACATACAATTTTCTATGTTTGGACACTTGCAAAATTTTTGGCAACATTATTGAGCGCACACATAAATTGCTTTTTATTTATTTCGGAGGAAGCTTTTACGCAGCTGCATGCAGCGCTTGAGTGGCAATATCGGATAACAAAAAAAAAAAAAAAATTGTAGGAGAATTTTAGTAGAGAATGCCAAAAATAAATGCAACAAAGTGGCAACTTTTCACATAAATAACCGCACATATATGGGAATGTATGTAGATATATTGTACTATGTAGAGAATGAGCGCTATATTGTAGGTGTAGTATATCTTATACAAACAAACTTCAATTTGCGCTGGCGTTCGTTGAATCCTCTATTTGTTCGCTCATTCGTACGTCCGTTCGTTTCGCCTTTAACACGCTTGTCAACACTATGAAAATGACCCCATTGAGTTTTGTGGCGGATTTTGTTTACAAGCAGCGCTCGCTTTCAATACTGCTCTGCTACATGGAGCCCAACGACAACAAATTGAAAAAGCTGTAAGCGAGCGGGAATTGTGAACGTCCATATATGTACATATATACTTATACTCGTCTATATATATATATATATATATATATATATATATATATATATATATATATATATATATATATATATATATATATATATATATATATATATATATATATATATATATATATATATATATATATATATATATATATATATATATATATATATATATATATACAGCACATACGTTGAACAAACAATGTGTGGCACTGAGCTACATAGATACAATAGCAACAACAATATTTCTGCCCTCGAGTGTGTCCGACTGTAAGATACGCTGTACACAGATGTAGCTAAATCAGTTTCCGATGTACATCAAGAATGAATATACTTTATGGGGTCGACCATGCCTCCTTCTGTCTAATACATACATTAATAGAAACTCTTTTATAACCTTTGGGTATAGGGTAAATTAACAATATCAGTGTATTTTTTATTTTGGCTAATCCTTATAGTGAGTATGCTTGTTCATTATACACACCTTATCTTCGGGGAGTAAAAAGTATTCAAGTTTCATATTGTGTAGAATCCAAAATCTTATCGTTCATAGAGACAGAGTTACTGCGAGCCGAATGGATAGATAAGACTATATCAACTCAAATTTTTTGTAGTGGTGGACAATCTGACTCTTAAATGCATTTCCAAAAACTTAATGTACCTTTTTGTAGGGTATGACAGAATGAATGCTTGTCATTTTAGCCGCTACCAACAGCGTTACCACAGTTATTGTTATTGTTCTCGTTTATGTTTTGTGCCCGCTTGTTCAAATTTATTAAGTTACTCATACGCGCTATATGACGATGGTTTAATGTTCCTTGTGCATGTATTTGCCTGTATGTGCGTGTGTGTGAGTGTGCGAATTTTTGTGTAGGTGACCACAAATCGTTTTTGTTTCCTCAACGTTAAACGAAAAATTGGAAAAAAAATTTGTTTTAAAAAATAACAATGGCTTTTTTGAGTGGTGGACAATGATGCTATTCCCTTTTTTAATTTTTTTGTTTTCAAAGCCGCATAGAGTAGTTCAGTTGCACCTGTACTACAATAAAACGCTGCTAGCAGAGAAAAATGAGAAGAATAAACAAGAAAAGATATTAACTTCGGTAGAACCGAATCTTATATACCGTTCATATAAAATTTCAAATCGTATAGCAGTCGCGAATTCCGAGAATGGTATTTGAAGAAAATTATTTGTAAAACCTTTAAACCTAAAAGTGGACGGAACACATTTTGATAAACATATTTGTTAATTATTAATTTATAATAATCTGCCATACCAAATTTCAAGTTCATATTGCAGCTCTGGTGTAAACATTTAGGCAGCCCTGGAACAAACATTTGCGCATTCCTAGTTCAAACATTTATGAAGCGCTGGTAAACATGTTTGTACAGCCCTGGCACAAACATTTATGCAGTCCTGGCACAAACATTTATGCAGCCCTGGCACAAACATATATGCAGTAAACATTTATACAGCCCTGGTAGAACATTTATGCATCCCTGGTAACAACATTTGTACAGTTTTGGTACAAACAACTATTTATGCAGCCCTGGCACAAACAGCCCTGGCACAAACAGCCCTGGCACAAACAGCCCTGGCAAAAGCATTAATGCAGCAGTGGTAGAAAGATTTACGCAGTCCTGGTAAAAGCATGTATGCGGCCCTGTTAAAATATTTATGCATCCCTGGTAAAAACATTTATACAGCCCTGGTAGAACATTTATGCATCGCTGGTAACAACATTTGTACAGTTTTGGTACAAACAACTATTTATTTATTTATGCAGCTCTAGTACAATTGTTGTTGCAACCGTTTTTAATATATTGACGATTTTCTCGATTTATATAGACAGAGTATAGATGTATTTAATGCACAAATACAAAATGCTGCTTCCTAAGCTGGGCATTGTTGATTATATTCTTGTTTTTTAAATACTTCTCGTATATGTAAAGGGTATTTACGAGTATGTACCAAAAATACTTATGCAACCGCATGCCATACTCAATCCCATCGAAAACATTTTGCGTTCGCAACGATTTTCGGTCAGTTCACTTGGCGGCCTTCATTGCGAATATTTCATTTCCGCAAAGCGTTTTGGCAACAACAACATTCTGGAACTGTAGCGCGAAGGCGTAGGAAGTCATTTATTGACAGCGCACTGGCGACAACATCATAAAAACGCTGTCAAAGATAGCAAAAGAGGAAACCAGGGCGAACCAGAGAAAGACTAGAAATCTCTTAGAAAAGAGCGCAAGTTAGCTGCCAGAACTATTGCAACTATGTTGAGTATTTCCGTCTTTACAACTGACAACTTGCAGTAACTTGGCTATGTGTGTGTGAGACAAAAAGGACCTTTGTGACATAGCAAATAAGAGCAACAACAACTTTTCGACAAATTCGTTGAGCATGTTTGTTATTGTTTGACAACAAGTCTTGCAGTTCACTTTTGGCTTCAGCTCCCTCATCTCATCTTGTCTGTCTATTAGAATGGCTCTTTGAGTATTTGTGTGTAGGAGTATGTGTGTGTCTGTTTGCCTTGGTTTTCATGTGGGTGTAGGTGGCACTAAGAGGCAATAAATATTCGCCTAAATATGCTGCCCAGCCGCCTAAGGCCAAAATCTGTCTTAATATGTTGTCATGCGCCCTCACTTACTCGTTCCGGTCATTCGTTCTACCTCACTCTTCTAGGCTTCCTGCTTACTTGCATAAGCGTATATTTGTTCCGACAGCTTCTCAGTATGTCCGTCTGTCTATCTGTTTGTTTGTCAGTATTGTACTCTTTGTTTGTGTGTGTTTGTGTGGGATTTATATTTGCCAAACTTGTAAGCGCCAATGTTTCTTTTTCACAGCTTTTTTTTTGCAGCTTTTATCTAACTTAAAGATGTTCATTTTGTAGCTTGTGCCCTCTTTTTTCTCAAGTGTTAAGAGTGTCTTATGATATGTCTTTGATTCTAGTTAAAAAGTGGCATTAAAGCAAGCTAGATTTGTCGACTGTGCAAGAACAGATCACAGAGATCCTTCGGATTCACTTCGGATTCACTTTTAATAATATATAATTATTTTTGGTGCATTATATAGCTAGTGATGAATTGTGTTTAGTCTCTTAAGATAAGTTTAGAAAGCAGTTGCTTCTCTGAGAAGTACAACTAGACTATTGAACTAGACTATAGAATTGAAGCAGAATAATTCATATTAGTTCAATAAACTTTCAATATCACCAAAAGTTTTATTTTCTTCTGTTTAATTAGCATAATTAACGCTATTTAATTTGATTTAAATACAAATAAAAATTACTTTGTTTCATTGATCTAGGGTCGTGAGTACCCTTATAAAATTTATTTTTTTTTGTGTTTTTATCATTCCTAAACTAATCATACATCTCTCTTAGAACTACTGCTGCTATTCTACATACTTCCGCTGTTTGCTTATATGTATGGCTATGTGTTGGCGCACTTGGCATCTTTTTACACTTGAAGTTACTCTGCTGGGAGCGTTTAAGTACATTCAACTTTTGTTTGTGTCCAAGTTTGTGTCCGTCTGTCCGCTCCTCTGTATGTCTGTGCGTATATGTGTTTCAGTACAGTGTGTTTGTGTTTTATGGTCAGTTTTAGTCTTGGCATTAAACTTATACATATAAAGAGGAAGTCCTTATATCTCTTTATGTGTATTTGTGTGTGTATCTCTTTATCTGTGCGACATTTCTTTGACATTTCTTTGGCGTACTTAATGTTAATAAACTTTTCGCAATACGCGCTTTGACACTTTTAGCACGCTTCAGTCTATAAAACTGACAATATAAATCTGATTAATCATTGCGCTTTGGCATTGTTGTTGTACATTAGAGTAACTTATTGTTGTTGTTGTTGTTGTCCTTGTGGTACTTGGTATTATTGTCGTTAAGTACACTGGGAATTGTGCATTTATGCGGTAATGAGTGCTCATTGAAACAACATAAACTGTTAAGATTGCGTATATAGAATAAGAACTTGTATGTAAATAAAGTTTTTCTGTTTTGCTTTTTTTGCAGATTTCATTTTGGAAAAATATTGTGGTAAGTATAATTTTTAAGCTTAAGATACATAATTTGGTTCATCTCTAGTTAAATATTTGTCTGCAACTGAAAAGTTTTTGTAGTGTTCTTTCAATTAATTGAATTTGAAGTTGAGATTATTCAGCAGTCTATTCAAAGAAAAGGAGTGCTATATTTGTACATAGTCGATTTCACTTTTTAGTATTTTAATTAAGTGACAGCTTTGACATATAGATTTAATTTGCAGGAATACGACAACAAGGCAGATATCAGCGCAAAGGATAAAGCACAGTGGTTTCAAAGAGTCTGAAACTGAGCATGAGTTTGCAACGCTAATGACTGCTTCGTGTGCGCTAAGCAAATAAGCAAACAGATAAACAGTGTACAACGAGAAGCAGACAAATAGACTGACAGACAGATAATCAGACACATAGACTTAAAGACATACATAGTGACAGGACAAGACAACGACAGGAACAACAACTACAACCAGAAATAAACAAACAGTAGACACGTTCTCACTGTCAAACAGACACACTAACAGACAAACCGACTGACAGTTAAACTAACTGTGCCGTTTGGTCTCACCTGTCCGTCAGGAGTTTCTAGCCTTCCAACAGTTCAACAGTGGTTCCTCTCCCTATCTCATGTATACACTACATTTCTTACTGCGGCATACAACCGGAGTAGTTGCTACTCATTAAAATGCAAACATGTGCTGTGGTCTCCCGAAACCTCTAACTGCCTTTCAACTACTGCCATCACAGTAGCAAAATGAGGTCCTGTGAAAACAAGACTAACCGCTGCGTTCGCTAGCTGACTGACTGGCTAGTGTTTTAGAGTGTAGTGTTGTAAAAGTCGCGGAAAATTGAAAGGATAATGTAGAAGAGAATGAGCGTGAATACACGAGCCAAAGAATGCAAACAAATGTTAAAGAAACAAACAAATGTAGGGAAAAGGCGAACGGAATGGAACCGAAGCATTAAAAGGTGTTGCATAAAACGTGGCGCTAAATTCACTGATTGCAATCATGTTTCCTTTTGAATCGCGCTTAACTTGCAAGGAACGCTGTAAATTGCAAGTGAGAAGATATCGCACTATTTTAAAGGCGTAAAGAAAGCTCGAATAACTTGCTAGGTTAGTGGTGTACAGGGAGATACTGAATTTAGCCTTGAAAGCGGTACAGAGATAATGTCAGCGGGAGATAGCGACAATCTTTATTTGACAAGTATGTATGAATATATATATGGACATAGAGACAGATAGATCCACAGAGAAATACGCAGAATAAATCCACCTAGATGTCCTGAAAGCTAGCCGAAATTTATTCTTTTTTTCATATTTCTCTGATTTAATGAAATTTACATCTGTAAGTGTTAACTACTTAATACGAGAGCTGCTTTTTGTATTTCGGCATTCTACAAACATTGTACATTCAGTTTCTTCATCATTCTCCATTTTGTCTTTTTGAATCGCAGCGGTGGCATCTATTTAATTTTCGCTTAAGTTTCTCTTTTGTCGCTGCTCGAGCGCCACTTAAAATTTCTTTACATGAACCATGTCCCTAAGTTTATTCGCCTGGCCACTCGGTTGTCTGCTTCTTTCAGCAAATGTAAGAGCTATAAACACCAAATTTGTTTGTATATATCATATATATACAAGTATATATAAGTTAACTATCAATTTTCATTTTAGTGACTCGTTGCGATACATTTTACAAAATGCTTTGTAACTCTTACTTACTTAGATGGCTGTACAACCGTTTATCGGTCAAGGCCGCACGTAGGAAAGCGCAGCATTCGGTGTAGTTTAGTGCGCGCCGTCGCCAGTCGTTGGCAATCCGGAGCTTCTTCAGCTCAGCATAGACCTGATCCTGCCATCTTAAGCTCGGACGTCCTCTCTGACGCCGTCCACCAATCAAGTTCAGGTTTCCGTCGTAAACCTTTGAGCTTTGGGGTTCATCCGGATGAGGTGACCAGCCCAGTGCAGCCAGAGGAATTTAATGCGCTGGACTATGTCAGCCTTATCATATAGTTCATACAGCTCGTAGTTCATACGGGTCCTAAACTCGACGCCAACTCTAAGGGGACCAAATATCCTACGAAGAATCTTTCTCTCGAACACTCCTAAGTACGGTATATCCGTTGATGTCAGTGTCTATGCTTCTGCACCATACAGCAGGACCGGGATTATCAGTGTCTTATAGATTTTCATCTTCGTAGTTCAAGAGAGGGCTCTACTTCTAATGAGGGCTCTACTTCTGAGCCCAAAGTAGTAGCGATTAGCAAGCGTGATTCTTCGTCTGATCTCTCGGCTAACATTGTTGTCGCTGGTAATTTCTGTTCCCAGATAGACGAAGTTTTCTACAACATTGAAGTTGAAATTCTCCATACTCACATACCGTCCAAGACTCTGATGGTCTGCGAGTGGACACCAAGTAATTCGTCTTGTCCTCGTTTACCGCTAGGCCCATGAGACTTCACTGTTTCTCAATCTCCGAGAACTCCCTGCTTACTCGCCGTTCGTTGGTGCCTATGATGTCTATATCATCATCATATGCGAGTAGCATCACTTCCTTATGGAAGATCGTGCCCGATCGGCATTGGCGTAGAATGTACTCCGTCAGGAGATTAAAAAAGTCGCACGATAAAGCATCACCCTGCCTGAAACCTCTCTTGGTATCAAAGGGTTCGGAGAGGTTCTTTTCTACTCTGACGACGCTTATTTTGCATAAGAGTTGGTGCATACGCCTTAACGGTCTTGAATAACTCAGCTGGCAACTCATCGGAGCCTGCTGCTTTGCTATTCTTCAGCTTTTAAATTACTGAGTCGACCTTGTTATAATCCGGTGGCTCTACAAGAGAGCCATCATCAATTGGTGGTTCTACGTGCGCTTCTCTATCGGCGGTATTATTTTCTTCATCGCCCCCAAGTAGATTAGAGAAGTGACTTATCCACAGTCTCAGTGATTCATGTGCATCTGTAACCAGACTTCCATTATTGTCCTTATTGTCAGACGCTTGACCTTTTGAACTATGCTGAGCCTGATGCGTACCTTGGCTGCCACAAGGTAGTGGTCCGAGTCGATGTTGGGACCTCGTACCGTTCGCACATCCAACACACTCGATGCGTGCCTTCCGTCGATCACAATGTCTTTTGATCGGGACTGCGCTAGGCGCTCGTAGAGACGTTCGAGATGCTCGTAAAATTCATCTTTGGCCGCATCGTCTGCGACTTCCGTCGCGCCGTGTGCACAAATCAGGCTAATATTGAAGTACTTAGCCTTTATACGTATCACGCCCAGGCGCTCGTCCTCAGATATGAAACTGGTGACAAGTTCTCGTAGTTTCCAACTAACCACGAAACCGCATCCAAATTCATGCTTTTTCGCATGGCAACTATAATAGATGTCACAGGATGTCATTTTTGAGCAGCCCTGTCCTATCCATCTCATTTCCTGTATTGCGGTGATGTCAGCCTTAAATTTGTCGAGGACATAAACCAGCTGGATATCTGCACCAGCCCTGTGGAGGGACAGGACATTCCAGGTGCATATCCGTAAATAATGGTCCTTAAATCGTTTGCGGTGGTCGTCATCATTGGGGGATTTTATCCGAGGCTTCCTTTGTGTCTTCACTGGTACGTTTTTTTTTCGCAGTGGCGGGTACCAAACCCAGCGCACCAACCCCTAATTAAGGGGAGTGGTTGCCTTCTCACAATTTGCTCACCACGGAGATTCCAAGGATTACCCAGGGGATATGTGTCCTAGCGGACGTTTGTGAGCTGCTTGAGCCGTTTGCAAAAGAATCGTGATTTGACCGCTCCCAAGAGAAACGGCCAAAGAACTTTCCACTTCTGCAAACGACCCCACTTCTGTAACTCACACCATTTTATTTTGAGACGATAAATTTATTGAATTCAATAGGAAATTATCTAACTTTTAACACAAAGAATCAAATATTTCGATGGGTTTAGAAAGTATTTTGTCTTTAAGGTTTCGTCCAAAAATGTATTTTTTAGCATGTTTTGGACAAGTGTATTTATGCTTTAGAGGTTTGGAATAATGTTTCACTTACCCGTTTGTTTTAATGGTTGGGTCCTGCAGACCATATAGAAGCACTTTTTACAAACTTACTACCCACTTTAAGGTTTTCGTATCAAAAATTCTAATATTACAAATATCATTTCTTGAAACTTGGTAGCTTCGCTAAAGTCTTTTGATTGCATCGAAGTCGTCTTGCTCTCTTGTTTCACATATATTTCTAATATAATGTGTACGCAGTGGTGCTTTAAGTAAAAATTAAAAAGCGGCATTAGTTCTGCGGACTTCACACACTCTTTTTATGCGTAAGGATTTACTTTGACTTTATTTGTCAAAAAGAGGCGAACGCTAAAACAACAAACCAAAGTTAAATAAACAAAAGAGATTGAGAAATAATTAGCTTTTGTTATTTTAACTTGGCTTCAATATACAAGAACGATATATATATATATATATATATATATTTTTCTTTTTAAATTAAATATAAACACTTTTATAATTCTTTCACATTGCCGAGAGTTCATTTTTGCTTTGCGCGCAGTACTTTTTCATATTTTGCTTTGCTGTTTTTCAAATTTCATGCTTGACTGCAGGTCATAATATAAAAAAATAAAGAAATATTAAAAAAAAATAGCCCAGCCAGGACAACAACAATACTCGTAACAGCCGAGCCGTCGACAGCATTCTACTACAGTGCGAGCAAAAGCATAGAAAAGAAATTAAACAAAGTCAAGAAAGCCAAGTAGCGTAAAAAGCGCGTCATAGAAATGAAAAAAAAGTAAACGAATATAAATAAAAAATAGAAACAGGAAAACGAATCGAGCCAAAGTCAAAGCCCAGGCGTACGTACCAAACCGCCAGCTGCCAACAACAGGATTTGCTCTGCATCTCTGCAAAGAAAAGTGCAAAGCGTTTTTCGCTTTGAAGCAAAAAGAAAATCCCAAACAGCACTGAAAAATTCCATTATAGAAATTATTATTAGTAAAGAGAGAGAGAAAAAGAGGGAAGAAATGAACGTATGAAAAACTTAAAACCATAATTCAAAGCGCAGCTTAAAAGAAAAATCGAGCGTATCAATTGAAAGCAAAGCAAAGGACTAAGGGGAAAAAATGGTAACTCTAGGATATTATTTTTTCTAATAAGCTGCTGCACGATTGGCAAAGCATACTTTGAGGCGTTTGGTTTGGCTTGCGACTTGAGGCAACAAAGCCTGTTGGGTCAGACAAACATCAATAAATTAGAAAATGAATAAATAAATAAGCTCTGTGCGCACAAAGGCAGCATTGCATATAGATATATTCATATAAATGGATATACAGACATACGGACGGGCAGACAGACAGACGGACAGACGCACACAAGGCGCAAATAAATCACTACGATAAATCTTCTGAAATCGCAATTTGGTTTGTGTGTGTGTGTAAATGTTTGCGAAATTGCAAGGAGCTGTTGTAGTTTTGAGTTGTAAAATTAAGTTTAAGCGCAGAAAAAAAAAACGACTTCAAAAGCTTTTGTTGCATAATTTCCGCCGCTTCATACTTCGCCATACAAATGGAGCAGACTGTATTTCTCTTCAAAGTCAATGCTATATTTAAAACCTTCAATGCAATGCTGCTTAATATATATATATATTATATAGTGCTCTATTCAATTCATTCCTTTATTTAAACAGTCATTCATTTAGTCGTCATTTAACTCAATTGAAATTTTTTAGTTTAAAGTCACTGTAGAACTTTTCCGGCACATTGCTCAAGTTCAACTACGGATAACTTTCGCTGCCATCGTCAGTGACTGACTTACAAGAAATTAAACATGCAAGCCGACAAGTCTAAATGACATTTGAAACTTTAAGAACTTTAAGATTGTCTTGTTGCAGACAGTGTGACAGGAAGTAGGAGATCGAATAAAGTCTGTCGCATTCGGATGCGTGTTTTGGTTGCGGTGGTGGCGTCTTCGCAGCAGGCACTTAATCAATGGCACCAAATTGTATTAATTTTTCAAATTTGTACAGAAAAGTTTTACGGCAGCATTTAAACTTGAAAACCGCGCGCAGAAACAGAGGTGCGTGGTAGCTATGAAGGGACGAAAGGAGTTGTATTTATATAGATGTAGTCATAGCAAGCAGGCTGTAAGCATATGTGGCGCATATAGCTACTTATACTTGTTTTACATGCTCTCAATGAACGATACTGAGAAGAGCAAGTCGAATCATGTTTTTTCTTTATTTTTTCTTGAAAAACTTTTTCGCTTTCATTTCGTGAGGATGCAAGTTGAGTGATTTGGGTATGCTTGTATTTTACTTGTATCCTTGCTGTTATTCTTGTTGGTAATTGTTGCTGTTGTTGTTGTTGTCGTTTTAGTCATTAGCGAAATTGTTTAATTGATGAATTGCGTAAACTTGAGCATTTTATTTTTTGTGCGCTGTTTCTTTTTAGAGTTTGTTTGAGTTTTGTATGCTTTCACCACTCGTTTTTCTCTATGCTTTTTTTTTACGCTACACAGTTTGTTTAAAAAGGAGTATACTTATTATCTTATCTTGTTTACGTTATAATATAGTCAGCAATTATACAATATAGAAGTTCATCGAGTCAGCGACTCAGAGTTACCTCTCGAAACTACAATAGAAGTTGTGGAAACGTTGAAGAAGACGAAACTACAGATCATATACAAGTATAATTTCATTGTCCAGCGCTTACTAGGAGTAGGCCGTATTCGGTAGCCCATTCTTACAAAATTTTATAGAGGTATCTTTATTAGATCTTCAGGCTTCACTAAAATGTAGGTGATATGAGCCATGATTCGCCTAAGTTACAACGCGGAGCACCACGACACCTAGCCTGAGCCCTAATTTTTTTGGAAATAGTCTTTTGGTTTCGAAAAATGCAAAAAATTACTTATTTAATTGAATAGTTTGCTAAAGTAGCTCACTTGCCTGCGAAAGCGGATGAGAATACTTCTGTGACGTGTTTGGCTGAATAAATCAGTTCATGTGGTACCCAAAAAGCTGGGAATCCACTTATCGGTTTACAGTAATTGGATATGCAGGCCCGATTTAAATTTACTATTACTGGGACGGCTGAACGTAATTCAGAAGTACGTTATTTATTGCCAGTTTTACTGAACTAGATTTCTAGATTCCGATAAAGTCATTGACAACTATGCCAGAAGTATCATAACCAGCCTTCCAAATTGAAAATCACGTTAAAGGCATAAATTCTGCGATCATACGTTTTCTGAATTTATTTAATAAAACCAGTAAACTATTCAAGATCTTTGTTAATAATCCTTATGAAGTGAAACTGAAATGGTATGACTGATGTCTGATAATAGGCGTTTAAACTAAACTAGAAAACATTTAACTAGCTTTGCTATTGTTTAGGAACTACAATGATAAATCTGTCTAGAAAGTGAAAAAACGCATTTTCCGTTACTCAAAATCGGAATATATATTCTGTTTTGGGAAGTCATTAAATTAAAATATTTCGAACAACGTCTTATCCTTTCTCTCATCAAAGCTTCGAAGATATTCGCCTAAATGCTTTCTAGGCAATAAATAGAGATATGTATGAATTTATATCACAGCAACAGCATATATTTCGTTTCGTCCTTGCTCGGGCGCCAATGAAATTTATATTTATTTGGTACTTATTTCAAAACACTTGCAAATTTTTACGAATTTTGTTCACATTGAATTTCTTTTCTTTCTGCACAAATATGTTTTACTTACAAAATTGTTTTACGAGTATAATTAATTTTAAGCTTACTTTGAAAGTTACTTTTCGTTACAAGATCTTGTATTACTAGTACTCCTATCTAGTGTACTTGTGTAGTGTATAAAAGCTTCGGTTACAACGAACTTAAACTTTCATTTAATTTTTCGTAGATTGTTTTTAACTTTTGCGTTTTAAGATGCCTGCTGATTTGTAAGCATCTGATAAGCTTTTCAACAGCCGCAGGAAAATTTTCCCTATGAGTGTATATGGGAATTTATTACATTTTGTGGCGGAAAATCATTTAAAACACATTTGTATTCGATTTTTGTTGCAGGCACAGAGGCAAGAGTGTAGAGCGAAGAGTATATGAGGGACTACAAAATGTGGTATATTAATTATACGCACTGTTGACATTAAAAAGACCCAATAAGCGCCTAAATGTAGACTTATGCATACGAGTACATATAAATACTTAGTACATATGTGTAGCTACATATCGTAGAAAGAGTGAGATGCTGCAGCATCAGATACAAATCAAGCCAGTGTCTGTATGCAAAAGTGTAATCGAAGTTGCTACATATTTCAACCCAAAAATTTATACATACCTCACATAGAACATAGCAGAGTAGTAGTAGTATATAAATTCATATTTTAACTTTGGAAAATATGCACTCAATTGGAATTTATGTGATTTGTGCGCTCGAGGACCTGCGTAGGTTATCAGCAGCGGACAAAATCCTTGCCAACAGTCGGCAGGCAAACTTGAGCACAGTATTAAGCAGAAGAGTGGAAAGGATTTGCCTACTGCTTTTCATGAATCTCTGCTTTTCATAGCTAAAATTCATTCGCTCTGTGTTTGTGTTTAAATTTCGCAACGAGATGAGTTCTTCTAAGGCAAAGCCTGACTATGGTAGCTATAGTATTGTTGACTATGGCAAAAGTTTGTCAATGACAACATCTCTAACAGCTACAGCAACAACAACGACAAGTTCATTGAATTTTTGGCATCGTTGCACAATGTAGTTAAAACAATTTTAATATTGTTACAATAATAACTTGTCGTAATCAAAATCTAAATAATAAACGCAAAATGTTTTATGGTTTATGTTGGCAGTTGTTAGTTTTATACGATAGTAGTATCCTTGCTAGAAAATATATATTCGTACCTGCCTAACTTTGTTGTGTCGGATTTTAACCTTTGCTGTTAGCTACCTGAAGTCCTTTCACTCTTCGCCGCAGAGTCAGTATATATTTTGAGTTTTACCTTTATAAGCGGCTTAACACAATTTGTTTGTTTATTTGTTGACCAGTGCACCGTGTTTATTCATTTTGCATTGCTTTTGGGTTCGAGTCTGATGAGTTTCTTTGCTAGTATATCCTTCATCCTTCTATAGGCATACAAAGCAGTCAACAAAGCGGCTTATGTGGTTACTTGTTATCATTCAACGCGGTATTTTTTGGATGAAATTTATACATTTTTTTATCACTAACAAAATATTTCATTTAATTAGCTGCCGTGTGTCATTAAATATTTCTCTTGAAAGCTTAAATTTTTGTTTATAGTTTGTTTGTAGAACGCTTAAAATAAGAAAAAAAAAAACTTTGACTTCAGACAGAGGGCAGATGGACAGACAAAGAGACGGTTAATTCGATTCGTTTCGTCGAACTGATCATGAAAAAGTTAGAATAGTGAATTTCACTGCTTTGGGATAGCGCATTTATGTGAGCAGCGCATTCATATGAGTTACAGACTCAACGACTTATTTGCATAGTTCAGATAGGGCGTTGGAGAACATATTACTGAACGCGCCAACATCTGCTGCATCAAGGCGTCAACTAGTCGCATAAGGATCACTTCGTTAAAACTTGAAGTTCCGTCCGATGACAAGACGGGGTTCTGGTCATTAACAGCATAGCATCTGGCAGCGTCGGCGCAGTTGCTGAATCCAGTGGTGCTTGATTGCCTTGCAGAGGTATCTTGACTTCCCAAATTCCTGGCAACGATGTCATTGGAACAGATCATCGAATATCTCAGGTTACCGCGGTACACAAGTGTTTAACCTCAAAGATGATTTGTTCGTTGCCGGTTCGAGATCGACAAAGAATATTGATATGGACAAATTTGAATTTTGATTCTTCACCGTGTGACCTAATTGAGCTTTCATATAATCAAGATTGGTATAGTTGTGCAAGTTTTTAATCACCGCCTTGTAGGTCCGTGGAACTCAACCTTATTCTTCGGTGTCTGCAAAGAGACATCCCGTTGTTGTCGCCATGGCGGTGCTGGAGATGAGGTGTACATCGCATTGTTATGCAAAATATTTTTAATTGTTAGAAAGAGTTACGGATTGGACTTTACGCGAATGCAAAAATTAAAACAAAGAAACAAAAATTTTATTTTTTGAAATAAATATTTTTTCAAGAAAAATTCAAAATTACTTTACATAAAATCGACGAAACGAAGAATATACAATAAATATGTCTGAAATATTAATTCAACTTTAAGCTTAAGTGAATTGAGCTTTTGAGCCAATTTTATATTTAAATGCAAACAAACATTTTTTTATCTTTCAATTAGAATCATTAAAATTAACAAAATGCCAACGCATAGCTTTGACATTTTATCAACGTCATTTTATCGACGTCATACGCCATTTGCATATTCAGCACTAAAAATAGATCTAATTTACGTTTATTATTGCGCGGCCTTAGGCAACGCGGTGCCGTTGACCTCGATTCTCGCATAAAATTCGATATTTGACCCAAAAATATAAAGAAGCAGCACTATTTACCGCGCGGCAAACAAATATTTAAACATTCACTAAGCAAATAAATCGGATGTTCTTGCAGGAGAAGAATCACTGTCGACGTAGTTTTGTTTTTGTTGTTGTACATAATGTAGCATTTATTATGGCGTTAAATGAACTGAAGGCGAACTGAAGTGCGGCATTTACTGAATTATATTACATACATACTCGTAT
The DNA here is from genome assembly GCA_035044765.1 of Leucophenga montana. Classification (NCBI taxonomy): domain Eukaryota; kingdom Metazoa; phylum Arthropoda; class Insecta; order Diptera; family Drosophilidae; genus Leucophenga; species Leucophenga montana. The sequence continues at coordinate 1,331,435 of JAWNNQ010001104.1, read as the reverse complement.
AATTATATTTATAAAGACACACTCACACTCATAGGCAGACAGACAACCACAAATAAACACACAAACGCTTTTAAGTTTCGCTGTATTTCCGCATGAATTTATGACCGCGAGCTTCAAGGATCAGCAGCAGCAGGAGATATGCTCGTATGTGTTTAAGTCGCTGCGTTGGATGTAATATGTAGCATTAATGCGTGTAACGTCTGCCAAAAGCCAAACACCTACGCTTAATATAAGCAAGATTGAAATTTGAGATGTTAAGACTGTAAAAGAAATTAAAGAAGCAAAAAACAATATTAAATTATACAATAAGCAAACAAGGAAGAATGTTAAGTGCAGTGTAACCGAATCTATTGTACACTTTAAAGATGTTAAAAAAAAATTGGCTATATCTGAGATCAAACAATATTGCTATACTCAGAGAGATTAAAAGATAAAATGACAGCTCCATTCGCAATTGGTGTGGTATGGTTTCGAAAAAACGACAATTGGCATATATAAAATGAAATTCTTTTTTTTAAACCCACTTAAAAAAACATCCCACTATTCCTACACATTGTACATCTATCCCAGTAGGCACTGGTGCAGTAGCTATTTACCTCAAAGCTGATAGTAGTTACTAATTCTCGGCATAACTACTGTCCATGCAATTGCCTAACGAATTAAACACAGGCATGTCAATGCCAAGGTACACACTTTTACTAGCTCTTCGCTAGTGAATAGAGGTTAATGTATTTGTTATGTATCATCGCTTGATTTTTATGTTGTTTATACAATTTCAGGTGGTGCAGCGCTGAGACTTCAACTAACGACAAGTAGTTAGCTGAAACGTTAAGAATAACGGTACATAAGTATACGAGTATACGGGTGTTAGTTCGAAAACTGTGCAAAAATGTACGGTTTATTTTATGTTTGTAGTAAAAAAAAAAATAACTAAACAAATTGGACTATGCACACGTGCATGACCAATTTTAGCTTAATTTGGTCAGTGGTTTAATTTGAAGAGTGGTTTAAAATTCTTCATTCTTGAAACTCAATTTTCAACTAATTTTACTTATCTGATCAAGCTAAAATTCGACATGTACGTGTTAATCTGAAGACAATACAATATTATATAATTCTAGACGATCTAATGGTTGGCCACAACGAAAAATAAATTAATTATTAAAATGCATTTTTATAAGCATTTATGATGGTTCTGAAATTCCAAGATGATGGTAAACACGCTAAGATCGAGACACTAAAAATTTGGTAGCAATAACCACATAATGCTACTGGGTCTTTGGGCTACACGAAAAATATAGTCTACAGAACAATTCATCGGTTGTTCGTGCTATACCGGTTGCAATTCTCCAAACTGTCATCGGAAATATGGCACAAAGAGTCGAGCTTCCACAGGACAGTCGTGTAAACATTTCCATAAAATAATAAAATAAGCCGAACAGCTGGTTTTAGCGCAGCGTTGTCATACTTTGGGTTATTTTTGAAATTCACACACTTAGTCGGAAACCTTAGCCCACGCACGAAACAACGGAAATGTTTAACTGGGTCTATTAACGATGGTTAAATTGAAAAGATGGTTAGTTAACAACTCATTTAACAATACATTAAGAAATAGGCTCGTAATCTCTTACACATAGTGAGTACAGGGTATATAAACATTCAAAAGCGAGAAACTCGATATGGATTTGTCGATATAAAAGTCGCTAAAAGTAGGTTCTAAGAAGCGCAGCTCATGTTGTGTGTGAGCTAATCTCTTGGGTTGCTCATCTACTTATTGGTTTTGTTGCTAGTTTTTTTTTTTTCTGTAGTGCATCGCGGTTGTTGCTCCAACTTTACTGCGCTCTTCACCGTATGTACTCCATTATTTGTATATGTGCGCTTGGGTTTCTATGTGGGCGCTTAATTAATTGCCACCACGTTGAAAATATTATTTTTAATTGTGTGTTTATATACGCACAAACGCTGGCACTGCCACAAAAAGAAGCAGGTTGAGTTTCAGCCAGCATGCCATGCCACACACACCCAGTTAGCTCAGCTGCTGCAGGCATTAAGAAGTGAATATACAAATACAAACTTGTATCTAAAAACTGCGTCATACTTTACAGGCAAACACGTTTCCTTATAGTCTTTGTGACTGAAACAGCGTCTGCGTCTGTGCTGAGGTTATGCTTAAGCTTTAACGCCAGTTCCTCAACCAGCAGTTAAAACGTCAGCGTACCCAGTTTTATTGCCGCCTTCCAAACCCGTTCGCCTCAGTGCAGCAACAGCGACAACGAGTCGTGTCTAATATTTATGAAAATTATCCTTTCGCTGTGGCTTTTTAAGATGCTCATAATTTATATTTAAGTTGAGTTTAGTGTGTCGCCATATTTAGAGCGACAGCGGCGGCGGCGGTCGCCATCACTTGGCAAACTTGCTGTCGCTTATCCTTGCTAGCCAAATATATTTTCATAGAGCACACAGATGATATGCATGAGTTATATGTGCCTACATGTGAAATGAATGTATGTAAATACATACGAGGGTGATATGATAAACCAGTGATTCATGATTGCTTCTGATAATCTACTTGACTTAATACTGAATAGCAGAAAATGTCTACAAGAAAGTGCTACTCGTTTACGAATTACTTGTATGTTGCATCCTTTGGATCAAATAGTAAGCTGCTGATGTACTTGTTTTGGACAACATTAATAAAACTGCTAGCAGCTCAAAATGTGAGGTTACTATAGCGAAAGGGAAAGAAAGTGTGCATCAGAAGGATTTTCATTTTATAACAAATAATATTTTGTATACCTAAAAGGGTATTTCATTGAATATGCTTCATCACAAAAGTAATTTTTCCGCCAAAATTTGTATCCGTTTACAACTGCACCAGAGCCCAATTAGTGCACGACGAGCTTGGTAGTCTTGGCTCTTTAGTTCTTGTATCAATTGGATTTCATACGGATAAATGCTTAAGTCGGTTCGTAAAATTCGACAAGTTGAATAAGTAGCACTCTTGTGTACGGCGTGGCTCTTCAGCCACACTTTCAGTAACGGCAACAATTTACTCGCTTTAACGCGCATTTCGGAGTCGTATGGGAGCTACTCGAACGGCAATCGAACCGCTTTCGTCGAATTTCGCGATAATTCGATGAATTGATTGCTCGGTTGGACGATCATTTTGGTCGTCGAACACGAATTATTATAAAAAATTTTAGCAATATCGACGCGTTGTTGAATGGTGTAAAGTTTCATGGTAAAATGTTGACTATGATAGATCACAAACATCGAAGAATGACAGCGTTGGCACCTGAAACGACAGTGCAGTGAGCTTTCAAATTTCGTAACTATTGACAATCATTTATTATTGATATGTCCACCTAGTTAAGATACGTTTTAATAATATATTCATTGCCTACCTATCATACATCCCTCGTTTAGTCTAAGAAATATATGCCTGTTTATTTAATGGCCGAAGCTGTTTAGTGCCGCGTAGCTTAAATCATAAATCTAGCAGCAGCGCGGGGAAGTTTATTATGCGGCATTAAGGCAAACTTAAATTCAACGATATACATATACCAACAGTCAAGCAAGGGAAGTGGTAGAAAGAAGAAGTGAAGCATCTTTAAAATAGTTTTTCAGTAATGGCAACAACAGCAGCAATTTAACTTTACTTGTGGCAGACTCGCTGTACGCTAGCTACTCAAAAATGCACAAAGCATCTTGAGAAAGCACTCACGCGTTGTATTGAGCATGTAACATGCAGCAGCTGCGCGAAGTGCTGCATGTCATTTTAAGCGTTTGCGATGCTTTTGCTGCATCTAACCTTTCACATGGCACAGCAGCTTCTTTGACGCTTTGAGATTTTGATTTGTTAGTTAGTCATGCATAAAGCAGAAACTACCAAATGCAGCAGCAACAAATGCTGCATGTGGCAGATGCTGCAACTAAGTAACTTCAAATGTTGCCAATTGCTGCGAAATTGCTTGCAGCAAGTTGGCAATTTGTAGGCTTGTAATTTTATCCATTTAGCGTTCGGTCTTCCTTCTGATTTGTTTGCTAACGCTATCCGTAATCTACTTTTAGGCGCTAATCGCTTGCCAATACCCACAGCTAGATATCGATTGCTTGCTTATAATTGCATGCCGCGTTAAATGGCATGTTGCGCTTGCAGCATTTCTCGTATTTCACTTAATGCGTACTTTAGTTACATCAAACAGATTTGCCGCAGCGCTTTATACTAAACGAACTCCAGGCGTCAACCCGTTACTGGCCCAGTCTCAGCTCAGACTACACCCAACCCCAGCAGTATACTTGCTGCTGCTGTTGCTGCTCCTGCGTTATCGTAAGCGTTATCGTCAACGTTGTACTCGGTTGCCTCTTAAATGAAATTCAAGCAATCAACGCTAAGCGGATCAATTCGTAGTCACTCATACTGCCAGCAACTACCAATGCATACTACATACTTGTATATCAATAGCAACGCCCCAAATGTGGGTGTGGTAAAAGTGGTGCCTTGTAATTGCTATAGTCAGATCGGGCAAGTGAGTGTGTGCGTCAATGCTGCTTGTATTTAAGTGCTTCGGTGAGCTGCTTACTTATTTTGGCTTTTGTGCGGCTACGTTTCGGGGTTTTAGAGCTTCCTTGAACGCTTTAACCAACTAAACTGCTACTGCTCCACCTCCTTCCAAAATTTTCCCGGCACGTTGTGCTGCACAAAACTTTGTTTAATGAATTAAGTAATCGATTTTGTGCTTCTTATTGTACTTGTTGTTCTATGTGTAAATACAATCACTTCCAATACAATACTACCTACCTACCTTCTCTATAGTATATATAACTATTTACTACTGCTGCTTCTCAATTTCTCATTGTTCTTATTAAGAAGTTGTATATGCGAATACGATTGCTTCATTATTTGTGTTCAAGTGGCGAACCGGTTGATTCAACTGCCTCTGGATGGTTGCATGAATGAGTAAAGTACTGAATGCTTGGTTTGGAAAATGCAATTTAATTAATTATACACTACTTATGCGGTTTGAGTGATTTCGAGCAAAGTGCGACGAGTTAAAATTGAGGTTTTCGTTAGTTAAAAATCATTTGCACGAAGGCTTTAATGTGAGGCATTTTGGTTGAACATTAATCATATTTTTAATTAAATTGAAACTAAATGGAAATTATTATTTCACTAGAACCGAAATTTTAATACACTTTACACTAAGTATCTGTAGAAGTCTTTTATATATTTGGTAATAAAATTCCTAAATTGTTGTTCGCAAATATATAAAAGTTTTATTAAACAATGATGACACCATGTACCCCCATGTAGTTAATTATATGTACGAAACGCTACCATGATTATATGATGAGCTGTTGTGCACAAACCTGTGCCTTCGACTATTGAAGATTATGCTCTCCCTTGCTTTTCCTTTCGTTGAAATACTTTATAATAAGTAGCTGGCTAAAGGTATTTTTACATTGAGAAATATGAAAAAATGTTATTATCTGAAAAAAAAAAAATTATTTTATTTTTTATACGAAGTCGAGATTTAAGATACATTTTTAAGCATTTTGTTTGTTATTTCGTATAATAAGTCTTTCATAATTCTTTCATTGGTCTCTTTAGTTATTCCTATTTTATGACAACCTTTTTCGAAAACTAATTATGCTCTTTGCACACTATATACAAAGGGTATAATAAGAGCCATAGCAATTTTAAATGACTATTAGCGCCAAATTAGATCGTGGCATCAAATCTGCACTCAGCTGTTTGCTTGCTACTATATTTGTTACAAATCTAAAGCTTCAAGCCTAGGCCAAGTCAGGCAATATAACACAACAGCGGTCGCACATGATTAATGAACTCTACCTTGAACATTTTACTGCACGCTCTTACTTGCTGCTACTCTGTATATTTTTCATATGCTTACACACCTGTCGCCGCTGCACAAAAAAAAAAAGGAATGAAAAAGGACTATTTACGAGCGTCTCGGCGCATATATCTATAACAAATTAAAGAACGAATTTCAAAATGGCGCCGGCGTAGGCAACAAATCATTTAAGGTCGACATCAACTATTCATTTAATCATTTATTTTGTATAACTTACACAACACCAACATCAACAACAGATTTTCGAATGAATATACTTTAAGAATTAAGCTTTGTTTAGTTTATTTTATTTCTCGCATTCAACTCAAGCTTTTAGTAATTGTCAACAAACTGTTGATCGAACTAAGTCCAGCACTTTGCACAGAGGTAACTTTACTTCTTTTTTTTATACCTCTTGACACCTCTAAGTAGGCTGAGATTTATGTGTACTGATGTGAAATCCATTAAGTCAATGTAAACGCATATGTCTTTGAGCATTGAGCACCTTTTACACGTATTTTTTGTTTGTTTTATTGAAGTTTATCGGCAGCTTTTGTTGCCTGAACCTGCCTTTCATTTTGTATGCGTCATTATTCAAGCGACACACACGCATTTCCGCTTTATTTCATAGGCGTGTATGTGTGTCCTTGTGCGTCGTATCCTTTTGCAATGTGATCTGGTCATTTGGTATGGCCGGCCATTGATAAATGCCAGCATTGACAGGCGGACATATTGTCAACAAATTAATCAATGTTTATTTGCTAAGTGAGTGAGTGAATGAGGGAAGAGCACGAGCGCCTACGGCTCCAAGGACTTTGACAGGATATCTAACACCGTGTTAATGTTTGCTTGTTTCCGTCTTTGGCAGTATTTGTATAGGTTTATCTTTGAATGTGAGTAGGTGTTGTATTTGTGTAACTAATCGCGTTAATAGAGTGGATAATACGCCTCAGGTGGTATTTGAATGCTTTGAGAGCGAAGTATGCTGAAATTTTGTGTGTAAGAGTTAGTCAATGTATAAAGGAACAGAACATATCTTCTTTTTTCACACTTCATACAAGAGAATATACGGATTTGACAACACTGCGTATGCGTGATATTCAATTTAGCACAATAACAGCTTGAGGCATATAATCTACGTTACAACCAGTCCACTTTTTAGCGACTTATGGTTGTATTCAATTGCATATAATTAAAATAATTGATTTTTCAATCGATTATTTTTTGCAACAGAATGTAGCACAAGGAGATACTAGTGTGTGTAAGCTAGCCTAACGAGCGCAATTTATATTCGAATTATTTGCATATTTCATGCATGTAGCTATAAAGCTCTCAGCCAACACTGAGCAGCACGTTTAACAACTTAAACGCACTTAATAATTCACATACAACCAAGCACTTTATCAAATATGCACTACAAAGTAAAAGTCAGAGAAAAGTAGGGTGTAGCACACTCATATGATATGTATGGTAGTCGCAGCAACAACCAAACTACATACTTGTATTTAAATGTTGAAATTTTATTTTTCAAGTGCATATTTGGTATGATAAATTGCGACCCAGAAAGCATAAACAGCATGTGCAGCTGAAGTATGCAAGCAAAGGAGTGAAAGTCGAGTAAAGATATTTATATGTACTACTGCTGTCCTGGGAAGGATGCGAGCTCACAAAAATGTATAATAAAACATAAAAAAAAAATCATACACGAAGACTAGTTGAAACAGTCAAAAGTATAGTTATATAAGAATATGTAATGCGGATGTAGCAGATATGCAGGATACAAGTTATATTGCTGAGAACCTGACGAAATACAAAAGTGTTAAATGACTTGGGTGCGCCTGAGTTGCCTTGGTTGTTCGCTTGTGCCAGTATGAGAAACTGTGGCACACTGTTACTGCATCGTATATTTCTATACTTATGAGTAATTCCATGTTATATTAGATTGAATAGAATATTAACTGATATTCTTCTGCTGGGAAAACTATTCGATGCCATACAGTTATTCTTATAGATTGTGGTCTGCTGAACTTGAAAGTATTGTCAAAGGGAGAGCAGGTGATCTCGTGATCGAAGCGATTTTCTATTGTTGCTTCTAATATAAAAGTTTTCACCCCCACCTTCCTGATAAATAAAATTCTAGCTACAATACTGATAAAAATTTCAACTGGGAGATTTGTCTCAATTTTTTCAGTGGCAAACGATCTACTCGCTTTAAAATAAAAATCTCTGAATTACACAGTGTAAGATTTTGGATATCCAGCGTCTCTTTATTCAATATATTATTGAAATCTATTGCACAAGTAATAGACAATTGCCACGCAGAAAAACAATTAAAAATCATACTGTTTTTAACCGATCGACTTGAAGTTCGATATATGGAACACTGGATTTAATCTCGTATCCATGTAGGATCTACATAGAATTACTACCTGTTCGTCTGTCCACCATTCTCTCTGTCTGTTTGTAAGAGTATATTAATGACTCTGCGAAACCATCTATTTTTAACGATTTATTTAGGATACCCACTAAGGGGGGCAGTGAACATATAAACCAACTACACTCTATTTGATTTTAGTATAAAAAACACGAGTAAATGTTAGATTTGGTAAAACAAGCTTCCATACTCTTCACAAGCATATGAAAAATTACTGTCAAGTCTTCTAATGCTGTAGTGATAATTTGAAGCCTTCAATACATTTTTAAGGAGTAAGAATTAACAATTGTATTATGTTTGTTTTATTCGTCGAACAACGAGCCAATATTAGGTTTTGTTTTTAAACTTGGTAAAACTGTTACTGAAATAATGATTGTACTTTTTTCTTAAACTGCTTACCGACATACAATACATTTTATTTGATTGTTTGAACTTCAGAATTATCCAAATGAATTCATCGTGTCTTGTTTAATTACGGGAGAGTTGATCTCATTTGTTCACATAGGTTATAATATTGTAGGTAATTTTAAGTTGAAATTTCATAAATGCTCCCTTCTTCCACACAAAAATTGAATATTCAATCAGTTAAATTAATTTAGTTAATTCAGTTTAAAAGTCCATCTCAATGCTTAACGTCAGCAACCACGCACTGATGCGCTGATATCTGACCATATAAGTAGAGCCAAATGATCAGTGATCATCATATGTTCCTTTATATTCCTTCTGTCTATATAAATACTTCCTCAGTATTAGCTTCTTTGCTCTTCATGGCTTTTTCGGACCTTGCCTATTTAATAAAAAAAACCTTTAAATTGTTGTTGTAGTATTTTGTTTAATGGAATCGCTTATATACGAATATGTACAAAACATTTTAAAGATATTTTGTGTATATCCATATATATATATATATATATATATATATATATATATATATAATATATATATTATATATTTATCAACTATTGTATATGCATGTGCCGAGAAGTCACAACTGCAGGCTGCCTTTGATATTTCGTTGACAGATTTGGGTCATTGCCTCCAAGCGTTTAAGTTATGGCTTAGATTAATACGTATGTAAACTATGGAATGTCTGTCAGATACGCAGACAGTTGCTCGAAATAAAGAGAGTGATTGAGCGAGAGAGTCAGTCAGAGTGAAAGTATTTAAAGGACAGTGGACTGATTTAAGTGTAAAGTATAATAGATACATTTTAAAGCGCATTTTCAGCAATAATTTGCAGCAATTTTTTTTTTAAGTTGCAAAGATGAGCATCAAAATATTTACTAATGGCAGCGAAAAACGCGAGTAACAAAAAACATTGAAAAGTTTGTGGTGAAATTCAAATAGAACTTGTCAAATATGCAGCAACATGAGATACTGAAATGAATATGAGCAGCGTATGTAGGTCAGATGCATACAGTTGCAGGTTGTATACACAGAGTCATGTCGATTAAGAGATACTTTTTTTTTTTTGGTGCTGCGATTTTTTAATGAGGCGGATTTCGTAATCAACGCAAACAACTACAGGACGAGCAACAGGACAAGCAACAATAAGGATAACAGCAGAGGCGGCAGCGAAACGTCAACGACATGATCACATTTCCACCATAAATTTTCACACACAAATAGGAAGGCAGGCCAGACAGCAGCCTGAATGCCTGCCTGGGGCGATATCCTTTTTTGTTTTTGTTGCGCCTGAAGCAAGATATCAAATGACACGAAGGGAGCAGCTGCCGCAACATGTGAACTGTGCCACTGTGCGGTGAATTGCGGCTCTAGGGCGGCATCGGTTGATGCTGGCGTTGCCAACGCGTTTCATATTAATAATGTTGCAACTTGCAACTGGCAGCAACTAAAATGGCGACTACGGCGGATGTAGAAACATCGGAAAAGCGCGTTAATATGCTTGCCCAGTTGGCTGCCAAGAGTGCAAAAAAAAAAAAAAATGTTATAGCAGGTCGCATGCTATTAAAGACTTCTATATGAACACACGTATAAGGACATTCAGAGACATCGTTGACTTCGTTTGTTGTGATTGCTTTGACAACGCGTTGCATCATTTGATACCCATTTGACTCGCTAGTGGCATGAAACTTGTATAGCGTCGAGTCAAGTTGAGTTGACTTGAGTTGAGTGCTCTGTACTAGAGTATATCATATAGTGTAGGTGAATTGAAATGTATGTTTGTGTGGATTCGAGGCATTAAAATGTTCGAACAAAGTCAAGCATGCGTCTACCTTTTGAAGTACATAGTTGGGTTTGCAGCTTAAAATTGCTATTGCTACGTAAATGTGTGTATGTATGCATGTGTAGCATTTTAAAAATAACTTTTTATACGGTTGAATTGTAGAGTGAGTGGCTTAAGAGAGTAAAGGGTGCATATGCAACTGATATTGCTCAATATGAAAATAATAGTCGAGCTCCTTGAGTAGACATGGAAATTGTATAAAACTCGTATATATTCAAATGTATTCAAAACAAACACAATGAAAGCTATTGTATAGAAAAAAGTGATTGTATAGAAAAGCGACTGGAGCTAAAGATGAGTTCCAGCAATATGAACACTTCATACAAAATAATTTATAGGATCTAAGACGTTTCTTCTACAATGTTACAAACTTGTCTACTAAATCACAACACCTTTTTAAAGCTTTTCTTGTAAATGATACAGAAAATCAGTAAACAAAGAAACTAAAGTATAAAGAGCATCTAAATTGAAGTAAGTTATATCAAACAAAGTTGGGAGTAAACCCGAAAAAGGACCAACCAAATCACTGCAAGTAACAAAGAAATAAAGAAACAAAACAAAAAAAAATAGAAACTGTTGCATATTTAGCGGCGCAACAACAAACAAAATCAGTGAGAAAAGTAAAAAACCGACCACTGAAAAACGAACTGACTACAAGCTTCAAAAGCTGCTGCTATATACTCCAGCAGCCGCTCCGGCTCCTGCACCAGCTGCTGTGGCGTCTGCTCTGTGGCAGCTAAAAGACCAAAAGCGCATATACTTAGCCTGATTTACACGTTAACAGATAACAACAGCAAAAGCCCTATGCGGCACTCACACACACACACCTCCTTCGATATAAAAACCCATCCACATATCCATGTACAATATAAACGTATGAGGCGTTTGCGAAGGTGTAGCGTTGATGTCAGCAATGTCAGATCCAGCAAATTTGCATCACAAATGTGTATTTTTCAGGTTGCTTGACTCGGTTACATAACCCTTTGGCGCATAGCATGCCACGCCTGCTACGTGAACGCGGCCTCTCTCTCTCTCTCTCTCTCTCTCTCTCTCTCTCTCTCGTAACATTTGTTGCATACAGCATATGATGCTCAGGCACTTCTGTGCCTCAGGAGCCTTGGCTGTTTTCTGTACACTTTGAGAGTTCCTTGCATTTGCGTATGATTTACATGACAAAGCGTGTTACTTGCGCACTTTTTGCACATACCCACAACATGCTGCAAAAAAAAAAAAAAATGTCAAGAAATGCGAAAGTGGTAGTAGAAAAGTTCCTGAGACGTGGCACATAGATAATCTAATAAATTCTGTCAAAAAGTTGTAAAATCTAAAAACTCTTCGAACTACCCTCGTTTGTGTTTGCTGCTCGAATACACTTCTTTACCTCTTTACTTTAGTCTATTTTTAATCCTGTTTCAGCTTTTCTTCCGTATTTTTTTACCTACACTCTCCTACACACACTTTTTTGTTTACACTGTTTACTTGTTTGCAAAGTTCTTTAATTAAGAAATTTTTCTTAAGTTTTAAAATATTTTTTCGTTCTTGCATAGATTTTTATTTGCTGTGAAATTTCTTTATACTCTTCACACGTAATCTGAATAGTACAATATTATAATTTTGTCACAGAATTTGTAACGCATTGAAGGAGGCGTCGGAGACACCATAGAGTATATATGCATATTTTGAACCCTGTCTGTATAAATCAAAACTAATCACGCAGTTTTTAAGATATAGATCCGAAATCGGGTATGGAGACTTCATATTTTTCTAGGTCCCGCTTTTGTTTTTCTATAAAAAACTTTTTCATAACAATAAATATTAACTTCAAAATCGATATTGTGGAATCTAAAGGACGGTAGTAAGGAGCTGATCACCTTAAAAATGGAATGAGAGCGTGTGAAGAGTATTGAAGCTTCGGTTATACCCAAATTAACGTTTTTTCTTGTTTTATCGTAATTTTGCCGACACAAAAACATTTACAAATAAGAACAAGCGAATGCTTTTGCCTTTCAAGTATTAAGTAAAATATTTGAAATGTCATTAGTCAAAAGAAATGTCAAAAGGATTAAGAAGTGTATTTGTTCATACTCCTACATCCTTAAGAGCTAAAATCCTTAAGTTGCTAATTTATTGTAAGAAAAGTGAAAAGAAGCTAAAAACATAAAAGTGGCTTATACTAAATTTAAGTAGCTGCGAATTTCGAAAAGAAGCTTAAGAAAACTAAAAAGTATGAATCATTCTTTAGATTTCTTTGAGTCATTAAATGTTTCAGCGTCATGTTTGAGCTAGTAAAAGTTAATGTTCATATGAAAAATATTATTACGAAGTTGATTTCCACCATTTTAAGCTTACTTAATTTAAAATGCAGAAACTCTAGATCTAAGTATTACAATTTTGAATTAAATAACTTCAGGTTTAAAAAAAAAAGAAAATGACGCTGCTTATTGTGAATTTCTATATTAATTAGGGAAATTTGAACTTTGCTTGTGTTACTATGTTTGATAAATGATACAAAACGTTACATAAACTTCCGCAAGTGATGGGTAATCTTAACCAAAATTATCAAAGTTTCAATCATCAAGTTTATAAATGTAGTTTAATAAATTAAAACTGATTTAAATTAAGTTACTTTAATACCACAATTACCTGTTTCACCGTTTATATAAAATAGAGTAATACGCCTCTATGGCTTTTCTCTTATATGGTGGCTTGTCACCGGTTGATCTTATTTTTCCCGGTAACAACTGTGACCCTTCTTTTCCTTCCCTTTTTATGAAATTTTCAAAAATCGAAACACGTGTTTAATTATTTATTGTGTAGAGTATACAATCAAAGATCAAAAACTATCGGATGTAGACATTTTTTTTTTGTTAGCGCTTAAAAAGTAATTGATTCGTTATTTATTTTTAAGTTCAAATTATTTTTACTTCATGCTGCTACTTATAAACTTATAAAAGTGTACTAAAGAATATTATTTCGCCATTTTTTAGTGTTTTATTCTTTTCTTATATAAAACTAGCGTTTACCCGGCGCGTTGCTGCCCTTCCCCTTGCTTCTCCTTTCCCATGCCAATTCTTCCCACTGCCCCACCTTCCCTCTGCCCAACCTTCTCCCTGCCCCACCTTACCCATGCTCTTTACTCTACCTCCAATTATCCTACCCCTCTTCTCCTGTCCCTTCTACCCGTTCTACAACCACCCTTTACGCCGTCCCCATTCCTCTGCCCCATTCCCCAACCTCTTCTTCCTACCCCTCTTCACCAGTCCTTTCCACCCCATCTCCAACCACCGAGTAGATGTGCACAAATAAAATGTTTTGCACAATTTGCAGCTATTTTGGCTTAAAACTTAATAATAAACTTCGCTTAAAGCATAATAGCACTTATAATTCACAAATAGTTTTTACGACGCAGATGTTCGAAATTTTTCAATCGAAGATCTTGTTTGTATCCGATTCGTTTCACAGGCTGTCTCTATTTGATCTTGTGTTTGAGAAGCACGAAGTCGGGCCATGCTAATGCGTCTCTCTTGCCGTTCGATTTATCGGCCTTCTTCTGTGGATTGGTTTCTAATTGTACGACGCATAGTGGCTGCTCGACTATTTCGCGTAATATATCATTAGCTGAACCCGAAATCATTGTTTCCGTAGCTATTCCATCTTTGTGAACGAAAGTTGTTGGTATTCTTGTTGTTGGTATTCTCTTCAGATTGAACAAAAAAACTGATCTTGAGTAATCTAAACATCGTATCTAATATAATAAAAAATAATTTATTTCTTAATAATAATTTAACCCAAAAATGTTGAATATTTTGGTAAAAACTGACTAAGTTTTATATTTTGTAAGAGAATTTGTGCTTTTTGTTAAGTAATTCAGATAAAAGTTTGATTATTTATTCAATGCATTTTGTATTTATTAGAATGCATAGCAAATATTTGCCTTTTTTAAGTAATTTATATGAGAAACTAATATTTAAGATATTTTAGCTTTGAAGTGAATTTTCTTTGCTTGTGTCTAATAGTTTGTTAGTATAAACTCGTACTTTCATAACAATTTATTAAGAATTTCGTTTATGTGCGGCAAATATTGTGTGTAGCACACACAACTAAAACTTTTCAAGTTTTGATGAATATTGAAATTTTTAATAATTTTTTTTTTAAATACAAATATTTCAAATAGAGCAAATATTAATAATTTTTAGTACAAAGCATCCTAGTACTAATCAAATATTTCACATATTGTAAACTCAAACTACTTTAACACACAATCTTTGCGAAGCAACTTACATTTTTTTTTCACTAAATCTCTTTAAAAATTTGACCAAATGAACAAATACAAGTGTAAACATACGATAAAGAAATAATATTGTACATAAATCCATTTTTGTACGGAAATGTCTATATACAGAAATATGGTACATTTATTGGTTTTTCTTGCGAGCGAGTTAAATACAAAAAAACTATATTATAGATGAAATATATTGTACAATGTGAACTGGAAATATAATATTTGCCATATGAGAATGCTTTCATTTCTGTGCTGGTTCAAAGCAATCTGTAGTCCGTCTGTCCGTCTGTCCGCCTGTCCATCTAATTGTATCTGTATATGTAGTATTCATACGATGTTATAACTTTTTCGTATATTGTCTGTGTGTGACATTCTATTTGCTCGCTTTTTCAATTCCTTTATTGAAAAATCTGTTGGAGTTAAAAATGCACTGAACATATTTACTAAGAGCATTTTTCAGCTCCCATCTCTTTGTATAAATATGTGCTGCACTCGCTTCAAGTCTATTTAAGACTTTAAATTTGAAATTGCGCTCGAAAGTCTAATTAGTGTAGTAAATAAGTTAAATGGGTTCATTAATGTTTCAGGCACGCATTTCCATAGTATGTACTTTATACATATATACTCGTAGTGTGCGTGGTGACGTTTATTAGTATCACAGTCCGTCTGTTTGTCCAACTCGTTGTCCTTCTTTGTTTGTAATGTGTAAGTTCGCCTATTTGTCTGTCTGTCTGTCTGTCTGTCTGTCTGTGTGCACTCACGCTTAATTGTTAGCCAAATTATGCATAGCATTATTTTTGTTTAGTTAGCCAGTGCTGTTGATTACTACTGCTAGGCTACATTGTCTATATTATACATATATATATATATATATATATATATATATATATATATATATATATATATATCTCTCTCTCTCTCTCTCTCTCTCTCTCTCTCTCTCTCTCTCTCTCTATATATATATATATATATATATATATATATATATATATATATATATATATATATATATATATATATATATATATATATATATATATATATATATATATATATATATATATATATATATATATATATATATATATATATATATATATATATATATATATATATATATATATATATATATGTCCTTTGTTTGTTTATAAACGTCTAGTCGCGAGGAGTGTAGTAGTTTGAGTACAATTGTTCTGCTTGTTCTATGAATCGATAATTGCGCGTACTAAATATGGCATATGTATCTGTAAGGGTTTTATAGTATGTGTAACTGTTAGTTGTATCTTTTAGTTGTGGTTGTTGTTGTTGCTGCATGTCACCAAACTCATTTCAAATAGACTACTTCCTCCTCCATCTCTGAATGTCCTTTAAAAACTAACATGAGCGCATGGTATTGACATCTAATTCCAACTGCTTTAACTACAATTGACATTTTGCCATACCCAGATATAGATACACATACTCGTACATTTTTAGAGAAGGAGATATTTAAGCATATTTAAGGATTTCTACTGCACAATTTGTAGTTTTTGTTGTTGGACTGAGTTATACAGTCGTTCATATCTAAATTTTTTCAATTGCATACATTTTTTTATTTGAAATAAAATTTGCAGATCCGTTTGTATATATTTTTTCCAATTGGTTTTTACTTTTTTGTATAGATAGATGTATATATTTTCATATGGTTTTGCATAGTCATACGATTTTAAACAGCTTAATATGCTGTAATTAAGTTTGACGTTTACTTAACAAACAGAATATCAGCACAAATGCTTTCTGTAATTTATGGAAAAGCTTATGATATGATGTTATATTCAGTGTATATCAGTGTTATAGAAAGTTACCAGTTTAGATCGGTTTCTCTTCTATATCTTCGTCAATGCCTTATAAAGTCCGATACAAAATTAGCGAGACAAAATTATAATACTATTCAGAATGTCGGAAATGTGTGTCAAAGAGATTCTACAAAGTGGTCGAAATTTAAAAGTCACTCAGTATATTCAAAGACTAATGGTAACGAAAGCAACGTATTACTCTTTTTGGAAAACTTAAAATCCAACTATAACGAAATGGGAACGACCTTGTGCCAGATAAAATTATAAAAATCCACGGTTAAGGTGAACCATTAAAGCTGGCTAGTTTTCAATGGGTTAGGACGAAAAACCACAAGTCATCTCATAGGAAATGCGTGTCTTAAACTCTCCACGATCAGAGTACTGAAAAGTAGTGCATGAAGTACCGGAAGTTGGTTCAAATATATTGCCCATTTATTTATTCATAATAGGAGCTGGGTACTTGTCCCTAGTGGAAGATGTTTGATTTCGGAGTCAGCAGAACCACTAGAGGAAGTGCCGCTTCATATACATATACCAATGAGCGTGTACCGCCCATTTTTGGGGTAGCCTCTATTTAAACTCCCCCCTCACGTTTATGTTTTACAATACAATTTAAATTTTCGTGTGAATGTTATTCGAGTTTCGGTTCGACCGAAGGTAATGTTTTTTCTTGTTTTATTTAAAAAAGTTCAAATCTTGGCTCGAAGCCGAAAAGTTGTCTATATAGTATGTTCTCGTATTCTTCCACATCCCATCAGTTAAAAAATTCATGACGATATGGGAACACGTAATGCGAATTGAATTTACTATAATTTCATAAATATATCATTTGTTGCATTAATTTCCCTTTATCATCTTTAAAAAAAAGAAACACTTTTCGCTCGTATTTAATTAGGCATATTCGTTTCATATACTTTTGATCTACTTTTTTGATGTTTACACATCATTTAATGGGCAACGCCTGTTAAAAGGTATGTTTATACCCAAAGCATATATAGCAACATCAAGCTCATCAACGTGTCTAGTTTCATTTAGCTATTTATATATGACCTTAACCACATATAGACAAACACAATGCACACAAATCATAAAGGTCTTCACGCTGCTACCACATCAAACCACTTCACACACCTTCACCTGTTTACGCAGAACTAATGAAAATGTTATGTCAACGAGCAAAGCAGCAAAAATCGCAGTCGCATAAAGTAGAAAAATTTATGACAGCAAGGATGGCAAAGGACAATAAGGAAGTTTTCTTAATGTAAACGCAACGTAAGAGCGGCAAAACTTTTCTCTACGCTGCCAATTAAAAGTTAAATTATTCTATTTTGATTTTTTCAAATTGACTTTTGACATGCAACACCGACGACTACGACTGGGACAATGATTCGAGAATGATGTTGACAACGAGGACAAGTTTCAAGTCGACGCCTTCACAGTATTCATATTTTTTTCATAAGTTTTTTTTTCCACGTTTGTACGTTTTGTTTTGCTTGCTTAAGAATATTTTTATTAAGCTTGTATTTATACACTACACATATGTATGTATAGAGTATACTGATTTGATCATGATGTTTGTAGCGAGAGGTTAAATCAATATGGTGTAGATCAGTGTTTGCCATCGGACAATGTGAGCTAGTTACTGAGATGTACTTGTATTAGTGTGATCATGCAACGTAGCGAACATCTTCTTCCTTGTAAAAAGTTAACCAATTGAAATCAGATGCGATATTGTCACGTGTGTGCTATGGATAACGAACACTGTTGTGGTCTTATGAAAGGTTATGGAAGGTGCCACTGTAAGAGATAGATCTACTAATGCGTATAGCGAGTTTTTTTTAGATCATGTATCTCCTATATTCTATGCAGAGCTACAATATGTAAACACAGTGCAGTGAACTTATTTGTAGAGTATTAAATGTAAACGTTTTTGCTCATGTATTAATACATATATTTTTATGATTTCTATTGTTGCTATTGTTTATGTTGTTATTGCATAATATACAATATTTTTTTGACGTTTCCGGTTTGGCGTGTGTTTCAACCGGTGCCTTGTTATTATTATTACCCTGTTTTGCTGCTGTTGATATCCTGTTCGTGTATATTACCTACTCCAATTGGTTCGATTTTAGTTGGAATGGCATACAGATGTTGACATCTGCTTTTGTGTCTTTTTTTTTTTCAATTGTCAATGAACTTGCTTCGTTATTAAATGAGAATTGATCTTGAAAGTTTAACTTTATTTTCTTGTAGCAGTAGTATAAGGCTACTTTGGTAACTTGTGCTCATTTTTATCCAATTAAAAATTATGCATGAAACTTTGACTTCAATAATGATTTTATGTACTTAGCGTTTAACGATACAATTAATTTTAATAAGCTGATTTAGCAGGTCAGTTAGAGATTTTTAGATTGTTATCATTTCACACCTTTTCCATATAATAACATCTATGTTCACCTTTATTTTAAATAGAGCGACCTACAGTGAATAGAGCTGCCTTTTTAACTTGATTGATTATTAAACCAATTTAGCAGATTTATATAATTCAACAGATTAATTGTGTAATTTTGAGCATAATGAGCAAATATTAAATTTTGTTTTAAACTCGGTGAAAAATTTGCTGAGACTTCCGAATTGTGAAAAAAGTTTATGATGATGATTGTATGATTCTTACTTAAGTTTACACGTGGTTTATATGATTTAAAAACGGTCGTGATGATTTAAATGATGATCCAGGACCTGGACGACCCGAAGCATCTAATTAGTGCTTCGGGTCGTCGGGAGTTAGTGGAAAAAGTAAGAGAAATAATCGCTATGGATGCAAAATTTACTGTGAGACTGCTAACAGAAGAATTAAATTCATCTTACTGTACAATCTACAAAATATTAACTGAAGATTTGGGTAAAAGAAAGGTATGTGCTTTTTGCGTTTTGTTCCACATCAGTTAAATGATAATCAAAAAAATGGCTCGTGTAGTAATGAATATTTGATGGATAAACAGATTTGTCTCATCGACCACCCTCCGTATTCACCTGATCTATCACCGTGCGATTATTTTCTCTTCCAAAAAATGAAAACTGCAATAAAAGGAGTTGTTTACGATGAGTGTTCCGGGAGAATTGTTGCTCTGCCTGGACAGTTAGAGAGATGAACAGACGAACATGGTTATGTCGACCTGACTTATAGATCATATCAACTTTGTAAGATCTCTAAAGCATTCTTCTGTGTGTTACAAAAATCAATAATAATTAATTTTTCGGAATTAGTTACATCAAAAAATTGAAATTGAAAAGTTTGCAACCCACAATTTAAATACTACAACATATTTTATTCAAAAAGTCATTTATTCAAATTGACTTGCTCAATTAAATTACACAAATTGTTAGAGCTTAAAAATCGAAATATAGCATTTAACAACTTATAATTTATTTACTCAATTCATACTTTACAATTCTCAATAATAAATCAATCAACGCCGCCCTAATGAAGTGCTCGAATTCTTTATTAAACATTTTGATAGATATTTTTCTTTATAATAGCTGATTTAATAGCTTTTAAGAACTTTGTCAAACAAACTATGTTTTTTTGTATAATTTTTCATGCGCTATCTCTTTCACACTACACAATAGATTGAGTCTTCAATATACAACACATAAAATTCTTTATTTTTTTTTATTGATTTCCAAACTAAATGTAAACAAATAAATTTCCTTTTCGACATGAGTCCTTGATGCGCTTAATAGAAAAGCGCTTTACTATTAACATGCAAACATAGATACAAACATACACACTCGCAGACCGACTTATTGTTCGACAGAACAATCAGGACTGTCAGAATGGCTGCCAGGCTACAGCTCGTATGTATAGGGTGTTTTTTAGAGGTATAGAATTAAAATTCTGATATTACATAATTTCAAACTGAAAATTGGTTTTATTAGGAAGATATTTTTATGCCATTAGTGTTGGTTATGGCGTATTCTGAAAGACATATTTTCGACCACTTATTTTTTTGGTGCGAATAAGATCCATGATAAATAGAAATAGTTGCTCGGATGGACGATTATGTCGTAACCTTCCCGAACTGACCCATGATTTTCGAAATTAATTTGCACATTTAGCGAACGTTGTTCTGGCGTTAGTCTATTCATGACCAAATGGCAAACCAAACTGAGCACAAATGACAATAGCGTTGCCAGATCTAACCAATTTACGACAGTTTGAACCATGTGGGAAAGTGGAAACTAAAAAAACACCCTATACTTGTATGTATATAGCATCTACATACATAAACCGGAAAGCAAATAAATATAATAATGAACTGTTGCTATATTGTTTGGTGTTAGTTTTTATTGTTTTGCTCTTAACTTTGTTGTTGTTGTTGTTGTTATTGTATTGCCTATTTCCGGTTGTTATTGTGATTTGTATATGGCGTAGCCTTATGTAATCTTTGTTGTTGTTGCTGCTGGCTGCTATAAATGCAATTTGTCTCCATTTTTATCATTAAAATAACAATTAAAGCTTTTATATGCATGTTTTAGGTTAGCTCGAATCGAGTTCAGTTCGAAAGATATAAATCTATATAGAATATATATCTACATATATCGCTGGTACACTCATTTGTTGGTAAGTGTATGCGTAATTTGCAATTCTTTCTGTATGTGTGTACGTACAAGTGCTCGTCTGTCTGTCTGTCTGTCTGTCTGTATGTCTGTCTGTCTGTCTGTCTGTCTATCTGTCAGAATGTCCTTTGTTCGTATTAGTGTCTCTATTAGTTTTGCAGTTTATTTGTATTGGTATTTTATGGCTTGTAAACATTTATACTTATTGTCTGCGATTTGTACAAACACTAATACATGTATACAATATATTGTATTGCTTTAATTACTGCTCTTATGTTTTGTACTCGTATTTATGACAATGTAATTCGGTGTACTTGTATATGGATAAAAGAAAGATATTAAGGAAATTATGTTAATGATCTGAATTGTTTTCTATGGATAATTATGCTTGTTAACTCAATCTGAATTTTGTTTTTTATATAGAGCGTTTGTTCAATAAATAATGTGATTTTATTGTGATTTTATTTTACATTCTACACCTCCGGTTTGGATTGGTGTAGTGGGAACTCAGCTTACGAACGCGCAGTCGCTTCGTTGTTTTTGAACCTGCAGTGAGTAAGCACAGGCTTTTCCGTCAACTCATGTTCGTATCCGTATATCGTATCGTATGCGCAGCCGTATTGCATTTTCAATATGACAATGCGTTACCGTATAACCAAACTTCCTATAGTTTCCGAACCCGAAAACTCTCCTCAGGGACATTAATTTGGGATAGCTGAACAAATCATAGAAGCGTGCACGGGTGACGAAAACGAGTTTCAGGGAGAAGCCTCTCCTTACACTTCGACAATTGCACGTTCCTGAGTTGACTTGTTCCCACAACGAGCGCAACTGGTATAAGCGATTTTCTTTTACACCCTCTAACGGTCAAAACTTTAGCAAAAGAAAGTTTAGTGAATATTTTAACATTCTCATCTGTAAGGCTACTTTAGTCGTTGTAGCGTGTTTCTTTTTTCACCGGGTATAAATGGAGGTAGGTTAGAGGCAACCTGCTGTAGTCCCAGAAGTACCCGACTAAAATATTTTGTTAATAAGTTCCACTTAAAATAAGTTTCTCTTAAAATCTTAATTAGCAACCTCCAAAAAAAAAAAACCTCATAAAACTATATTTATTTTTGATTCAATAACTTTCAGGAAATTTTTGTATTTGTAAATTTTGACATGAATTCGCAACCAGCTATTCCGAAATATTAAATTCCATGAACCCTGAACCCTGAACTATCACTATGAAAAAGCAGCACTTCCCGCATATGACTTGTTGGTTTCAAACCTAGACTTCGTTTAATCAATGAAGGAAGTCTCTCATACTCTGTGCAGCGCTTTAGTTCATACATGTTCTTCAATTTTTTGTTTTATTTCCATATGCAAATCCTTACTCAACGCTATCGTTTTTTTCTTCTGTATTTGCCAATTTGCTGTATTCGATTTCCAATTTATTTTTGTTCTGTTTAATTAATTAATTTTATATAAATATGCATTGAGCGCATGAAATTATTAAGTGCATTTTCAGTAGCGTTTAATTTTTATATTGTTGTATTTTGTGGTGTTAATTACAATACAACGTATTTCAAGGCATTTTTTTTCTTTTTTTTCGTAATACCTGCGTTTTTTTGTATTTATTTTTATTTCATAATTTTTCGTTTGTTCAGAATTGGTTTCAATTTTTTTTATGCCGATTTTCAGCCAATTTGCAATTAATATTTACATTCAAAGTGTATTTCTCACTAATTATTATTTAAATTTAAATTTTATGGGCGTGCAGAAAATGTATTGGATTATACGAGTGTATTGTACATATGTATATGTGAGTATATGTATATAGAAATATGTTATTCCACCGGCTTGCTGCGACACGGCTGTTATTTACCAAATATTTATAGGCGATGCGTTTCAATAGGTTTTGTGTTCAATATGCTGTGACATTAACCGAAAAAATAAACAGATAGCAAAATAGTGGGTATGAGTACAGTGGCGTAAATAGATATATCAACAGATATAGTAATAACGATATTCGTTTGAAAACGAACGTGAGATGTTTGAGAAAAGTTAAATAATTTAACTACGACTTTTGGGGTGGATAATTAATACAAAAGTTCATTGATAAACTCAATTCATCGTTTACCACCGTGAAACGCTTGGAATATATCAAAGGCGAATTTAGCGAAGGTCGTCCAAAAATGGTTGTTGTGGCAGAAATCGATTACAATATCGTCATATGTCATAGCGTCAAGAAGATTTGTTCACGTTAAACACTCAGCTTCTCAAACCAACGAATTTATGGGTCACCCGCCTTTCAGCTCTGAATTGTCACCCAATGAACTTTTTTCCCGCACATCAAAAATAAATAATAAATTTCGATGTCAACGTTTTTCGATGTATTTTAGAGGTACGTACTTCTGAGCGGCAAAAGTTTATCGAAAAGAGGTTCACACACGGAAATTTTCATTGAATACTAATAGGTCCCCGCGACGTTGTACGCGGCCCTCCTCTTTCCCCTGCCACTCCTTCACCCTGCTACTCCTTCCCCCTTCCCCACCATCCACATGCTCCTTCTTATTGAAACAAAAAAAAAAAAAAAATGGAAGGAAAATCTAAAAAATCCAAAACATTTTCTGTTTATCCAATCACCACGAAACTTTACAGGATCACCCACGGGACTTTTTTGAATATTGCCACAAAATTTGATCAAAATCGGTTGAGCAGTTTCGCAGGCTATAGGGAACATACATACATACTTCCATTTATATATATATATATATAGATTTTGAAAACACTAAAGCCATTTTCAATTATAAAATACTGTTTTTTCATTATTAGACGCACAATATGAAAGGCATCCTTAGTATGAGGTGAAAATTTAAAATCAGGAAATTTTTTTTTTTCTATTTTTGAAAAATTATAACTTTGGAACATATCCATAGATTTTGTTCGTATGTATCTCATTTTCTTTGGGAAATAAAAAACTCTGTAAAATTAAACGAATTATATTTTCCTTAAGTGAAAAATATATTTGTTGCCCTCATTTTAGTTTAAAAAATCCGACATTTTTGAAATACTTCTTAACTTTCAAATTATTCAAACGATTCTTGGGAAGTAAAACCAGTTTCTGTGTTTTTCATTAACACTATTTTTAGCACTTTTAATTCGAAATGTACAATAGCTAAATTAGGGGACCTACCTTCTAATAAAATTCAAAAACAGCAGACCAAAAACTATAAGCAAAAAAAATATCGATTGTACTGTTTGGCTGGAGATTAGTGTAATTTACATGAATTGTTTCTGAAAATCTATCTCACTATAATGTGCTACATCGAAACTATTCAAGCTACCCACTATGATATGTAATTTTTTTGTTTATCGCGTTGCGTTAACCAATTAAGTTAACACTTAGTCATGCATAATGCTCAATAGTAATTATTTTTTATGGTTTTTTGAACTGTTGCCATTTAGCTGTAATAGTAGTTTTTACTCCCACACTTGATTTTTATTCATTTCCCAGCACAACTTTTTATGCGATTTTAATTTATGCTATTTATGCTATTTTTGGTTTTTTTTATTTTTTATTTTTCATTTTTGGGAGTAAAATGGTTTATAAACTCATTTGGCCCTGTAAGCCGAATGAATTGGCAAACTGTCATGCATGCTTAGCGCTCCCGCACGAATTTACAATGTAATTACAGAAAAACACATAACACACACACATAGCATAAATGAAAACAATACATACAGATACTTTAACATCTACTCGTCTACTCGTATCTAATTTGTAAATGTGACTTTGTTTGCCAAGCTTTTGTTGAACAGACGAAATTTATATTACTCATATGCCACGGAATGAATGGCAAGTAACTTTTATGCTGACAATGACTGCGACTGTTGCTTACAACAATGTTGCAGCCAAAGTATTTTAATGCAGCAAGGTAGTGAGAGTTGTAGAAGAGTTTGCTGCATAGTGTTGAAGCACTTTGCAGCAATGTAAAATACGCATATATTTTACACTCACACGCATACAAATTTAATGCACTTCACAATACAATGAACATAAGTAGCGTACTTAACTCGAATGCAACTTGACTCAATAGCAGCAACAAAAGCAGCAGGAGCAGCTGAAGTTGCAGTTGTAGTAGAAGAACAACAAACAGAGTAACTATAACAACAAGAATAACAACAACTACAATTATAACAAAGTAAAATTTTCGCATAAATTGTTGCAGTAAAAGTAACTTAACTCGAGTCGACTCAACTCTACTCGCCTCGAATACCATCAGAAACGTAAAATTTACTAAAAATTAAAAACAACTCCTGGTGGCAGCAACTGCGAGACAAATGAGTCTGCATCAATCTTAATTAATTATTTAAGCGCAGTTGAGAAAACAAAAAATAAACAAAAAAATTAAATTAATTTTGGTGTAACCGAAGCTTTAATAACCTTCACAAAAGCTATCAATCTAGTATTTATGGCAATTCAAAACATTAAACTCCACAACAGGTTTGTAGTCTCTAACTTGGACAGTAAAGAGGTTTTTTATACCATAAACATTGTCTGGATCATGGGGTTCTGGGTGTTATATGCTTTAAAATGCCAATCTGGATCGATGTTGTATTGTTCCTAATATAACATTTTTAGCTTCTAGCTTAGATAATACAAATTTTTCGATTCAAGCTCTGCTAACTGAACTTTTAGTTATAGTATCTATTGAATAAAAAGTCGAGGTGTCAAGGGGCGCCCGGAAACAGCGTAGCTATTTAAGCTATTTAAGCTATTTAGTCTTTTTGAATTAAAAGTTTTACATGGCCTATTTGCAAAACGTACCGAACTTCAATAATAGCTCTCTTACTCATACATTGTTTCTCACATTGTTTCAAAATATCAACACAACACAATTGACACACATATTTCGTTTCTCTGCTTAGCATAGAATGGACCGTCTATTCCGTCTATTAGGCTCACCTTACTGAATACGCATATGCAATGCCACGAAATGTCACTCGCATGTGTTTGCTGTTGTTTGCTGCAATATGTGATGTGCACTCTCTATTCCTTCCTCTCATCTTTTTTAAAAGCTTAACTTCGCTTCGCTTCAAATGTTGTGATTTACAAACTGATACTTAATACTTAATATAACTTATAATTCATAGATCGATTTTACATAATCTTTCACTACTTTTTTACTGATCTGTCGCTCACATAAAAAGACTAACTGAGTGAATACTTCGCATAGAATCAGACAGACGGACGTCCCTAGATCGCTTCATCACGTACAGCTGATCAAGATTAAATCGTATATGTGCTACAAGGACTCTGATCACTGCTTCAATGCATTACAAACTTTCCGACAAATAAATAATATCCTTTTCGTACAATCTGTGAAGGGTACCTACAACAAGAAATAAAAGCGCTGATATTAAGCAACAAAGTATACTGCAGCATGCAGCAAATTACGCGTAGTCAAATGCTCAACTTTCGTTATTTGCTCCTGGAAGAAAGAATGCGCTACTCATTTACAATCTATAGCTGTCTCTTTTACTTTTCCGCTCTCTTTCTGTTCTGCACTATTTATTACAATCGCCTTGACTTGGGACGACTTGAGTACTTGGCTGTTGCTGCAAAGCATTTGCTTTGTCTACGCGTAATTAAAACGAAAGCCTTTTGATATTTAAATTATTTTTCATAAATTTCTTTGCATTTGGCAGCATTTCTGTGAAGCATATACTGGGTGTCTCAAAAGAAAGTTCACATTTGATTTGCTCATTGCGTGAACGCAACTATTCCGAGGGGCGCGGGGATTATGTCAATCGGTAGCCTAGCTTTTGGGAATTTAGTGGCTATGGAGCGTTTACGTACGTTTATGTACGTACGTGAGTTTTACAAAAACGGTAATTCAGCGACTGTAGCACTTGGAAAATTCTGCAGTATTCGATATGTTCGTTATTTAAATGATACGCCAAGCCCTCGACTCATTGGAAAATGGGTCGAGAAGTTTGAAGAGACCGGTTCAACGCTGGAAAAATCAAAATCCGGGCGAAAACGTAGACAGTGTTACTCAGTCTGTTCGTGACAACCCGGACCTTTCGATTCGGAAGCGTGCTGTGGTTTTAAACGTGCATAGATCATCATTGTTCCGCATTTTACACAAAGATTTAAAGCTGCACCCCTACAAAATTCAGTTGGTGCAAGAATTAAAGCCTAAGGATGGTGGGCAGAGCCTTGAATTCATAAACCAGATGATTGAGCGCTTTTCAACGTTTACCAACATCTTGTTTTCGGATGAAGCCATTTCCATCTTAATGGACATGTAAACATGCAAAATTGCCGCTACTAAAGTGACCGCATGGGCTGCGATGTCGGCGAGAGGAATTATCGGCCCTTTTTTTGAAGATGAAAGGGGACGCACAGTTAGAGTCAATTCAGAGCGTTATGTGGAGATGTTAGACGACTTCTTCGTGCCTTAACTGCAAAAATTTCATGGTTATAACCAAAGAACATGGTTCCAGCAGGACGGAGAAACTTCACACACGTCCAACAGGTCTGTACCACGAGTTCATGAAATTTTTTTTGGCAAATTGATCTCCGGGAGAGGTGACATATATTGGCCTCCACGAAGTCCCGATTTAACCCCTATGGACTTTTTCCTGCGAGGTTACGTCAAATCTAAAGTTGACGGCAACAAACCGACCGATTTTAGTGCTCGATTAAATGAATGCCGTGAACGCAACAAAGTGTGTATTTTAATATGAAGTAAACATTTTTTCAATAAACTACTTACTTTTTTTATCGATTTTTTAAATGTGAACTTTCTTTTGAGACACCTTGTACTTGCTCCCTGGCATTTCGATGCTGTTAACGATTTTTCCTTTTTCATTTTTTATAAAATGCTTTTAATACAAGGAAAATCCGCATGTTTTCTTGGCCATGACTTAATAATGGCTGCCAGCTGAGCACGCAAAGCAGACAAGTTTATTTAAAGTTTCTTATTGAAGAAATGCACCATACAGTTTATATAGTTGTAATTGATTCATATGTGATGCTTTTTAAAATGTAAACTTCTTTCAAAAGTAACTACCTAACCTTTTTTGAGCCGAATCATTAGAGATGAAAAGAAATCAAGAGAAATCGTTAACTTCGGTGGGCATGAATATTCAATTTTCAATTTTTATATATTCCAACCTTGCCTAAAAGTTGTTTATACGTTTTCATCGGGCTATCGCTAAAAGTGCGGCCAGTACATGCTCTTGATGTATATGAAATGTGCATACATTAGAAGCCACCGTATCAAGTTTCAAGTTGATATTAACTGTCATAAATTGGTTTTTCATACCCTTCCCATGAAATTCTTGGTTGCCTCGTAATTACAACTTTCGACGTGGTTTATCTCAACAAGAGTGTGAACTTAATTCTTAGAATGACTAAATTTTTTTTGTGTAAAATGTAGAATGCTTATTTTGTAACACTTGAATATCTATTGTGCGTATTCCCTCATTTGATTAAACTTTGTATGCTTCAGTAACCGATACGGTTTGGTCCGATTACCGATTCAATATTCATACAAAATGAAAATCAAAAGAATCAATTATTTGGTTGATACTTTTGATTTTTAAATTTGATTTTAGTAGGGTTGCCTATATCACGAGCAGAAAAGATATTAACTCTGGTTTTGGTTTACATTTACTTTGCTCAAAATGATGGCTGAAAAAGTAGGTACAACCTGAGTGGTTAATTAATTAGGATAAGGACTTATCGGTGTTTGAATTTGTTTGCAAGCGCAAATCTTGCAAATTATAAATTATTACTTTTTTAATTCTCTTTCGGCATTTTACTTCGATATAGTTTAAATATACAAAAGTTGTAATTTATACAATATCTTTCCTTAAATCAGCTGACAATACTTAAGGCTGGCAAGGAAAGAATCCAATTTATAAAATCGGCGCCTTCCCTCAATTTTGTAAGAATGAATCAGTTTATGCAGTTTAATCAATTAAGGCAATACCACTATTGTTTCTTCTGCAACAAAATCTTCATTGGCCAGATTTCTGTACTGTTGCTTCAAACTCCATTGAACATTTTTAATTAACTAAGTTACTGGCAAATTGTTCTATTATTGTTGCATATATAATTAAATCCTGTTTAAATTTCAAAAACAAAATCCACTCATTCATTTACAATACAAGTGTATACCTATATTTAGTTTTTCATTAAAGCTGTTGGTTTTATTGTATAAGCGCTTCATGAACAACAGCTTAATTTCAGTAATGCGCTCTAAACGCCATTTAGCCAAATTTCATGCCACAAAACAGAATAATTATAAATATTTGGCTTATTATATTATCTTTCAACTCATACACTACGTACAGCTTTGTTGCTGCATGTACTTCAAACTATGTACAATAGTAGGTATAATATCTACAGAGCATTAAATGCCTGTATGAGTCCAAACACAAACTGGCTGTGTGCCTTCAAATTATGATTAATCTCATTTAAATGAAATGACTTAATTGTAGCACAACAAAGACGATTAAAAAGGACAAGTAAGGGTACACATTATCCGTATATGACTTGGTACTAGTACACTACAACTACAATTCAGACTGCTGTCATTAAATGATTTTTATCAGTAATAGCAACAACAGCAATGTATATTTTCTCATTAAGCAGCAAAAACAAATGCGCTGTGGGCTCTTTAGTGTAGAGTGCTCGCTTGAAACTCTGTATTTTACATTACGAGATACGAGGAGTCTTTGTTGCTGGCTTATTACAGAAGCAACACCTGATGCGGCTTCGATGCAGACTATTTTTGAGCGGACTATAATGAGTATCGTACTACAATGGTTCGCTATGGTCCTTGTTGGTCCTTGCTGTGAGCTATTGTGCGCTTTGGTTGTACGCAGCACACAGTGGGGCCTGGTTTGCACCCCCGCACCTACACTTACTCTGTTTGCCTAATGAATAGGTTCAACGTTGACCACAAAAGCGAAATGTTCGCTGTAAATAAATATTTTTGAAAAGTTTGCATTATGCTATGAGTGTATTTTCCTCAATTTACATTTTTTTACTCATACATTTATTCTCTCTCTCTCTACCTATCCCTTTCAAACAATTTCTATCTCTTTCCAGCAATAGCGCACGCGAATTTAAAATCCCAACTTAATGTAAAGTGAAATGACATTTGTAGAGATTAAATTCATGCTTTTAGCACTTAATCCTTTTATCACTCGACACTCTCGGCTGCTCGTCGCCATTCCTGTACACTGCCGGAAGTACCAGTAACTTGAAACATACACACACACACAGACACACACACACATATACACACACACAAACACACACACACACACACAGACAGACACATACATTCACTTTTTACAATTGCTAAGGGTACTTTACAATGTATGTATGTATGTATGTGCCTGTGCATTGGTTGCTGCTATGGTTATTTTAAAGGATAATGGAGAGAGTTCCGAATGAGTGAAAGCAGCACTGGTTGCCTTTCACTATAGTCGATGTAGACGGACTTTCTATACGTCTATACATTCCATTCTGTTAGACTTGCTGTCGTCTGTCCATCTATCGCACTGTTGAGCTGCTCTGCTTTGAATGCATCAGAATTGAAGTGTTTTGCACTAAAAATGAATTGCTATTGTTTTATTTCCATGCCCTCAGCAGCCACACTTTGCCACATCGGACTGTTCGTAAAGTTAGTGAGAAAATGAAGCTCGTTTATGCGGTTCACAAGTGCAAGGAATCGAAACGATTTGTATACCCAAGTTTACTAAGAGATCCAAAATTTTTCGTTTCTTTTTTTGAAAACCCTCCCCAATTTTTACAAATCTTTCCCAATTCTGTTCCTCATTTGATTTATTTTCCAATTTGTACAAAACGTTATTCGCGAAAAATGTCTCCACATTGCACAAATATGTTCTCCACTTTGTTTAAACATATTATTTGGTTTATTAAAAAGTTGTCTCCATTTTATTTATTTATTTATTTCAAATCTTTACTTTGTCAAAAAATTTTTTCGACTTAACTTACTCTCTCAATTTTTCAGACTTATGAAACTACTCTCGAATTTTTGTTTTTTTTTTCGTTTCCATTTAAATGCCGCTGTTTTTGTTGTTGTGTGCTGGTTGTTGCTTTAGTTAAATTAAGCCATTAGCACGGTAAATATTATTTTATAAAATTAAAATGCAAAACTTTCAAACGAGGTTTTGGGCTAGGATTTTTACTATTATTTTTTTGTTTAATTTTTTAGTTTCTATTCAACTTTGCGGCTTTGGTTTGTTAGCTGATGACGTTAATAAACTTTGTTCGGTTGGACTTCTGTTATCATTATGGCGGTTTTTGTTGTCCTTTTGTCGCCTGATTACAAATTATTACTGCTGCAAAATGTTACTGCATACTTTTGGCTTTTAATGCATTTACTTGTTAACATGCACAAACTTGTCATCATAATTTAATCGATATTGTTTTAGCCGCCATTTAAAAAAAATAAAAAGAAAAAAAAAACGAAAAATTCTAAAAACAAAACGATAAAATAAATAGCAACATAATTTTGACTGCCAGTTGAAATTAAATGACCGCAACGTACAATGAAAAACAAAAACCTGTGCTCGCCAAATAACCAAAAAGTATCTTAAAGGAGTGGGTTAGAACTTACATTTAATGTACCTGAAATTTAAATGGTAGTATGAAGTAGAGCGGAGAGTAGCAATTCCATAGCTAGAAAAACAATATAAGCCTTGTAACTAGTTGGCAACAGCAGTAGCCAGAATAAAAGCATAATGGTAATTTTGATGTCAGCGACCGAATTTTTTGGAAAACGTTTCTATTATTTTAATTTTACGTTTCATAAAAATTTCAACTACCAAGGAGAAATGTTAGTAGATATGTTACTTAGTAGCTGAAAAATGACATATTTGTATTCGAATTGAAAAAAAAAAATATTTTAAAATTTTGTGTGGAAAGTGGAATTGTGACAGTTAATAAAAAGAATTGGAATCTATAAATTTAATAGGTTAGTGCACTTTCTTTAACGCATGCTACGCTCATATCTTAATAAATCATATGTATTCCATTTAAAAGTTTTCCATTGCAGTTGTATATTTTATTAAATTCGGTTGAATATTTTGAGGGCAAGAAGATTCAACAATATTTAATCTCACAAAAAAAAGAGAGTGCAATAATACGCTTTTCATAAAATATGTTGGTAATGGAGTGCAAGAGAGAGAGAGAGAGAGAGAGAGAGAGAGAGAGAGAGAGAGAGAGGGAAAATTATATATGCAAACTTGCAAGTTGCAATAAAACTTGAAGCAAAATAAAAAGCGGAAGCACCATGGGCTCAGGGCTCGTCTAAATTGGCAATGCGGAACCGTGGCCAAAACAGTTTTATTCAGTTTGACGTTTAACCAACAGAGGATCATCGTTTACTAATTAACGCTACTGACATTGAGAAAATGAAATTAAGTTATCCAGCACATATAGAGAATTCTATTAAAACCAATAAAAACAATTTTTTTTTATTGCTGTTAACGCTGCAAAAGTTGTGCGTACCCTTTATGCATATTAGTATTTTTTATAATACTCAAAATACTATCAAAATAAGTGACTATATCTGACAAAATATCATTTACTCATATGCCAGAAGGCATTCATTCTATCTGGAAGAAAAATCAAATTGTTTGTAGTACCAACTATTTCGTCCGGCTGTATGTAATCATATTCCGACGACTCTAAATGCAACAACTCCAAAAAAGCAATGACGACGACTACAAAAACGTCGACGACAATGTCGATTGTATAAAAGTGGATAATATGTGTGGATATTTTTGGTCACGTTTGAATTTATTTGATTGCTAGCACTTTTAGCAATTGTTGGTTGCAATTTAGTACCCCTCGGTCTCTTCAAGTAACTTATACTCATACGATAAATCCATGTTTATGTGTGTGTGTGTGTGTTTGTTTGTGTTTTTTATCTGCAATCGCCGTTGGTGCCAAAAACGCCAACTTGCCACTTTAGCAGAAAACATGTTTGGCTCACTAGCTGTACGTCCGTCCATCCATCCGTCCGTCCGTCCGTTTGACTAACTTGGCTAAAGTAAAGTGGCAACTGAAACGTGGACATGGAAATTGTTCAGGAAACGTACAATTTATTTGAGTTCATTTCTTTTCACCAACAACGTCACTGCTGCTTGTCCAACCTCTGTAATCTAGCGCAGCCACAAGCAGATACTCACACACATCGCCCACAGTCATAGCGCGTTCATTGGCTTTGCTTTTGTCGACAATGTCCTCAGCTCACACTCACACTGTATTCGTTCTCATCCTCGTCATCGTCCTGTTGTTGCTATCGATGTTGCCTACTTTCGATTTTGGCATGTCTGACAGCGTGTGTTCTTTAGTTCGCGATTTGGCTTTGAAAGGCGCCTACTCCTTACTGCTACTCAACTTCAGTTGCCTACAAATTTCTATCGCTGTCGCGGTTCTGTGTTATTTGCCATTGTCTGGAGGCATAATTTTCCTCTACGACAAGAGAAAAAAGCGTAGAAAAAACTTTTTAGTAGATTTTTTCCGCTATTTGTCGTTTAATATAGCTCCTAGTCGTCCTGGCTTCCTGGCTTGTTGATCGTGTTTGCCAAAGTGTAACAACTATTGAATGCTATCTTTTGTGGTTGTCTGCCTGCCTGCATGCTTCTATGTAGTCTCATGCCGGTTTCCATTACCACAATACTCTGTTGAACCTCAACGTTGGTGGGCGTGCAAAATGTGCAAAAATTGCTTATTTAGTTAAAAGCAAAGCCATAAATGCTACCGTGTTGACCTATGTTGACGTTGCTATACGTTTTGCTTTTATTTTGAGCATGCTCTCCAACTCTCCAACTTCTTGCTACGTCGACTTCACTCTGCATGTTGTGCCAAAAAATATGGCAGCTTAATATTTCCGCTACGCGGCATGGCGCTCGCTTGATGTCCTCATTGCTTGTCTTCTTGTAAGCTTTCAACATGGACGCTGACGCTTGTCATACTTCGCGCGTCATATGCTCTTCAAACACCTCTGGCACCTCCTTCCCAAATGTTTTTCATGATTCGTGACAAAACTAAATAAATTGCGGCGCACATATTTGCATAAAAATGTTTCAATGTGTGCGAGTGACAATGAAATTTAAATATTTATGTTATACGCTTAATATTATTAGATTTGCTTCTATACTACTTCAGTGAACCGTAGAAACTTTTGTCCCGAAAATTTATATTGAAACATGTTTGGTCTGTTTTCTCTGTTGTTGTCTTTGACAATAGCGCACTTAAATTATGAAATGGCCATAAAAATACCAAAATATTGAGTCATAAGTTACGAGAAGAGACATTTTTGGTTCTTGGTGTGGAGCTATTTAATTTGTTTGTTTAAGAAAAGTTAATAATATTTTTTTACAATATATTAGTGGTTGGTTTTAAGGTTGTCTATAATCATAGTACGCCGTCGAGCCGTTGACGCTGGCAATTAAATGTTCTCCATGATACCAAAAAGTATGTAGCGCATATTCACCAACATCGATTGGAAAGTGTTGTATTATATAGTTGATGTCCATTGTAAGATTCGTGAGCAACAAGTGTTCACCAGGCTGGATATATTGAAAGAAATGTTAAACTGAAATTCGTCATTAAATTGAGTCGTAATTTTCTAAACTCGCTGGTCAAATAACACGTTAAATTGTGAGCATTAAACTCGTTGATTTACGTATTATCTTCTTTATTGATACTTCAACTGTGTTTTCTAATCATTCACTACTTCATTGATTCAACTCTATACTTAATCATTCCTTTAAGAATTCTACTATTTTATATATTTATTGTCATTCGAAAACTTCAAGTATATAATTTCTTGTTATGGGCCATTCAAGTATTACGTAACGTAATTTGTTCCCTTTTAGCTGCTCTTCCTCTGGTAACACTTCGCCTCAAATTAATACTTGAACGGCCCCTTACTTCAATTATTCTGTTACTTCAATTCGTACACTCGTTACTTAAATCACTCGCTTTTTCATTCACACGCTATTGCGATCACTCGCTACATCTGGCATTGGCTACTTTAATCATTGTACTACTAGCTACTTATTAACTTGTTACACTTACATTATAGGGGCATGTATGATTTGCATTCGTATACTGCTTGCCATATGAGTAAATTAAATTTGTCACCAAATATTTCTTACGATGGCGTAAAAAGTCACATGCGTCGAATGTAATATCATAGAAGAATGGTTTCCAGCCGTTGGCACGTTTCAAAAGCTGATAGTGTACCTATAAGGGAATATATAATTGAACTTTTATTATTGATCAACATTATTAAATATATCAACACTTACAAACGCTGTTTCGATAGTTTTTGTTAACACAAAATCAACATTCATTACATTTTTTTTCGCGACTGATTGCTTTAATCCGACACATCTTGAAATAACCATAACTCGCATCGTACAAATTGCAATCTAGACTCTTGAATTTCATTACAGCAGTGAGCTACAATTATAAGTTTATACTATCATTTTTTATACTAAATAGTACGATAATAATATTTCTTTAAATTATACCTGTAAGCAAAAATACCATAAAAATAATATTGCACAAAATTCAAATCGATAGACACAGTTGGAAGCCATGATTCGATGCGTACTAAAAATATTATATTGAATATTATAAAATGAAATTGCTTGTTTTGTAGAAGCTTTCAGTGTAATTAAACATCTTTGTACATATTTGTATGAGCACGAGTACGAATATAGAGTACAAAATTGCCATGAAACGCTTTATGCTTTTTATTTTTTTAATTATGTTGTTATTCTCGTCTGTTTAGAACTTTAATCAGATCAGATTTTAATTGTTTAGTAAATTATTTGTCATAGAATATGTAATGCTTGACATGAGATTTTGTAAATTCTCTGTTGTAATTATGTACAGGGTCTTTAAATCAAAAAACAGTGAACTGTAAACTTTTAATTTTAATTTCTGAAATTTAACTCATTTTATTTGTGTGAGTCTCTAGTAATCATTCAAATAGTTCAAAACATTCTTTAATCCATTGTTAATTAACTATCAATTTACCATTTCTTCAGAAATGTATCTTACTAGTTAAAATTACAATTATTCGATTAATCATTTACTCGTTACTACATTTTTATATACTTTGGTTACTCATTTTTCTTACTCTTCAATCTAATATACTGGTTCTCAAATTATTCGGTACTCATATGCATTGAATCTATAATTGCTTAATTTTGGAATTCTTTAGTTACTTACTTACATAATCTATTTAGACACTCACTCGATACTACAATTATTCGATTAATCTATTATTAATCTATGCTCGATTTTTCAATTGTCCATTTACAAGTCTCCATTTCAATCATTTACTCGTTACTAAATGCTTCGATTCTTTGAAAATTCATTTGCCCCATGCTTCAAATTCGGCATCTACTCATTATTTCAATTTCTCGTTTATGCATTTTCTCGTCATATTTTTTGAATTTACATTGATTAAATTTTTCAATTTTTGGATTTTCTAATTTTTAGTTTCTTCAATAATTTGTTTAATCATTTCCACGTTACTACAGTCAATTATTTGTAATTACAATATATTTTTTGGTTTACAATTTACTCGTTACTTAGCTAGATGTTCGTATTCACCGCCTATTTTCAGTTTAAACCACTTTCCCAGAAGTGTGTCCCACCCTGTGTTCCTTAAAGAGGCATTTAAATGTACGATTGTTTCCATACATTGCAACTTACTCTGTTCTCTCCATTTATCTTCAAAAACGACCCAGGTCAAATTTCTCTCTATATATTTCTCTATAATATTTCCAAACATTTAAATTGCACTTTCGCTTGAAAACTCAAGATACTTTTATATGCAGAGAAATTTACTCATTTACTCTTTCATTTATACTTTTGCAGAATTTCACAGAGTATCTCACGCAGTCAAAGAAGAAAGTGGCAAAGTAATGAATCACTGAAGCAATGCTTTGGCCTTTTGACTGTTCCCTTGGTCTCACTCCACCGAAACCGCCACTCCAAACTATTATCGTTTCTCATGCTGCTGCGGCTGCTCCTGCTGCACAAACAACTTAAACTCTTAGGTGAACTCGATGACTTCGAGTTGACTTTTGACCGTCAAACATTTTAGTGCTGACTTCGTCCTCGTAGCGAGTACTAGTAGCGAGGCGTTCTCCAAAAAGAACTAAATGCAACAGTGAGGTGCAATCAGTGAGAAACTTTTATACGAAAAAGCAGCATAGTAAATAGCCAAATGTGCAGCAGGCCACGCCTTGCACGCCCACTTAGCGCATCGTCGACTGTATAGGTAGTTGGTGCTTCTACAATTTGTTAAAACAGAAAGTTAAGCGTGAAGTATAGTTTTGAACTTTTTTTTTCTTCTAGCGACAGTTATCGATGGAGATAGTTTAATAAATCGCATATTGGCAAATGTTGACTTCTTGTATATATGATACAAGTATATGTATATTGTAAGTCGAAGCAAAGGCAACAGGCAGTAGTCACAAGTCCTTAATAGATGCATGCATTCTACAGCAAATTGTGTCAGTGTGCAAGTAGTATAAACACAACGAAAAAGCTGCAGAAATGCTACAGATAAAAGGACTACACGAAATCCTTTCCCTTCCACCTCCATTTTATTTTCGTATGCTTCACTGAACAAAATTTCATTTCATTGATATGTCTACAATTTGTTTTTAGAAGCAGCAGGTAACTCTACAGATACTTTAAACTCTTGGAATGTCCTTTTCGCCCATTTTTAAATTTACGTTTTAAATTAACTCGTTTCGCTTGTTGGCCAAATGACTTGACGCGTTCTAATTACGCGCGTCACTTACGTGCTGTTCATTTGTCATGCTGATTGCTCTACTACGAACCATCCTCTCTACACCACTCCTCGCTCAACATTTTTCGCATATAATTATTTCACTTGCTCCTTTCTGTCAAGCACTCCTTACAGTCTTCTCTATTCGTACACTGTTGCGCTAATGTCCTGTATAAATTATTTAAAAATGGCAACAAACAGCAACAACTTTGAATGCCGTCGTCGTAGACGCCGCCAGAGAGATAGTTAAGCGGTAAGCGTCCAAGTGCAATTGGGGCGCAGCATGAATGTGGGAGTAGGCGTGGCATCATAGTACGCTAAACTATGCACCAACGCGCTTACATATTTTAATTAGGAAAAGTTATCTCGGAATTTTTTATTTAACATTTTTTTTACTTTTGTCATCGCATTGTTTTGCATTATTTTTTCCTACCTAAGTTTTTATTTTATTTTTGCAGAAAAAAATGCTAAAAAGTTTAACTACATTAACAGTTTGAACATCATTTTTTCTTTTTTTATACTGCCTGCCCTGCCTCACTCATTGTTAGCATAAAAGTTTTATGTGCACTAAACTTAGTTAGTTGTAGTTGTATGATAACTAGTATAAGCAATTTTATATTGCCTACTTACCCTCCATATTATTTATGTAATGGAAGTTTTATTTTATAGTAATTAAATTAAAAAGTACATGTTCTGTTAAGCTTTTGTAAAAATTAACATGTAATGTCTTCATGCAACATTTACTTTAAGCAAAATGATTTGTTTCAGATGGTGCTTACACTTTACATGTATTATTTTGAAATTATTGTAAATTAGTAGCAGTTTATTCTATTCTGCAGCCAGTACTATGCAATACAACTAGATGTATTCTATATTCACCTGAAAAGAATAGTTAATCTTTTTAGAGATTTCCATTTTTGTTCACTTAATTCACATTTTGTATGTAAAATATTGTTAATTTTGTTAATTAACAATATATCCTCTGCTACATTTTGCAAGTAACATTGCATTAGTAAAATGTTTCCACTTTCCGTTGAAAAATGTTCGTTGTCGTTTACAAGTGAATGGTGTTGTGTCCTAGAAATTATTTCATAGTTAAAAGTATAAATAAATACATGACAGCACCGCGTGAAAGTCTTTTATCACAGAGTTACAAGTGCTGCAAGGGTGTTGCAAGGTGACAATGGTGGCAAAAATACGTTACAACGTTACAATACAACGCCAGAATTACAGCCACAATCACAAGTCACTGTCCCATTGGGGAATATTCGGCCAGATTACTGCAGACTGCAGAAGCTGCAAGGAGGAGGATGCATCATTTCCTCATATTAATTAGACTCAAGCATCTCGAAACAAACAGTTTGGTACGTTCGGAGATCTGTTAAGTTCTGCTAAGTTGGATATTGCGTGGATATCCATATGAATCCCGTTCCGTAGTCACTCTTGTCTATTTTTCGACTGCAACATTTTGTATTGATTGTGTCCTTAGCAACATTTTATGCGTTTAATTCTGTAAAAAACTTTTCATTGCCAACAAATCACAAGCAAGACATATGAGCTATTTTAGCAAAAAGCTGAGAGCTACTATTTTTTGCATACGTTAAAGTTCAGCTAACAAACTCTGAATTCTATTTAACAGATTTTTGCTCATTCATATTTTATGAGTATTAACATTTACAAGTTCTAATTTAAGTTCGATTCATAAACTTTAAGTTGGAACAAAACTGCTGCTTCATATTTATGCTATCTAGTACAATATACAACTATTTTTCTTCAAGGTTCTTTTTTTTGTCTGGGTTGGCAGTTGATGCGGTTTATTTTCGATACATTGTATTCGTATTGATTAGCTTTGCTTTAATATATATTTTGTTCTTAAACTTGTTCGTCGACGACTTTGACAATACATTGTAAAATTATTTATTAGATTAGCTCCGCTTTATAGTTTTTACTTCCGTCTGACCCTTTATATCGCATCTTCATGGCTCATGAAAATGTCTACTAAGTCAGCCAATACATCGGGTCATCTTCAGTTTTTCCTCTTTTGGCTTACGCTGCTGTCTTTGGGTGGTACGTGTCCTGACTGCCTGATTGCGAGTCCTGTGGCCTGGTTTTGTTTTTTGTGCACGTTCATTGCTATTTGTCTATCGGTCTGTCTGTCTGTCTGTCTATCTGTCTGGTCGTCAGTCTTAAGCTTAAAGCAGCAGACAGATTTAACGCATTTTGTTATACAATTTACCTTGAAGTATGCCACTATGCTATACTGTTGATATCTTTTCAATAATCTCAATAAATTGAACAAACAAAATTAATTAATTTTCATCAATTAATTAAATCAAAATCAAACAATTTCATGTTTCACAATGTTGTATTTGCTTTTATATCATCGCATTTCAGTTAATTAGCTTATAATTAAAATTAGCTTGTTATATGTTGAATTAAAATAAACATTTAAATGGTTTAAATTACTGTAAATAATCTGGAAAAACATATATGAGTATATAAAAAAAAGACCAAGTTGGAGAAAAAAAAGTCAAACAGTTTATATAACGTTGTGATGCAGTTAGGCAGCATAAAGTGAAAAAAATAGTCAAGCACATACAGATGCATATAACTATGTTTATATAAAGGGTCTGTCACTTACTTATGTGTCGTTAAAAACTAACTTAGTGACTAACGGACGTTTGTGAGCTACTTGAGCCGTTTGCAAAGTAGTAATTTTTGCTACTTCCAAGAGAAAGGCAATCAAAAACTTCACCCCTCATGAGTAATTCCGCAAACTTTGTATTTTAATTGATAAGCTTTAATTTAAATAAGAGTATGTATCTGTAATTTAAGTAAACTTTGCGCATTGTTTTCAATAATACCTCTTTGACGATTGTTCCCATATATCTATTAATGAGCCTTATTGAAAGACCCTTTCTGTGGATGCACAAAGCAGTGTAAAAAGAATGTACAACAACAACAACAATAAATTAAAAACAACAACAACATAAAAATGCTTTTAAAATGTCAAAGCGAGTGTATGAATGAATAAATGAATGAATGAAAGTGCGAGCGAGTTATGGAGAGGGGAGACAGAGAGAGAGAGTGAGAGAGAGAGAGAGATTAATAACAGAGAGCGTACGTTATAATATTAAAATCTATGAGAATGAAAGTATGTAGGATGTAAAGAATTTACCGCAAAGTCAGCCAAAGCAATGATTTCTCTCTATAAAATCAAGCTGAGAAAACTCAAACACTCACAATTAAACCCACGCAAAGTGAAAAGTGGGTATTCGAATATATTTTTGAAGGATTCCATATATTACTTAAACTGATGTGCTCCGAGCATGTCTCTCTTTCCGGATGCAGTGGCAGATCGGAATGTTGTTTTTTTTTCGTTAGTAGGACTAAGATGTAAATTGTACTTGGTAATGTACAATTTACATCTCCAATAGTAAACTTCGTCTTATTTACTGTCGGTGGAGCTCGGGGCTGTATTACGGTTCCCGCGGGGCCTCACATTAAAATTGTTTTAAGTACAAATTGAATTTAAAATAAATATTCAAATGCAAAGCCCCGAGGGCCCCGCTTGTGAAAAAAAACTACAGGTACTCGCAATTTACGATTTTTCACGGTGCTCTAAGAACTAAGATTTTTCAAGACGCAGGGCCCCGTTTATGTATAATAGCAATTTTCGAGTGAATTTTTTTTTTTTTTGTATAACAAACGGGCCCCGTAGCCCGGCTTGTGATATTTTTATTTGTTGTATTTTTTTATTTTTATTTTAAGTAAAAAATATACCACTCGAGGCCTCGGGGCCTCTGACTAGGCTGACCAATACTTTCGGTGTACTAATCCATGATGTTCTTCTATATTGTTATTTTAATGTGGCAGAATATTAGGGAAATTATGCAACGCAAAAAGAAATATATTTAATATTACATATTAAAAACATTCTCATTAATTGTGAGCAGTTTTGATTCTAGTGCGGATCAGATTCGATTGTTACTCTACTATGGAATCTGTCATAAATTTTGGAAAACAAAGCAAGAAGTACGAGTTGAAGCTCAGTTTAATGCAGCAGCGTAAAATGAGGAGTTGAAACTTAGAGTATAGTGCACACATGGCAAAGTAGTACTTATCAAAAATCGCTTTGATATTTTTTTGCTTTGCATGCAATTTGTGTGGGTTTTTGTAATTTTTTTGACATTAATTGCACGCTCAAAGTGTTTAATACACGCAATTGTATATAAAATTTAATTTTGCTTTATATAAACTCTTTTTTTAAACAATTTTCAGCAAAATTAGCTTAAACGCCTGCAGGTATGCAATGCTTATTTTGCACTAATTTCTTTGTGCTAATATATCTAAGCAGTTCACTGCACTGCTCTCACCACTGACTAGATTTAATGCAATGCAACTTGCAAATGAACTACGCTGCGTTGCAAGGCTGGTGGTGGTGCTGCTGCTGCTGCTGATGATGATTATGAAAATCTTGATGAGCTCGAGTTGTTTCAACACTTTTCCCTATTTGAGTATTTTTTTTATTTTCTTTTTATTTTGAAGCTGTCTGTACTGTTTAACCATTTGCCCCATGCGATCCATTGCTGGCGGTTGGTTGTTGGAGCTGTCAGTGAAATGCTCAGAAATTATGCATGCAACGCTGAAGATGTTGTCGTCCTCATTGGAGTCATCATCATACTCACTCTTGTCTGTGGCGACTGTTGCTGTGGCTGACAACGTTGACGTTGGCGCGTCGTGAATAATTTTGGGTCACTTGACGGCAGTTACTCATTCGCGTTGGCATTGTTTTCCGACACACTCATCTTCGCAACGCTTTTGAAGAGTGATGGCATGAAGTACTCCTTTTGCTGCTGCTGCTGCTACATCTGCTCTCGCATTCGCTTTAACTTTTGCTTTTTTGCGGTCGCGTTTTTCATTGTCGGCATGTCTCTGCGGCATTTTTCATTGCTTTCTGCCGCTCGACACGCTTTCCACGCGCTTTTCCACGCCTTTTTAGCTCTGGACTAGCGTCATTTTCGTGCTTATTTTTCCCGAGTTGCTTTGGTATAATTTTCCATGGTTTTTTTCGGGGCTTTATCTTAAACGCTTTTAAACCGAAAAGCGACGTAATTAATTAAGCAAGGCAACCCATTTGGCGTGCGCGGCTTTTCACAGAGCATTTCAGCGCGCCCATTGTTATGCAATACGATGCTGATCTGCGTGCCACGGCGTGCGTCGAGTTGACTTAAAGTGGCAGCAACAAATACTAATTTAGTTGTCACTAAATTTCAATTAAGATGAAAGTACGCGCAGTTCAGTTTGTTCGACTTTCAAATATCCTGTACCCTGCCTAAGGGTCTTTAATTCAACCAGATATTTGTATGGGAGTTATTGTTTATAGTGATTTGAATTGGATCTATGTGGAGAGAAAACTACAAAATTTTCAATATTAAATGTGGCAGGTTTGGGTGGGTGGGCACATTAATTTTATACACTATAACTGAAGAAGGTATAATAGAGTCTGAATTTAAAGTATTATTTGTTCTCGCAAGAGCTGTTTACATGGAAAGTATTCGATATAATATCTATTAACGGTAATTAAAAGTTTCTCGACCTGGTCAGTAAACTATTAGTAATGATTTTTTCTTAGCTTATCCCCCCGCTAGTTCTTTGTACTCTGGTATACTTATAGGCTAGCTGGATGTGTATCCCCTATATATAGTTTTAACCAGAATTGAAATGTCAACTTGCCCCCTATGGTTGCCACTTTGCTAGCGCCGCTTTGCTATTCAGATCATGATAGTTGGCGTCTACAAAATGCATGTGTTCCTGGATACCTTCACTTAGTCAATCATTTGACATATTTACCATACATTTTTAACTAAATTGATATGTTTAGCATTTACTTTCCACTGATTTGTGCAAACTTTCATAGATTTTTCATACCACACTCGAACTTACGGCCTAACTGCTACATATCTCTGCGGAGTCTTATTTTCTCATCACATTTCAACTCAACTGACAGCCTGCATAATAATAATAATTTAATAATATAGTGCATATTTTGATGTGAAAAGTTTTTGAGCCGACGTTCATATAAACTCTTGCTGGTACATGTGTTCGGCATGCATTTTATGTGAATTATTTTCAACTAACTTTGCCTGCCACAAAGTGCTGCATATTCATAGAAACTTTTCAGCTAACTGCCCAGCGAAATGCGCTCGGTTGCCATTCAAAATGAAAAGAAGTAGAATGTAAAGCGCGTACATTTTTTTGCGTTGCCTATTTACAGGCGCTTTAAATAAGTATCGCACAAAATGACAAGCTCCATGTCCAATGCTAATTTGACGCCATTTTGTAGTTAGTTCGTTGGCATTGCTGTTTGGTACAACTATAAAACCCATCTCGACCACAGATTTTTCTTTTCTGCCTAAGTTCATTGAACTCTCCTCAAATGTTTATGTGCACAATTTATCTAAAAAAACCAAAAAAAAAAAAAAAAATTGGTTTTTAGACTTTTTCAAACTCTGCTTATTTATGCTGAAATAGCTTTGCGCATATTAATTAAGAAATATTTAATGAAGTTCATTTAGTACATTGATAGTTATTTGTATTGAAAGCTGATACTAATTATGCAAACATTTTTATTTTCTTTGCTCTAATTGAAAAAATAATTTAAAAAAACTTATTAAAAAAAAAAACAAAAATTGGCAGTTAATTAATATATTTTGCATTTTAAACGTAAAGTTAACTAAGTATTAATTTACATATGATTTTTATTTTTAGCTTTCACATTTCGTTGGCTATCAACAAATTAATTAACAGGTAAA
Organism: Leucophenga montana; assembly: GCA_035044765.1. Lineage (NCBI taxonomy): Eukaryota > Metazoa > Arthropoda > Insecta > Diptera > Drosophilidae > Leucophenga > Leucophenga montana. The sequence goes on along the minus strand of JAWNNQ010001104.1, from coordinate 1,286,481 downwards.
TGTTTTTTAATACGATATATTTTTTTAGTGCTTGTATATGCATAGTTGTGTTTAAGTATTAAATTTAAAAATAATTCATATTTTTATGATCTATAATTGCAATTAAATGTAAGATTTTTCAACTAAAGTGACAGAATCAGCTGTTAAATTTTTTAGAAAAAAAATCCTGCTATAGATGCTTTAACACAACTCTGTAGACTGACTAGCATAGATTAGAATGATTTTGTGCAAATGAAAACAAACTTTTAATATAAATAATAAAAAAATAAATAAAAACAAGATATAATGTAAAAAAGCTAATGTCTAAAACTGCAGACTATATTTATGCGGGAATATTTGTATGAATACCATTCTTACAACTCTTCATATACATATGTACATTTGATCGCGTAAAACCAGCGAGTAAGAACAATCGACAAGAGATACTGAAGAAACAAGAAAAAGAAACATCGAGTGAAACTAAAGCAATGAGTGGGACTATTCGCCGAGAATGACTAAGACAACGAGTTAGACTAAAGTTGTGAAAAAAGTAAAGCAACGCGTAAGATAAACGTCTCGAGGAAGTAAACCAACGAGTAAGTGGAAGTTGTGAAAATTAACGAAACATGTAATGCTGACATCAGAGTGCGCGCTAGTAGCGATATAATGCGTGAAGCGATAATATTTTGTGCTATAAGCAATGCTAGATGATGTCAGAGTGATAGCTATTTATATTCCTAAAAAAATCTATTATAAAATAAATATTCATAAAAATATTACACAAACAACAAAATCATACAAATATGAAACGAGAAGAGGAAGAATCAACAAATGAGTTTCAAAATTGCTTTTTCGCTTTGATATCACTCTATCGTTTGAACTCTACGATTCTACTTTTGCACTTTTTGAACGATCTCATAGGAGAGTACAATTAGTGGTTTGTGGTGCGATATAGCGCCGAATTATCGTATCGCTTCTAGCATGCTCTTTGACGTCAGACTAACAGAAACTCCATGAAAAAGTAAAGGAACGGGTAAGATAAAGGTTATGAAAAAAGCTAAGCAACGAGTTTGCGAATCGTCGTGATAAAGAAAAGCAACGAGTAAAAAAACGTCTGCTTTATTGACGATTTTAACGATCATTAAACAACTTCTTTTAATGTTGATTCTGCTTGAGTATTGTTGTCGTTAATTTTGAATTTACTCTGTCTAATCTATCGGCACGATTTTTTTTTTGATACTTTCATGCCATTAGCTGTTTTTGTATCTTTTACAAGTTTTACTACTTAACCCGTAGGGTAAGTAAGGTAATTTGTGGGAAATATAGATCAGTGCTACCAATATCAGATTTGGTTCCGGTTTTGGTACGAACCGAAACGTGTGTTTCGGTATAAGGATTTTAACTGATTCCAATTTATTTCTGTATTCAGTTTCGGTACAGTTCTTAGATTTTAGTTTCGATTTACCGGTACGGTAATGGTACTGGTCCATATTATAATTCTTGATAAAAATAAAGAGAATAATTACTATTGCCAACGTTCCAAATATCATATATCAAATTAAGAACATATTATGAATATTTTTTGAAATATCATTTATTCAAGAGTAAATAAAAATATACAAAAATTTTAATACTCTTCGCACATAGTGTGAATTTTATCACGGAGTTTGTAACGCATTAAAAAAACGCATTAAAAGAAGCATTGAAGATCCCATAAAGTATATATATGTTTGATAAGCACGACGAGACGAATCAAACTATTTTTGAGATACCTATCTGAAATGGCGTATGGATAATTCCTACGTTCCCAGGCTGAACATATGTCACAACTAGCTTGCAACGTTCACTTTTAGGCGTTGCCATCTTACAAACCCACAGGCCAATTTTCGAATTCTGTATGAAATGTTTTTGCGTCCAGCCGCTTCCTAAGCTGATTCATAATAATCTTGACACGTGGAAACCAACGCTCTACGCTTACTTGCGTAGTTGGAAACGCGAGAGTAACTTTTGAAAATTCAAATAGTTGTGTGAAAATTTGTGCATTTTTCTAACCTTATATAATATTAATTATTTTCCTTTGAACATTATGCACAAGTTCTGAGAAAAAAATAAAAGTGAGAACCGAAACTATACCGGTACAAATATTTTGGTTGCGTTACGATTGTTTCATTTTATATTATTTCGGTAAAACGTTCCGGTTTTGAAAACATTAAAATATCGGTTCTGATTCCGGTTCTCAATTTGAATTGGTTAATTGCGGTTAACGATTTCGGACCCGGTTGCGGTTTTATAGCCTGCTGTAAGGCGTTATCGATAGCACTGGCAAACAATTATTGAAACCAAAATAAATGTATTTTCTCGGTTTTAATATAATTATACGTACTTCCATTTATTTGCATATATATTTAAATATATTTCTGTACAGTGTCTGTTGCTGTCATCCGTAATTTTCAGTTGCACTTTTTTCTTTATAAAATTTTGCTCTTGTTTTTGTTGGCTTTTGTCACCGCAAGTCGATTCAATTATGCATACGCAATAAGGACGACAGCAACGAAAATATAAATAAAAATTTAACCACTTCGAGAATGAGTTTGTTGGTAGTTGAGAGTTCTATATTGAATTTCGTTGTACTGGGTTACAATTCACAACATTTACTGACAGCACTTGTCATACATATGTACAATACTATGTATATGCGAGTTTGTATACTATTTTGAAAGATATACTCGTATGCTTAAAAACACATATCATCAATACATATTCAATTCATATAAATTGCATACACCGCCGGGCTGACTGTCCGCTGCACTCTGACCCCTTGCCAGCAATGAGCCGCAGGGCTTTTTTATGCCTCACTTAAATGTTTGCTTTCTGTATATATTAATTGAATAAATTAAGTGAAAATCCGTGCTTGTTATTTATATGTATGCAAATTGCTTTTTTTCGCTATATATTTTTATATGATTAACGCGACGTATGCTTAATATTATTAATAGTAAGTATGTATATATATAGCATAAATAATATCGGTCATGTTTGATTTGTTTAAAGCACTTCCTACTGTCTGATTATATTAGCATAGCAATAAAGGAGTGTGTGATTAATGTGAAATTAATATTGTTATTATTAATGTATGCGAACAAAAAAATTACTTGTTTATTTCAACGCCTTAAGGCGCACTTTGACAGGTGCTAATTATCCTGCGATGTGCAAAGAAAATAAAAATTAAATATAAACTGTAATAGCTTAGCTTAAAACACACATACACAAAGGAGAACCTTTTCGGAGAAACAAGCCAAGCGATGAGCGAAACTTGTAAATGTGCAAATAATTATCTAAATAATTGAAAAAGGATACTAAAAAGGATACCAAACGTAAATAGACTGTCAACAGTTTAGCAAACGGTTCCACCCTAATGTTGTTGTTGTTGATTTTGTTGATGCACGCTATGTCGCATGGAAGCACGAAAGCAGCAGACAGTATCCATCCAGGACGAAGGATATACACCTGAAGTTAATGCGCTGCTTTTGCTTGGGCGCGTGTTAAACTTTAACTCCGTTTGCTTTTATGTTTTTTTTTCTTATTGTTTTCTTTTAAATTATTTTTATCAGCAATAACAACAACAACAATATGAAGGAGAAGAAGTAGGAAACCGACAAACCAGCAAAAAGCAAAGTAGCAAGCAAGCAAGCAAGCAAGCTAGAGGATGAACCAGCAAAAAGGATAAAAGCAGCAGCAGAAGTTGAACAACAAAGCTCGAGCGCACTCAAGACAAACGCTTTATGTGCATTGCTTGACCAGTTTGTTGCCTTTTATTATTTTTTTCCTTCTTATTTCCTTCAACTTTTTATCATTTTTTTTTTTTTTGACAAAGTTGTGCATTTCGTATTTGTTTCGCTCACTTTATTGTTGTTGTGCACTTCATGCAAAGTGTTCAAGTGCGTATGATTAGTTTGTTGGAAAGTTTGTAACGCAATAAAAAGCATCGTCGTTGTCATAGTCGGTATGATTATCGTTGTCAACTTTGAATTCAATTCAGTCATTACAGCGTAAAGGAATAAAAAAAAGTATTGCATGCTTTTAAATGCTGTATTTCAACTCGTGGCACTATGGGGAAAATGTATACTTTTTGTGGAATCAATTACTAACTTAAAGATTATGTAAGTTTTATGTGTCTAGTTTTTTGGTTAGATCGAGTTTTGGAGAAGGCGGTGCCACCGCTGCCCTTTTTCTGCATTTTCCGCCTTTCCTTTTTTCTGCATTTTTTTTTTGTAATTTATTTTTTTTCCAAGATTCTAAAATATATTTAAGAAAATTTAAAAAAAAAAAAAAATTGGTTCAGATTAGTTACTTGTATAGAATGTTTATAGTACTTGTATTTTTTCTGGTTTTTATGCGAACTAAAGGGTACAATAGCTTCGATTTAAGCCCATCACATTCGCTACGCTTAATTTTAATATGTGATTTTTAATTTCTGATCTTTAACTCCAAACTTTGTTAGTGTTGTGAAGTTGAGAGCACAAACGAGTTTGAGTTTTTCGATAAAGCTTTTGCACTAACTTCACTTTTTCTATTTCATTCTCTCTTGCACCCACTTCCGCAGCTACAGTTAAGCTATCTCCTTCGTCTTAATGTTTGCTTAAGGTTGTGTAAGCCAATTAGTTCTTAATTTGCAATTTGTTTTGGTGCAGCACAAAACGAAGTTAAAATAAGGGAACAACTAAAAAAGTATGGAAAAAAGGAGTCGAAAGGATATTCCGCTACTACCATAGCACAAAACAGTAGAAAAAAATGGCGCATTAAGTATAAAAGCAGCGCTGCACAGCAGACAAGCATATTTAAAAACTTTTGTTGGCAACTTTTGCCTCAGCATTAGAGAAAGAGATACGAAAAAACCGTAGCAAAAAATCCAAAGATACATAAACTTTTTGTATTAATTTTTTTAAGTGAAACTTTTAACTGGATTAATTCGCTTTTATTCTAGCGCTTAGCGCAACTCATGGTATGCTAAAGTATGTAAATGCTCAAGTTGAAATTCTAATTGGAGTTTTTACAAAGTTTTTTTTTTGCTTTGTTTTCTGCTCGCCCTTTTCGAGGGCACTCATATTGAAATAGCAAATTTTTAAACGTTGTCAATTTTTAGCTAAAATAATATATCAAAAATTTTTTCATATTCAATATTTTTTATAATGTAAGAGCAGCTCTCTCATAAATCATGCAATCGCATTTTGTTCGCCTTTTAGATGACACAACATTTCGTATGCGCAATAAAATAGCAAATTAATATTTCATTTGTGCTGTTTTTTTTGTTTTTTTTTTTTTTTTGTACCCATAAAATAAAGCATCTTACAGATACATTGACACACAAACAGATACAGATACACTAACACGTGGCTGTGTCACAGAGCGACTGCTTGTGGTACGCAATAAGAGAAAACCTGTCATAAAAGTAAATGTCATAAAACGTCATGCTGGGAATACGTAAACGCATGCAAAATAAGTATATATTCTATAACATCATAAAGACAAAGTGGAGTGGAGTGGAGTTTGTATTGTTGTTGGAGTTGGAGTTGGAGGCGGTACATAGAAGCACTATATGCACAACACAGCATTATACTACAATAACAACAACAAATCAGTTATAGTGTGTCACTTGATGGTTTAAGCGTGGGTGGCTTCTAAAGTGACATATCATAAAAAATCATACGACTGCGTGTTAGAATAGTTTATATTATACTTTGGGTTCTAATGAATTAATTATACAGGATTTGTTTAAAAATAATGGTACGAAGGTGTAAGCGTGTATTTTTCATGCATGTTTATTTCTATTGTGCGAGTAAATATTTTTAAAACCTTCAACGGATTTAGATAAAACTTAGATTGTGCACATCTGCAAAGTAACTACCTTTGTTGTTGAACGCCCTTCGTCATTAAAAAAAGCAACATCAGCTTTTATGTGATTTTCGAGGGAATTGGATGATCGCATATTGCAATGCTTAAATATAAATTGAACATCAACAAATTTTGTCTGCTTATAAAGTGATAAAATATATTCTAATTTGAAAATTGAGTTTATGTAATATTTTTTATGTATCCTCATATTCCATACACACCTTATTGTAGCAAGCATATTGTAGCATGATGCGACTTTTTTAAGGCTTTGCGAAATGTCAGCAAAACTGTAGGTTGAACACTTTTTGTGGGCTTGTGGATTGAGCACCGTTTTTTTCCTTGCTCTGTAATTTTTAGTTTTCTATTTATTCTATTTTCCTTTAGCATTGAATTAAATAAAATATAAAAATGTTACATGTATGCGGAAAAGTTCATTGGGTCATTGTTCTAGAGTTTTGGGTACTCTTTCGACTTCAGTCTACCAATGTAGAATCTACAAGCCTCTTACCGAAAAACGATTATTTATTTTCAAACCACCCAGGATATCTGTTTTTCTCGGATAATCTGCAAAGATGCGTTCGGTCCTCGCATCTCATCTCTGCTCATACATACACACCCAATGTTAAGTTTATCAACGACACTGAAATGTCAGAGAAAGTGAAATATTTCTAAGTAAATAAAATACGAGCTGAACAGAGCAAACAACAACAACAAAAACATTGAGTTGCATAAAAACAAAATGAAGGCAAAACAAAATGTACGCCAAGCAGCAAAAGGACGAGGATAAGGATTGGTAACAGAGGACCAGGCATAGAAAATAAAAAAGGGAAAGCAAATAAAACGCAAAGCAACACAACACAAACATGACATAAACATGACATTTGACTTTTGTTTCTTTTTTGAAATTTTACTCTTATTTTTTATTTGCTAACTTGGGTGCCTTTGCTCCAAACCCCAAATACACTTTCCCCCATACGGTTCTTCACGAAATTCCCATGTGAGCTACCGCCGCCGCCCATTTACACGTGACTTTTAGAATGGCTGACTGTCTGACGGACTGATGCTTAGCTTAGCTTAAACCTTTTTCTGTGCGCTAAATTTTTTCAGAATATTATTTCATAATTTTTTTTTCTTTCTTCGACACGGCATCCTTTGTCAAGAAATTATTATATAAGCTGTCGACGAGACGCCAACGCCGTCATTGCTCTTACACGCGATATGCTGCCTAAAAGATAGATCCAATGCGGGGAGTCCGGGGAGTCCGCATAAGTGTTTTTCTCCGAAATACAACAAAAGTGTGGAATTTATTAATTTAAAAGCCTTTCAAAATAATTTACGCGCCAATTTTGCAAACTACCAAAGCCGTTGTCGACGACGGACGTCGTTGGACGCCGTATTTGGAGTTATCCTGGCAGCCATTGTTTGTCGACAAATGTTATTAAAATATACGCGATATGATATTTTATGTTTACATATACGTTTATGCTTGTATATCCATAGGTACTCGTAGTATGGTTTGCTTTCCAATTGTTGTTGGCTGTCGACTTAATTACAAAATGCTTTTAAAATGCTAGTCCAGTGAAGCGGTTGACTGAATGAGTTACTGAGTGACTGAATTGCATGCAATGTGATTTTCATGGTTTTTTTGTTTTTATTATGTTTAGTCTACAGGTGGTCGTTTGGTCGTTACGATATGCCATCAGTATTCATGCAGTTTACAAGTATGCATTATAACTACTAATTTGCTTTTTGAATTAGTAAAAAAAAAAAATTATTAAATAGACGGGGGACAGGGCCGCCTTTGCAATTTTCATCATTTGAACGTTTGTATGAACGCCATTATTGCTTTGAGGCTTTGGTAAATATTTTCGCCTTGCACTTTACAGTTCGCCTGTCAAAAGTGTTTGAAAATAACAGAGGGGCTGCACATTCTGCACTACACACCTATTTGAAACCTTGAGCGATTTAAATATGGTGTGTACTGCGTGAATTGGTTTTGCAAATTAGTATTTGAGGCAATGTAACGCATGAGTTCTATTAAATTTGGTGTACATTGAACTCAAAATTTTATTCAGTACAAAAAAGTATCGAAGTTGAAAGTTTTTGGTACAAGCTTGTATTCCTATTTATGTACGCTACACATAGTTCAATTTTAGTTACAAATTTTAATTTAAGCAGCACAGTTAAGCGTGTTATAAAGTGTGTTAATACGAAAAAGAATTTTATAAAATTCGTATTTGTTGAACAAATCCAAAAGCTTAAAAATGCTGAATATAAAGTAACATACTCTATCTTAGGGCGCCTGGTGTACTCATTATATGGAAAGTTCTCTGCTTACTTATTGGTTCGAAGACCTGTCATACAATAACGACAGAATAGGGACTTTATACAGAAAAGACTGAGGTGAAAATATATTTTAAGGCATACCGATCGTACCTTGTAGAATCATAATTCTGCCCAATGTTAGGGCACGATTCGTGTTAGATGCATAAAAGATTACTCATTAAATTTATTTTAGCTTTCATTGTTGAATATTGAAATTCATTGATGTAACATGATATTTCATAGTGTCGTAATCACGAAAACCTGTTTTCCCCATATAAAATATTGTTACTAATTAAAGTGGAGTAAGCATAAACGGCGATACTGAACTGTGTGCGCTTGAACTTGCTATGTGTCGAGTATATTATTTTGTGTTCGCTTCATACTTTATTTGAACTACCAAAGTGTTCTTTCGGTTGGTTTATATTTGGCATTGTTTGATAATTTATCTATTGGGGATCGCGCCGAGTATCTTGGTAAAGAAGCAAACTGCCTGACAATTATGTATCGGTCTGCTTACGTGAGCTGATGTTAAGGTTTCCCTCATGGGCAATTAGACGTAGTGACAGGTTGCTAGATCAGGATAAGACAGAATTTAATCTTTATGAAGGTATTTCATAAGCGGAGGAAGTCGTTTCCATAGTGATAAAATCGAATCTCTGTGGTCTAAATTTGAAAATTGATTTCTATATTATATTTTTTCTATTTACGTTGCAACATCTCATATTACTCATATTAGTATAGAAAAGCTGCTTATGTTTGATATTAAACAAACTTTGTAAGACTGAAGCCCTTGTTCTCTTGCGTACGTCCCGTACATAATCAAGTGACGTAGCGACTTTACTAGCCAAATCTATGATGAGGAGTCCAGAGTTCCCATGAAGAGTACGAACCATTTCTCTAGCTTATTTGACTGAAGTAAACTTCTTCCATCGCCCACTTTCAACTTTTTTGTCTGACATTAATCTTTCCTTGAAGTTTAAATTGATGTGCTACTTTATAGATAAAATGTCAATTTCAGTTTATTCGTCGTCATTCATATAAGCTAAGCTCAATCCGACATATTGTTGCAGATGCATTGTAGGTGTGTCAATGCCTGATGTTGCTGAGCTCTACTCAACGTGTTGAGCCCAACATTTTGGTCATTATTATTAGCAGAAAAGAGAGCAAATACACGCAAATAAACGCTCTCAGCATTATCAAATGGTTTTGAACTGTTTTGTATTGTCGCTATAAAAGGACCACAGGAAGGACCACTAATAGTTATAAAATGATGTGCTAAAATAAACTGAATTTATTATTTCGGATTCGGTTTCGTGAAAAATGGTCGTCTTTCACTTTCAGAATTTGAATTCACTTGGAATTGGTGTTATGAAATTCCCATTCTCAAGGTCTGGTAAATTCAAACCGTGAGTTTCTTCTGAAAGTTATTTACGGACCATTTTAACGAAACCAAATCCGAACAGGTATTCTCATTCGAAAATCGGAGCACGCGATAAGACAGATCAAGCACATAATTGAAGATAATTTGTTCAATTGGTTATTATGCGAGATTTAAAGAGTTTATTATGTGTCAATCAATAGTTCAAATGATCAGGGCCAATGCAAATGCAATTCAAAATATTTCGAAAATACACGTGTCTACAACAGCAACAATAATAAATGCTACGGAGTGTCCATATCGAAATTCATATTCAAACTGCCATTTGTAAATCCATATTTGAGCTGCCAAAGAGCAATTGTAAAATAAATAAGCAAAATATAAAATTTTCATAAGCGCGACAATAAGACAGTCTGACACAATGGTATAAAACGGATACTATAGGGAATAACTTTTCAATTTGCGCTATTAATAACACAATTCAGATTATATGTATACAAAATAATAAATATTTTACTTCAAGGTGAGCGCAAATAGCGATAAATTCAAATGGTTGTTTAGCGTGAAAAGGACGAAGTAGGATAAAGTGTGTAGAAGACCCTTAGTGCAATTTTACGTAGCAAAATTAATTTTAAATTATGCATGAACTGCAATGGATGAACCAAAGAACGAACGATTGAAAGAGGGATTCAGTGAATAATAGGACAAAAGGACGAAATTGCAAAACGAAGCTAAGAAACGCTGAAATGAAATGTAATGGTACGTACTTGTAGTACGAAACGAATAGTGTAAGGACTAAGTCTGTCCGTCTGACTGTCCGTCTGTCTGTCTGTCTCTATGTTGTAATGGTATACAGAAACCGCCAGGGATTTGAGTACATTTTGCAGTTGGCAGCATTAACCCAGAAAAATCTTAAAATGTGAAAGAGTGAGTTTTAAGATTAAGTTTGAATGCTATTATAACTGCTTGTTTCCGTTTGTCCTTGTTTGCAGCACTGCAAGAGCTGCTGGCGAATTAGCGCTGTAAATTTAATTTTTGTAGACGCAAAAATGCTGTTTTTTCAAAAGAACGAAGACGACGAAAAGTAAATGCAGTTGCGGCAAATTTAGTTCTAGAAAAATGCAACCGTGTACTGCGATTAGTTGAAAATTTATGTTAAAATTCCGCAGCACGTAGAACTGCAACAGGAACTGCAGCATGTTTTTCATTTCTTCACTTGCTGCATATTCGAGTGTCCTTGCTTTTCTTTTCTTTTTGTATTTTTTCCTTTTTGGTCCTTTACTACTCTTATTGCTTCGTACTTCTTTGCATTTATTGAGTAATAAAATCGTAAATTTCAGTGCCGCTTTTCCCCCGCATCATCCTTTTTCGCATAAAATACAAACCGACATTCAACAAGCTACAAAATACTTTTATTGCTCGCCATGCCAGCTAGCTCAATGCTCTGTTATCCTGCCAACCTGCTCTGTATACTTGCTGTATTCATACTGGCTACAGGTGCGCTATAAACTGTGCTGGCCTGGCCTCAATTCGCTAACCTAACGTGCCCGCATATACTTCCTTGTCATTCTATCCAAATTTGCTCTAACGAGCCGTAGCCGTAGCACTCGACTCCGGGGCACTCAAGTCGCGACAATGCTTCTCCCTCCCTATTCTCAATGACCCCTTATGCGCTGAAGTCAGCACATTCCTTTGTGTGCCATTGTCGAAAATTGAATTTCAAATTATTTTCACACCGTGTGCAGCAGCTTCAAAGCCAGCTTCAACGCCCATCTAAAGCCCTTAAACGAAATCGAGTCGGATTCTATCTTCGAGCTACAACTTTATACACTTCATCTGCCTAGCTCTTCCACTCGTTTTCTATTCTTTTCAGTTGAATTCCATTCTGTCGTAATCGCAGCATTATTAATTTTTTATCGCCTACTTGTGCGGCGATTTTTTGCATTTTTATTGGAAATTAAAAATGCTAATGTATCTGACTCTGATACGCTTTTCCTTTCACTTTTACTTGCCTGATTTTTATTTTTTTGCTAGAGTATTTGTTCGTTTTGTTTTTTCTTGACTTTATTAAGTTGGCTTTGATCTTGCACGCAATTCTCGCCTGACTCAATGCTGTCCATACTTTGTTTTTATGACTTTGTTCTAGAATTTTATGCACTGAGGTGTTAATGATCTGTCAAATTATTATTTGCTTTTCTTTTCATTTTTTTTATTTTATCATTTTCTTATTTGATGCCTGCTCGTTTAGTGCTTTGAAATTGTTTAGTTTTTTTTTTTTTGTAGCAATTGGTTTTTATTAGCTTTGCCCATTGGTTTCAAGATAATTTCTAGTTTCAGTTGAGTGTGCTGTTATTAGAATTGTTTTTCTTGCTTATTTTTTCCTTCTGAGAAATTTTTGGCCAATTAAATGTAATTTTTTTTTTTTGCGAAAACTTTTATGAGTAGCTCAAATGGAATAGGCGAAAGCTTATAAAGTAGTCCATGAAGTAGTCAAGTGAGTGAAACTAAAGTATAACTCAAATGTGCAACTTCAGTACATACACACAAAACAATTTTTGGGAGTGGTTCAAAAAGTATTTTTTATATGAAAAAGAGGAAATTTCTTATTATTCTAATTTCTAGTTGTTTTTGTTCGGTATACAAACGTAGAAAAAATTCAAATGTATGTTACCCTTTATAATCGACCTTAGAAGGTCAAATACAGAAATCATTAGCTCTGAGTTCACTTTGAAATATATTGTATATCATATATGTTGTCTGACTAGTCTTATTTCTTTCTAATCCTACAGAATCGGGTCGCACAATCTGAGTTTAAGTTCTTCCAGACTCTCTGTTTCGTTTACACACACTTATATTTATCGTTTCAAATTCTGCTTTTGTAAATTATATAAACACGAAATTATTTTTTTAATAATCAAAAAACCCGGCAAAACACAAACACTTCATTGAAAAAAATTATCAGCCAAAAATTATGCTACGATTTTATTTTAGCACGGTTTTCATTATTTTTGAAGCATACTTTTATCGAATATTTTGTCAAGCATTTTGGTTTAAATTATATCTTTTCTATTCTTAGAGTTAATATATAAACACTCTCTCTCACAATTAAAACGATTCTTAGAACACTTCATATGTTAAAATCCATCAAGCCACTTAGGAGCGCGCAAAATAAGTATACACACATGTGTATACACGTGCACTAAAAAAAAAATAAAAACATTACCTTCCCTGGGACAGTTTGGTAAAAAATCGAGTTGATTCATGCGAATGCGAGAGTGGCATCAATCGCAAAATATCAAATATCCTGTTTGCATAAAATTAGTTTAAGGCCAAGGCATTCAAGCTCATTTAGTGCAAAGTCCAATTACTGAGCATAGCAAATAGCCTCTCCAAAGTTGAGTTCCAGATATCATCTCGCAGAATTTTGTTTAAATAGAAAAGTAGCTACTCACTGTAGAACGGTGGTGCCAATTTTTGTCGATTTTTGCCAACAGAGCATCCGGAATCATCATCCGTTGTTGAGTATCGTAAAAAACAAAATTTGAAAAGAATTTAAATACTTCGTAAATTATAGTGCCTCTAGGACACCATCAGTTTTAATAAGTACTAAAGAAGCACTGATCTACAACAGTATTTCCAATATAAGCAATGACGACAGTGGTTTACTCTGTTCGCCTAAACGTTACAAATAACCTCTTAACATTCCTAAGAAAAATTGATTTCAGACATTTTTATTTGCAAGCCAAAATAAATTGATTGTCACCTGCAGAGATTCGGATAGCCCTGTCCTCAGTGAGAACACTTCATGACTGGAACAACTGGTCACTGGTTAGACAAATGTTATACTTCATTATGAACACTGTAATTGTTAGATTCAATGATAGCTAAAGTCTTCTAAACACTCACATTCTTGTAGAATCCTTATCAAGTTAGAACTCAACTTTTTAAATGATCAGATGTATCAATAATAAGTAGAATTATTGGTTTTAAAAATTATGTAATCGATTGGCAGATAGTGTTAAGTAAATGAGATTATAAATATTCAGAAGAGAATAAGTGCACTTCATTAAATTTTTAGTCAGATTCGAGTTTCAAAAAATACTCAGCATTGGAATTAGTGGAGTGGAGCTTTGTTAATTAGATTAGTGGATACAATACCACTCACATCTCTAGGTATAAGTTTACACAGTTTTATGCAAGTTGCCTTTGAATCATACTTCTAAACTAAAGAAATTTCCACTGAAAGTGATGCCAATTTCTGTACTACCCTCGCATATATATGTACTCCAATTAAAAAAGAGTACGCAAGAGCCACATTTGGCGTCCGCCTAAAAGAAAATAAAATAGAAAGAAAATGTGCTCAAATTGTTTAAAAATTGGCAAAAGATTGCAAAAATTATGGTAGAGCATAGTTAAGCAATGAATTCGTACGACTTTTAATTGTTTGCGCGCGCATAAAAGCTGCAATGACGCAGACAATGCCGAAAAATGGTGATGGCAAAGGTAACGGAAGCAGCGGCACCGACTAGACTACCAAGAAGAGTGCTTGCGCCCGAAAGCATGCAACGCGCAATAATTATGGCGCCTGTCGCTGGTGTTTCAAACAAAAACAACATTTTTGAAAGAGAATAGTAAGTGAGACAAATGGCGCGAAATTAATACTAGTAGGGTATGTAGGGTGCATACTTTTTGTATAGAGCGAGCGCAATGCACTTAAAAACTTTTAACAAAAATTAAAAACAAACTGGCTGTCTGCAACAACTACAAATATCTATATAAATATGTATTGTGTATAGCAGAGCAGAGTAGATATAAGTAGTTATAGACAAACTACAGCAAAACAATGGCACAAGATCCTTGGAGGTACTTTTAGCTCTGCATCTAACAATTTGTGCTTGTTGAATTGAAACGTCTGTGTTTGTAGCAGAATTTAGTAATCAATAGTTTGGCAGCAATTTCTTAAGTGAAGGTTCACTTGAATGGCATAGAAAATCACGCAGCAGCAGCAACAAAACTTAAAAAAGTTTCTCAGTTGCAGCGGTAGAAATAAACTGCTGCTTCAATGGTTTTCTGCAAGAACAATTTGAAGTTTCAATTTTTTTTTTTTGAGTTTGGTTTCGTGTAAAAGTGAATGGCATATTGCGATTGTTCAATTAAAACTGTTTGCAAATACAATCATGAGTGCAATCTTTCTCTGCACTAGATAACTAAATGTAGAGTTCACCAATGAATTTCTTTGGGTTAAGAAGTTCGTAGATAGTGATAGGTGATTAATCGATTTAAATCGAGCCTTTCATTTTTAGCGATAGTCGCTGACCTTGATGTTTAAATGTGTTATAAATTATTTTATTTATGCCATGGTTGGAATATATATAACAGCTGTAATTTCGTGTGAATGGCAAATGGTACAATGTCTCTTAAATAAAGAATTTTTACACGTATCTTGTCTTTTGGACTGGTAAAATAACTTTAATTACTATTAGAACAACCCTCGTCTATATTATATATTAAAGAATTTAAAATGTTTTTTTTTTTTTTTTTTGGTTTTGTTTATTTTCAAGTGCTGCACTAAGTGTTGAAAAAGTTTTTAGGTTATTTTACTTACAATATATATAGTATGATTTTATTTTGCTATACAACATGCTGCAGTTTAATTCTTTATTTTATTTTTGAAATTCATGTTGTAGGGGGATGAGGTGGCATAAGAGCAAAGGTTTCAAAGTAAAACTTATATATAAGTACAAACAATAGAAAAGTGTTTTAGTGGCAATGCACTAAAACTGCCTTCGTATAACGAACTTTTTTGGCTTGTAGACACTCAGTCCAGTACATAGTTGAGTTGCATTGAAATGCTTTCAAGTATGCAGCATGAGTTGTGGCTGTTTGGGTTGTTGTTGTTGCTAAAGTTGAAATGCACTTCATATCGTTAAAGTTTTACCGCCGCCTGCTCCAGCCAACATCTTTGCAACAACTACTGAGCTGCTGCTTCAAGACGTCTTTCATATTTTCTTGCTTACTTAAAAAACGTAGTTTTTGTTTTCTTTTCTGTACACTTTACACTGTAAAGATGGGTATTATTGATTTGTCTAAGAATTTGTGATGTAGTGGGCGTGAGTTCTATGTCAACTCGACGATGCTTTTATTCATAGCAATCTGTACGGGTATATTAAAGATTTTGGTCAAAAACTTGCTATTGAATCTTTTGTCTTTACCAAGCTCATTTTGAATAATCAGTTTAGTTCGATGAAATGAACTAGCTGTTTGTCTGTTTTCTTCACATACTTGTTGCTATATTTTGAATACATCTAGTGTTTCAATACTCATATTTACTTACAACTTGCTTGAGATGCGTTGATCCCACCGTAACTTTCTGTTTGTCCGTCTGATTCTAAGTACACTTTTTTCTCTGTTACATCACACTATAATTTGGTAGGGAGACTCCTTTTAGTTCATTTGTTGATATTGAAGTGTTGCTTGAATTAATTCATTCAAGCTGCTTTATGAATATTCATTCATATTTAATTCATGAATGCAACATATTTTAAGATATCAATATTCATTGCAGAATGAATTCCACTTCACTATTATTTACTTTCAATGTTAATTCATTTCCCCATGAATGCACGTACTGATATAATCGAAACATTATTCCATTCATTCGAATGTTGTGAATGTTCCAATTATTCAGTTGTTGATCGCTGGCGATATCAACATGAGGACTTGCTGCAACCGAACTGATGTTCAGATATTAGTTGGCGATAGCATGAGTGACAATGTGTGAGTATACACATATGAAATATGGAAAACAAAAACGTAAAACACAACTTCATAAGCGTTCAAACATTAAAAATTAGAATGAATATGAATATCTTAAAATTATTCATTCAATTCGCATTCATTAAATGTATATACACATTCATTCAAATACATTTTAAAGTGAATGTATTACTTGTCATTTCGTTGTATCAAACAAGGGCATCAGAGGTTCGGTTTCATTGAAACAAACATTAATTTCTTCTATTTTCTTCAGCTATGCTTGCACTTCTTGCGATTGAATGTTTAGCCACTTTTGGTCTCAAGTACGAAAAAAAAAATTGCTAAAAACAAAAAATTAAAAGTAAGAAAAGCGGTGCTAGTTTGGCTTTACTAGTTTGGTGTACTAGTAATAGTGAAAATGCTTATAGAAGGATTAGTAAATGGTGTACTTGGCTGCTGCTGCTGGAGCCCAAAGTACTGATTAAGTTTAAAGTTTTCTGCCCAAACATTTTATGTACTTAAGACATAAACTTACCACAACTTGCAGCAGCTAAACCGCTGCAAGTCTTGAAACAGATTTTCACTATTTAGTCTACATAAAGTTAAAATTTATGCTTGGCTCTAATAATTGCTGGATAAGCTAAGGCTTTAAAGCGGGGTTTGCTTATATATACTTAGAATATGCTATATATGCTTAGAATATGCTATTCATATTTAAATTGTAACTCTTTCTGCCACAACTACATTCATTCATTCATTCAATAAAATTCAACATTACGTGTTGGCATTCAAATGAAATATATTACGTGATCTTATTAACTCGCCTTCGCCTGTTCAAACTTTATGCTATAACAAAGATTAACTGTTGCGCATATAAATTTTCCATCGAGTCTCTCGTTCATTGCTTGTTTAACTTTTGTATAAATAAAGTTGTTTCGCTGCTGCTGTTGCTGGTGGTAAAGGTGCGTTTATAACCTGAAGTAAATGTGCAAACAAAATTAAGTACTGACCAAAAAAAATTAATACGAAAAGTAAGTGCAACACACACACACACATGCACGCACACATACATTAAAAGCTACAAGCTGTTTCACTTTCGTTTCCGTCCGCTTCCGCTTCCGCTTCTGCTTCCGTTTCCGGTTTTCCATTTGCTCTAGCTGTATGTGTCTATCTCTCTCTTATCTGTCTGTCTGTCTGTCTGTCTGTATGTCTGTATGTCTGTCCGTCTATTTGTCTTCTTAGTTAGCGCATTGTGTCTGCCATTTTTAGCTATTACCCTTGGTGTCTGCTAGAACTCTACTCTGTGCGAGTCTATATAAATCTTATGCCGGTTTTATTTGGCTTAATGACCAGACGTGCGCTCGTCCATAATTTACAACGCCGCCGTCTGTGCCATAGAAGCAGCTAAACAAGTTGTACTAACAGCCGCCTTTTGAAGCCATACAGTAGCTTAGCATATGGCGTAGAGTTTTTGGTTTCTTTTTTTTTTTTGGTTCCAGAACAACATGTTGCACGCCACTTGGCTACTTTGTCTTACTTTGTACTAGGCGTTTTGCTCTCTATTTTTTTACTCATGTTCTTGGTCTTAATGAAAATCCTTTGGGTTTATACAATTACACTGTGCGAAAATGTTTGTGAAACATCATTTTGTATCACTCAGAAAGTGCTTCTATTAAAAAGAAACATCGACGTATAAAATAACTTGCGTTGGACCAGTGACGCGATCGTAATAATAAAACTCACTCAAGAAACGGATTCCGCCCTATATTCTAACTCTAAATCATACGTACTTCTCTAACTATCGATTTAAAGTATCAAGGAATAAAACAAAGTGGGATCTACGAAACCTTTTTAATACAAACAAACTATTCAACTTATAAGAAACTAGACTTCAGATACAATTAATTGTCATTGGCTGTGCCTTTAAACGATAGTAGCATCCTAATAGATGGCGTATTGTTGTGCTAATAGATAGCGCTACCACTAAGCAATATCATCCGTTGGCAAAGCATGCAACTCAAATAGTCGCTCAAATGATCCGTTTCTCTCCCGACCGGTCTTATAATTATTTAATGTTATTCCAGTGACGTTCATAAAATATTTCTATCTGTCTCATATCTATGAAATTTATAGATCAATGCTAATTCCAACATATTTAGATTAGTTTAGTTTGCAACGGTTGGCTTGCAAGAAGTCGTACAAATTTTGGGCCTTGGCATTGATCATGTGAATTTCATATAGCCGTGAAATCATTCCGAAAGTGAAAGCAGTACCAGTTTATCGATGTCACTTAGCAATGTTTTAACAAAATATTAAAATAGGGCAACTCTTAACCAAACAATAAATAAGCAGCCGTTGGAAATAATAAGAATGAACGTTTGTGATAGATACACTTAATAGCATATCCACGTTTTAATTCGACTATTTTCAATGCCACTAAAGTAATAAAGTTAGAAACTAGATATTTCTTCTGTTCTTATAATTTCAATTAAGTTTATAATCAAAATAATATCAATTTATACAGTTTGGCTTCAAATTACTTCTACTACTTTTTGAAATTCAACAAAATCTTTGCTTTTCTCACAGTGCAATTTTCATGATTGCTGGTTTATAAAGCGATTTATAGTAATTATGCAGCTGCGACGTCCAAGCAAAGAAAGAAACTAGCGTCAAAGTAAAATTAAATAAGCATAGTATTAAAGGAAATATTTTTCTCACTTGAATTCCCTTAACACATACATAAATCTCTTGTTATTATTCACAACGTTATGCAAAAGTATCTTCAATAAAACGCACGCAGTACAGATAACGAAAAAAATCTCATAATTTATTTAATTATTTTAGCATGTGCTATAAATTTCGATTAGCGAGCGAAACCCGCATTGACGCCGGGAAATTGCGCTGGAACAACCGCAAGCGGTAAAGTTATTCTCAATGAAATTTCTAGTTGGAGGTACCAAGATACATAGCTCTCTGTCTACAAAGATATGTGTGTCAATAGCTAGACAAACAATGTGTAGCGTACACAAAAGAATAAAGACACAAAAGGGATGCAAAGGGCGACCACATATGATGCTTGTACAGACGGACAGCGTATCATAATAAGTGAATATACTAAAGGCAACAGCGACTGAACGAGCGAAAGGACAATGACTGACCAAATATTGACATAAATGTCAAACTCAAATTAGAGCTCAGGGTCAAGGGTCGTAAAAATGTACAAAGCACGGGCGAACAGAACGTGCGAAAGATATAGATATACTCGTACTTGTGTGTATGGTAGGGGTTGCAGTAGCAGGGTTACTGTTCTAGGTAAGAGAATTACGAATATTGAAAGGAGCAGCGTTGCGGATAAAACCAGAAAGCAAATACAAATCTATATGAATGCAACAATGAATGGACTGAAGTGTATGCGTTGCACTAATCCTGAATAAACAGTGAAGTAGACAGGCGGACATAAAGACTGACAGGCAGAGTAATATGGATAGTGAACATGCGCCATCTATTATACAATGAAACAATGCAAAAGAACAACACACATGTATATTCTTCAATACGAGGGCAGTTTAATCAGTTTAGGGCCATTTTCACGTCTTAGAAATACATTAGAGAATACGAATTGCCAAGATATGCTATTGGGGGAATAATATTGAGTAATATATTTCCCGACTTCACAATTGTAATAAATCGATTTCGAGTAGTTTTATTTATCGGACAGGTGCTACATGGTGTTTGCATTCCAAATTTTGCATTTTTAATTTTGCTTTTGATTTGGTTTGTTAAATATATATATTGGTTGGTCGAACTAGAAAATATGTTTATAGACTTAATAACAGTCGTGATATTATAAACTAGGATAGGTGTGGTATAGGATAAGCGATAAGCAGTGAGTGCCAGTTATGTTGTTTGAGTGGACGAAGGATCTTATAACTGCCAAGTTCCGTGCAAAGCGTATTCAGCTAAAATACACTGATTAAAAAAGTTGTATTCCCTGTTCGAATTGATCCGTAATGGTAGTAAGAGTATAATCGGTGTGGACATTCTTAAATGCTTGGTTCAAGAAAGGTTTTTTCAATCCCGAAATTCTTAATATTGGCGCCTTTAAAGTTCGAATGAGCTTGATTGTAAGTCAAGGCTTACGGTTTAAGGCCTACTTCAAGAAGAAAACGAATTTACTTATATCAAAAATAGGATTTACTTAAGCACAAAATGGGAAATGGGCTGAAGAAATTGTATTTGTTTTTTTTTTTTAGTTTTGTATATGTTTTTTTTTTATTTGAAATTCCATTTTTAGAATTTTTTTAGAAGGGAAACATAGGATAATAAAGGAACTGACAGTGTGGAATTACCATGAAAATAGATATTCAGTTTTTGAGAAATTGCTCAAATGTATGAAGAATTGATATATAATTTTCAATTCGCACTAGATTACGAAACCTTAGCGTTTTAAGAGTGACTGATTGGACAGATCGAAACGATTGTGAGGGTACGGAGTGAAACATAGTCATTCTGAATGATTTTCACACTGTTGAATTGCATTAAAATATAAAGATATATAATTAATGGAGATAATAAACTGAGTGCGATTGATCTCAAGTGTACAAAAACTAAAACACTGAAATACCAGATACATTTGCTACTTAACTATAAATAGAAAAAAAAAATGAAGCAAAATATACTATTTTAGTTCTTAAAAAAAAAAAATGATTACATTTTTCCAAACATGTACAGTCTAAACGTTTTCCATAATCTATACTCTTTTCTTTGTTACCTACTTATAAAACATCTCTCGTAGAAAGTTTTGGTATATATAGAATAAGTGCACTCTCACTTGCAGAACTTATTGCTCATACAGAGATTAAAGTCTATAAGCATATTGAAATTGTTTGATAAACAAATGCGCCTGTTTCGGCTTCGTTGGCTTTGGTGTTTGGTGTTGCTGCTTCTGCTGCTCCAGAGTACTTTGCTGGCGTTGCATTGCTGAGCGTATGGTCTGGATTAGTGCGTTAAATGGAGAGGGTTTGTCTAGTTTATGTGCTCTACTTATATATGGCATGCAACGGGAGGGGAAAGGTAATGCTACTGTTTGTTGCCAGCAAAATGAGCAAATTGCACGCTAATGCAAAGCAAACGAAAAGCGTTGCAAGTGAAGTCTATCAGTGAGGATGACGGAACGAAGGGCGCTGTGCATCATTTGAAATGGACGCTATTCAATATACGCATGGGTCAATAACTTCTCTACCATTCATTGGATCAGTGCCTGGTTTGCGTTATTTACCGCTAATCAGCGCACATAGATTCATTCATTAAAGGTCGCCTTTGCCAAATGAACGTCGTCGTCATCGTCCTAGTCGCCATTTGCCTGGAACGGTTGGTCTTGCCAATCCAGCGCAAAAGCAAAGTCATTGGACCCCAGGTTGAGTTTTAATGCTCTCGCTGCGGTTGCCCACTTAGTGTTTAGTGTACTCGTTGCTCACTCAGCGTGCTACAAAGGGTAGCTGGTGCCCTATTTGAGAGGGTGCCACCAGCAATAGCAACCTCACCACCACTAAAACGAACGAACGTTGTATCTAATTTATGTGCATTGCATGTGCGGGTGTTTGTACAAGTATTTTTGTATCTGTGAGTTTCGAGTTTAAGTTCAATTAATTAATTTATCTAACTAGATAAGTTTAGCAATGTAGTTGCAGCTTTTAAAGCTTGCATGTGAAGTTTTGCATTAACTTTGGCTTTACTAATGAAAATTTATGTATTTTAAGAAGGGTGTTTTTTTTTTGCAAATTTAATTAGCTTGCACTGGCTACGTACAACTTCATTCAAGTTTAATACTTCATAATTAATACTTACATACTTCGTATGTATACAAACATAACTTCGTTGTTTGAAAATACAATTTTTAAAAATTATTTGTTTATTATCTCAAACAAGTATTATAAGCACATCATTAGAAGTTCAGTTTTGCTCGGCATGTTCCCTCATAATAATAGATACATATTAATGAATGGATACCTTCGTCGTCATGCATACGTACGGCAATAAATGAGAACTTCAAAAGCAGCTCTATTGCTGCACTCTCATTAGGTATAGGTAAATTAAAGCCATAATTATCTGTAGCAATGGTGAAACTCATACATGCATGTACGATATATACACAATATTATATATACGAGATTAACTCGAGTGGTTGCTTCATTCTCGATTTCTACTGTCAGTATAAATCAGCATTGCACTTTGTTATATCAGAATATATTATGCTTATGTATCTAGATATATGCGTATCCATTGGTATTAAGTTCATTTAAATTGCAGCGCTCCACTTTAATAAACTGCATTTCCAACAATTTTATCATAGGTAACTACTATTTAACGAAGCGCTGCTAAACGTTGCATGTGGCTTTGCTATTTTTTTTTTGTGGTTTTAGATACTTATTTGATACACAGACCTATATAGGTACACATAAATCCATTACAGTCTGTTTAACACAAAAATTGCATGCATTAATATTTCAACTCTGACATTTACAAAATGCTCAATAAAAGTGCTCAGTAATGAACATTCTAAATTTGTGTAATGTTTGAAAAATTAAATATTTCTGCCATGTAAAATGATTACAAATTTAAATCGAACATCATTCCTATACATATTAAATGAAACTTTCAATGAACATGTGAATAGTAACATTATTGTTTAGAAATTGTTGATTTATTATGTTTAGGGGTACTCATGCATTTGATTTTCAGACAGATTCCATTAAAAAGCAAAAAAGATTCGAAGCAGCATTGATTTGTATGGGAACTATATTCTGATCTGGAACTATATGGGATATATTATTACGATTGACGTAAGATAATCCAAATTTAGCAAATTTAGCTATAGACAATAATTAGGGTCATGTTTGGAGTCTCTTACAGTACTCTAAGCCCTACTCGATCAAACAGACGGTCGGACGGACATGTTTATATCGACTGTATGGCATCAGCCATTCATTCCATTTTTACGATGTTAAGCTCAATGGAAGGTGGGTTTGTATATGGGTTTGCAAGTGGACATAGCCAGTCTAGCTGTTAAAAAATGTATATATTTTATTGGATGTTCGATTCTTCCTTCAATGCATCACACATTCCGTGGCGAAATTATAATACTATTCACGATAAGTTTGAAGAGCATAACAAGTAAGTAAGTATATAGTGGAGTGGAGTATGGAAAATATTAAGTTCATTTTGAATAAATTCAAAAGCGCACTACGCTGCTCAACTATTTCTGAACTTTTGAAACACTGATTCAAAATACATGGAACACATAAGCCTTATTATAGTCCCAACTTACAAGCGTATAAGAGTTGTAGGCATTTATGAACTAATTACTATTAAAATGTTAGTCGCAGTGTTACGCAACTACTACTTAGAAAAGTTCCATTCATCTTCAATATTCTTAAGTGTTACAGAGAGCCAAACACACATTACAGAACAGATTTCCTAACGATATATTTGGGCTAGAATTTAATGTAGAAGTTTATCGCCATCCATTAACTGAGCTATTTAAGAACTGTTTGCCTAACCTGTCTGCTAAACTTTTCTAAAGCACAAACTTTTTAATACTATTTTCAAAAGTATTTTTTCTCTCAAATGCTGAATTTTCAATGTTTGAACTAAATGTTTGAATGCCTTTAAATTCCAACCAAATGCAATCACAGAATTTTAAACAATGCACATAATTAAAACTTGTGTGGTTTCATTTACAGTAACGAAATACAATACTCTATAGATTAAGCAATGCTTATACACAAGCGCACATATAGATACAATTTGAGATACAATACTATAGCATGTACATGGATATACTTTGCTATAGATAGATACACATATACACAGGATACAATTTCACAAAATATTTAGTAGCATTTGATGTTGCATTAAATTTTATTTGTCTGCGGCGTCAATTGGAAGCCGATTGTAATACATCCTACTTTCTATTGTCTTTATATAACAAAAGTCCTATTCTACGCCTCCTGTTATTCTGTTGCTAGTATTACGTGTATGCAGCACATAATATTGCGAACCATGCTCGTATTGAATTTGGCTTGTTTAAAAACAAAAAGAAAATCGAAATTATACGAAATAATATTCGAACGCATTAAATTTGCCCATTTGGCTGTGGATTGAAGAATGGAATGGGCAGCGAGTAGAAGCAGAAGTGCGGTCTATGGTCTATGAACCCGGATGTTGCAGCGGATACGTTCGAAAGGGTGCACACAAATGGCTTTCGCATCTCTTGTTCAATGTTTAGTTTAGTTTAAAATGCAACAGATGCGCCAAATTAATGCGAACATTAAATTGTATTAGCGCGAGGCGCACAGAGTTTACAGAGTTGAATGCAATGCGATGCAGTGCGGCTTGCTCTTATTAGTGAAGTGATGCAATCCATAGCGATGTGAGTTGGAGTGCATGGATAGATGAATGAATGAATGCATGGGTGTATGCTTGAAGTGGTGTGGCATACTAGTGTGTTTAAGCTATATGTGTACGAGAGTGGTTAGATAAGTAAATATTTCAATAACAAGACCCGTGCGATAAAATTGATTTAAACGTTATAATCAATGTTTGTGATTGATTTTTTCGCTTAATATCCATATGGAAAGATTGATTATTCGCGATCAAATGTTACTGAAGAAAAATGCTATCGATTGATGGAAATGTCTAATGGATTGAAAATTTGGTGAGTCGAATGAAGAGCTGAGTCAGATGAGGGCAATTTATCGCATAATTCAAAGATCATTAGTTGATGAGATGCTAGTAGAAGCAGTGATTGAAAATGCTATGCTCTTTCATAGTTTTAAATTTTTACTGTTGTTACCGCTCGAATTTGAAAAAAAAAACAGTAGCATGAGCACAAAACGTACATTATGTCGCGCTGCTACTGCTCTGTGCTTAAATTTTTGTAGCATGCGGCAATAGCAGGTGCACAAAACAAATAATAGCTGCTTTTTTCTTAAGGTTGATATTGCTTTTGCTACGCTAGTGATAGCACGATTGCGGAACGAATATATAAAATTTAATATTTGAGTATGATGTCCTCTATAGGTCTCTATAATATTGGAACGGTCGTTATGAAATTTTTACTACATATAACTCTCGATCACGAGAAGATCCCATGCTATAATTTGAGCAATCAATATGAATTTTATAGAATTTTAAAGCCCGAGCAGCGCCTGGGATTTTAAAATAATGCTTTTGTTGTGACTAAAAATAGTATTATTTATTTTTTGGTGCTTCTGCTATTGCTCCGTGCTACAAAAAATCGGAACACAAAGCAGTAGCACACAATTTTCGTTCTGTACTCCTGCTGCTGCTCTGTTGAAATTGGTGCCGTAGCATGCGCGTTTTTTCAGTGCTATTGCTGATCTGTAGGGAGCAATTTAAACCCTGATTTGAAGTGCATCTAACTAAAAGAAGTTTATGTTGATAAATAAATAAAATTTCGGCTAGTTTTTTTGCCTATATCGATTACTTATCAGTCCGCTCTCGTAAATGCGAAGTGGAAACCAAGTTAAATGTTTACTCTGAAATGCATCTCCAGCGTTTATACCAGTCAGCGTTCACTGTATTCAATCGAATATAGCATAAACAGTTCACAAAGCTAATGCGCCGCGGTAGTTTTGGTACAAAATGTTTGATGCCACCGAGCAAATGTGGCATGCCACAAACAGACGGAAAGAGAGAGAAAGAGAGAAATTATCAGAGGAGTAGTATGCGAGCGTATAGTGTAGTGGATATATTAGTTAGCGTTCAGCAGTTGAGGTTTTTGCTCGCGCATATTCACATCCACTTGCTGCACTCTCTGCTAATATTATTTCAGTTGCTGTTGTTTTGGAAAATTCTTATTAGCGTGATTTTTTTTTTTTTTTTTTTTGGCATGCATCATATACATATAGGCATTTAAATTAATATGTATGCAGCTGCATTTAGCCTCTAAACACAATTCATGTTGCATAGCTTTTGTATGTATGTATGTATTTATTCATTAGTCAGCATAATAATTATCTCCTGCTGTCTGCCTTGGTTTGCTTCATTTGCCCAAAAGGCAGAAATTTTTACTGAAATTTGTTCATTTTGGTGTTGTAAAAATTTCAACAAGAACAAGAACAACAGCGACGGAAGCCATTTTCCATAATACAGCTAACAGGTCTTTCAAAATACTGCGGCTTAGTATAATAGAGCAAGACTGCGTGTTACGCAATAGTTAGAGCGAGAGAGAGTTTGATATTATGCTGTTGCTTTTTAACGTTGCAAATCTGCTGTACTACTTGTACGGGTATATTAAAAAATGTTTCTAATTATTTCGCTATTTGGCCAAGAGCTGATTTCTTTGAATTATTAACAATTGTCTTTGTGACTGCTTTTGTTTTTAGTTGTTGTTGTACAAGTTGTTTCCTTGTTGGCTGTTTGCATTTTAGTTATTACAAAATTTAGGTTGCGAAGATTATTAGCCGTAGGGCGAATGTTGTTTAAATTGTTTTGTTTTGTATTTCTATGGAATTGGAGGCTGCTGAACTGTGAACATTCTTGTTAAATTTAACAAAAAACCATACAAATTTAAATATGGCTTCTGATTAGCATTGATGCTAAGTGTTTTCTTGTTAAAGGCTTTATACATAAATATGCAGTGAAACAGCGCTGTTCTATAAAATATGGAAATTTTATTTACATTAAGTGAAAAAACGGCCCTTTTCTTAATCCATATATATGTATATATCTTTTATATATCTATTTAATGTATATGACCATTTTATTGCTTTTAAACATATTTTCCACGAAAACATTGGCATGCTCACGAACTAATCCGAAACATGAAATTTTAACATCTCAACCGCTGCCGTTATAAATCGTTCAGAACAGACAATTTTCGTTGGCTTTGGTTCGTCTTGGAAGACCCGCACTGTTGACTAACATTTTCTTTCTAGCTCATATCCATACCCAAAGAGACAAGGGTATAACAAGTTTGTGAGAATGTATGTAACAGGCGTATATATATTCTTGACCAGCTTCAGAAACTGAGTCGATTTACCCATCCGACGATTTAGTCCGTCCGTTTATTTGGATGTATTAGACAATAGATCTCAGGAACTATAAGAGTTAAAGGCTCTCACTTTGGTGAATTTATACCATTGTTACACAAACATGTAACAATAGGTGCCGCAACTCGCTTGGCTACACTCATTTTTATTCCTATGTTTTTAATTGTCAGTTTCTTATTGTCTCTCGCGCTCTAAAGCCCCCATCGTGAAAGAAGCAGACAATAGAAAATATACCTCGCCCATGATAAATTAATGAAACGCACCGTATTCGCTTTGTTCCTACAATGAGAGCGTTAGAGCGAGACAGCGAACCAAACAAATTTGCACTCAATACCGCGTGACTGGCCGTATCCATAGAACAAAATGTGAATAAACATTCTGACAGTTCGTATTAATTCACTTCTTGAATTCATTTGGTTTTTTTTTTCTATTATTTTGTTTTTCTCTTATTATATACGATTTTTTTTTTTTTGGGACTATGGACACACATCTATTATAATTTAGGTATCTCTCAAAAGAGAGTCTTTAGATTTCTTACATTTCATGCAATATTCTTTTTGTAAGGCATACCTCTATATCACAGTATGTCACAAGTCAGTTCATGCAAAGCACCGATGTTTTCTAGAACAGCAGCTCTAGATTCGCCATTAAACGAACAGCTGCCATATATAAATTCAGCATACAATTTCAAAGAGTAGTTTTTGATTGCGCTTGATCGCCAAAAGTCAAAGTAACTCACAAAGAAAAGAAATTAGAAAACTTTAAAATATATTCCTGTCTCTAAATAAGATTTGTTATTGCTTGAAATAAAAAAAGAGAAGTAAAAAAAATGCTATCCAAACTGTGCCTCTCATTTGAATATGTAAAATCGATTTGCGAACTATAAGTTTGTAATGCACTGCATTTGAAATATATAAATAAATATTCGAACAATAGCTAAATAAATGCTTGTAAAAACACTGTGCAATGACTAGAAACCTTACGGATTTAATTTTTGTGGACATACCTTTTAATTAAAATTCAAAAATTCATATAGCGAAAACGTATCCTTTTCTTTTAAGCCGATTTTTGAGTTTTGCAGACCAAAATATTTCATGTATAAGATAACGTCTGTGTTAGTTGGTACAGGTATCTTTTCATATAGTTTTACAATAGCTCTTGAATATTGAAGCGAAATATGCACGAACTAATCATTTTTAAAGTAATTAGTTGAAGTTCTGTACCATTTAAACACTCAACCTAGTTAAGTACTAATATCCGCACAAATTTTAAATACAAATTACACAATGTGAGAATTATGTATAAAAAGTCATCGGGATATCATTAAAAATTATTTGCAATAATTAAGCGCACATCACAAACATAAACCGAATATTTTCCAGACAACATTTTCACACAAATACGAAAAATGAAAATGGCTTTTTCTCGCATTAACTGTACAATGCAAACAGAGAGTGAGAGAGTCAAGGATAGAGAAAGACAGGCACATATACTTCACACACACACACATTTATGTATAAACTTAAGCAGATATACTACAGCATGTAAAATGTTTATCGTGAAAAGTCCTTGATAAACATTTTTCAATTAATTTTTATTTGCTGTATACGACATTTCTTTATACATTTCACTTCACTTTTATTTCATGCGCATTATTTGTATTGTCCTTGCCGTTGTTGTACTTGTTGTTGTGTGTACTTTTGCATCTTCTTTTTCTTCTTTATTTGTCGTTTTTATCTCTTTTTCATTTTTGTTCGATTTTCCACTTGTCTCAGTTTGGTGCTCATTGAATGCGTTTTTCGGTACCCACATCTCTGAATTCCTTGGGCTGTCCACTCGTTCAGCTTCACATATATTGTCATCTCCAAGCCACATACAAACAATCAGACAACCAACTTTTAAAATGTTTAAGAAAAATATACATATGTGTACACATTTATAAATATATATTTAAAGTACTTAAATACAACAGGTCGTTCTCGTTGTTGTCCCCATTGATATTGCAGTTGAAGTTGATGCTATCCAAACTGACTTCGCATACGACTTTCGAGTGTTGGCAACCGCAGCATATCCTGTTATATCCTTTGCTTATACATATGTAACCAAATTGAATTTAATGCTTTTACACCAAGAAATAAAAAAATATATACATATAATAAATAAGTACATTGTAAAAAATGAAAATGAAAAGCAACTTAATATAAAAAACTGTAGTGAAAAATATAAGTAATGTCTCTGAAATATGTAAGGAAAAATAAAAAGCGGCGCAATTGACAAACGCATACATACTTCACATATACATATGTATGCAGAGGAAGACGCTGTAGTACATAAATTTAAATTATATCTTATGTTCCTCTGCTCTGGCTTGGTATCATCTTCAGATTTTCATGCAGCTTTTCTCTTCTTTTTGTTATCACGGATTGTTTTTCCTGCGCTTGTTTGTCTGTTTGGCTTTGTTGCGTCTTTCCTTAACATGACTTGTTGTCTGTCGTCTCGTTTGTTTCTCGAAGTCGGACTGTTTGTCTGCTGAACATTGTGTCTGTCTGTCTGCGTTTCCCTACTTGCCACACAAGTCAAAGGCTGCATCGAAATCCGCATACCAAACGCAAACCAATTGGATTTTTTTATGCTGACTAACTTCCTTACAAGCGAGGGTAGTTTAAAAATTTTTTTAGTGTGTTCTTACTGCTCGAAATGCGGACTACACAAGGGCTATCCGAGTTTTTAAGCTTTATTTAAACCAATTCAGCATAGTCTTCGATGTGGAGTTCTGCGGATCTTATCTCATCAGAAAACATTGACGTGTACCATCGCTCACAATGGCTAAATATGGTTTGTTACAGCTTTCAGCAAGCAGAAAAATACGACTACGAAATATGAATCGAAAGAAAGGAAATAAAAAAAAAATACACTGCATCGCGGTTCCGTCGCTACATAACACTGAAGAATCACTTAACTTTACTAACGTATTAAGCTCTAATAGAGCTTCATATAACCGATTTTTAAAACGGCTTTTTCCTGTTTAACATTGCAATTGGTAGCGCACCCTGATTCAAGGATGGTTGAAAATTACATAGTGGAAAATTAGTTTCTTTTCAAAGCCCTTGGTGTTGTTCCTGATGACAGTGTTCGAGTCAAAAATCGAGTCAATGAAAGCGAGCTGTTATCGTATGCGAGTGACATCCAGTTATAAAAACGATAAAAATTGTGGATATTGTAAATATTGTGATTGTAGATTGAGTTCAGCAGAATTAATCGCTGGTTTATTTACGATTACTGATTACGAGGGCATGCAGGTAACCTATTCAAACATAATGACTTTTAATGGGAATCAAAATACGCAAAAATAGAGTAGGCGAATGAAAGTAGTCAGTTAAAATCAGTACTCGGTCATCAAAAGTCTATGCTGAATACGCACATAATTTATATAAATTTTAATCTTTGAAACATAAAAGAAATATTTTATATTAAATTTGTTTTTACTATCAAAGTTTTTTAATGTGTGCCTTAATATGTGATTTTCACTTCACTGTAAGTACTTAGTACTTATAGTACGACTCTCGTATGTGCATACGCCTGTCGCGCAGTGTTTGTTCTCCTACGCCTCCATCTCTTTCCACGCTGCCTCAGTCTCCCATACTTGAACGTATGTATAAAGCATGTTAACTGGGATTTGACAGCTCGTAAATAATATTTCGTTCGCTGACGCTACGTCTTACATTTCACATGTTGCACCGGTCTATCTCTGTCGCACTGCATATAACTATTTCGCTTGCTCGTTCTTTTGTCTTATTGTACAAAAAAAAAACCCATTTCATTTTTCGGATGTTTTCTTGTTGGTTTTTATTTTCTTTATATTTATATATGTTTTTTTTCTTCTTCATGACATGTACAAAGTTTTTACTGCTGTCCTTGCTATCCTTGTGCTCACGTACTCATTATCAATGTAAGATCTCTGAGACAGGACACAGAAAAATATTTGAAAGCTTTAAGCTGAACTAGTCATGCATAAAATATATCCGTGCAAATGCGCCTAAAAATCTGCAATAAAGAGTTTTTAATTCTTTTTAAACTTCAAATAAATAAATAAATAAATGAAGAAATAAAAATTATTTGCATAATCTTAAATTTTTCATATATAGGCCAGCGCTGCGTCTACATAAGCTGCTTATTTGCGTTGTCCTTGAACCGTCGTCATGAGCTGCCGCTGCTCAATTGCACTTGAAACTTTCATTTGACCTCGTTTGACTTAGTTTCACTATAAAATTAATGCAAAGCAGCTCAACTTGAATGAATTAAATACCTTTTCTGAGTACAGAGTGTTCAGTTCAGTTCTTGTCAACAGTGTCGGCTGCTTTTTGCTTTCAAATTGCATAAAGTGCGATAAAATAAAAACATAAATGCGCAGACGGTTGCCAAAGCAAAAAAAAAAAAAAAAATGAATAAAGTAAATGAAAATAATATGAAACCACAAAAAGATTTGGCAGACGCACTCAAGTGGAAGTCACTGAAACAAGATAGCAATGAAGGACCTTTACCACTCAGTGTCTACGATATATACGATACTTGCACGAATGCGCCTCAGACTCAAAATCATTTTTTGGAATGAGGACGCAAGCTGTTTTGGCACAGGATTCAAACGCGACACGATTTTCTTTCCACTCGATATCGCTTACCGTATCGCCTCCGTTTGCCAAAGTGCAAAACGCACAGCAGGCAATTTCACCGATTTATTATTGACAGGTGCTTGACTTTATTGAAACGTTTAACTTGAAGTTTTATTCCTGTATATATACGATTTAATATAATGCTGCGGCAGAGTGTGCGACTCAAATGACATATGCACAAATTGTGCAAAATCATGAAAATTATTCGTATTGACATCGCTAAAGCGCCGTGAGTTATGCTACAATATATTTTCGCTACGCTTTGCTTCTGTCTTGTGTTTTTGCGTTTGCGTTTGTGTGCAGTGAAAACGTTTAAATTTCATTTAAGCTTGAGGCTTTTTCGCTTGCTGCTCTCTTACCTTGAATCTAATTATTGTTTATATGAAACGCATATGTTTGTTTGCATGTAAAACAACTTAGATGTAAATAGATGTAGCAAGGCAGCAACGTCGGACGGAAGGAAGAATGGCAAGAAACTAGTTAATGCTTATAAATAGACAACTGTCGTCGTTGTTGTCGATTGTAAATCTAGATTAGATTTTAGGGGCCACCGGTGGCACATGTTCAAGGTAGACATAAAAACATACTCTCTAACTCTCTATTTCGATAGCAGTTGACTGTTAAAGGTTTGTGCACTACCCTTTTTATACCCTTGACACATAGTTTGTAGTGTATTTCAATTTTTAGCATATTTTTGTTTCTTCGTCTAAGTTTCGCATCAAACGACCGACATAGACCGACATACAAATTATACCTCTCCACCTATGCTACTGCTGCGTATAATTCGCATTAAGTTTTAAGTTTCTGCCTAAGCGTTCCACGGACCATCATAGGATATGGACCATCATAGGAAAATTTTCGGAATGAATGTTCTTCGCAAAAAAATTCCGCAGGCGATTCGATAGCGAAGATTTGCGCAATGTCGCAAGCGAACGATTTTCTGCCAGAATCTGAGTGACAAACTGTGTTCTTGCGAATCGTTTGCGGATCTGTATACAATAGTTTTGTTCTCAAAAGTTCCGGAAAACGTTCGTCTGCGATATCGTTCGCGGATTAGTTGTTAGCTGGATGTATAAAGTAGTTGCTTTATTAAACATTAATGACTGATATCTACATTTTGAAGCACAGCTTAAAACTCGTTCAATTGGGACTCGTGTCAATTGTGTTTAAAACATCGTAGTTAATTTTGACAAGATAATTCAAATATTCCCACAAATAAAAATGTATTGGAACCATCAATTCCGATTTTGTGTTTCACATATCCTTGATGGCGTTGTTCAAAATTTTATTCTATCTTGAAAAATCTTCCAATTGTACACTAATTTACAAATTTTTATATTTATTTATTCTTTTTTATATTTGTTTTATGCTGTAAACTAGCGTTATTAAATTAATAATTAATAGCTTACTTTCAATTGCTCTGATAAATATAATTAGAAGCGTATAAACTAATCGGTATTACTTATATAAAACCACTTTCTACATCAATACTATTTATTTATTTAATTTATTTTTTGTGCTATCAATGCAAAGAGCATTACTTAGTAATGAAAATTGAATAGCTATGGAAAAAAACCAAAATGAACTTCAATAACTGCTGCTACACTACTCGGTCAAACGCCTGCAACATAAATGTATGCCAATGTCCTGCGTACGCTACTAACGAGCGAAATACTCCCAGGAGCATGAAAAATAGGCCGGCGACGCTATTTACTAGTAGTGCAACTCTTTAGCTCTAGCGGCACTGCAAGTAGTATATAAAAATGAAAACATATACCTATACACTCGTATATGCGTATATAAATGCCTGTACGTATGTGTTTTGGTATTAGTGTCTCTAACTCAAGGTATTTGAGCTGCTCCTATTTGTATGAATGTATGTGTCTGTATACGTATATGTATTTGTATACGAGTATGTGTGCCTTTGCTTGCCGCAGCACAATTGTGGTTTTCCTTTTGTCGCTTCCGTTTCCGCATAATTCTTCTACTTTTCATTTTTGCCGGAAAGCTACTTAAAGGTTACTTGGTATGTCTTTTCTTTCATTCTAGCTCTCTCTTGCACTCTTTCTTGCTAGCTCACTTGCTCTTATACAAAAGCTATAGCTACTCTTTAGCTGTAAGCTGCTAACAAAACATTTGTTAAACGGAAGTCGACAAACACGACAACAACAATAACAACAACAACAATACCAATGTAGGGAAGAGAAGTGGCGCAGGGTGGAAACTCTGTCTACAATGTAGTACATGGGAGTAAACTGACTTTTAAGGTTACATAATTTTAGCCTTAAACAAGTGTCTGGCATGCGCCTGCTCTCTAAACCCGCTACCCTGCTCTTACTGCTAATTCCAGGCTACCGGCTGACTTCGTTTATCCTTTACCGGTAGGTAGGTGTATCTTGATAGCGGCACATTTGCCTTGCACGTACGCAATGAAATTTGTTTGTGTCCATGTGTCTTGGCTTTCTTTCTTTCTTTCTTTCATTGCTTCACAAAATTTCTTTGCATGCCTGCATATATCCTTGCGCCAAAAAAGGGGTTTCTTCTATTACGTACTTTTATATGATGATGATTTGTGTCTGCGTGCGTGCATTGTGCGCAGGGAATTTAAGACTCTATGCCAGGCATATCAGGGACAAATATATAACATTTATCTGAGGTTGAATATACGAGAGGGGCTACAAAAAGTTCCGTAAGTTGTGTTGCGAAAAAATACATAAATGGTCACATTTGTCACAAGCGTGATTCTTCGCGTGATCTCCAGGCGGACTTTGTTGTTGGTGGTTATCAATGTTCCCTGGTGCATAAAGTTTTCTTCAACACTGAAGTTCAAATTCTCCACTCTCACAGACCGTCCAAGTTGCGATGATGGCTTTCGCGTGGTCACCAAGTGCTTCTGTTCTTCTTGGTTAAACACCAGACCCATATGCCGTTGACTATTGTTCAATCTCTGAGAACGGTCTGCTAACTCGCCGTTCATTCGTTCGTGCCGATGATATCAATGTCATCAGCATACGCGAGCAGCATCATTGGCGTAGGATTTACTCTATCAGTAAATTAAAAATGTTGCCGGATAAAGCACCACCCTGCCTGACACCTCTCTTGGTAGCAACGTGCTCGGACAAGATTTTTTCTACTCTGACGACGCTTTGCGTGTGTGATAACGTCAATAAACGAACTACGAACGATGCTGGTGTACCAATTTCAGACATGGCGTTGATTTTACTTCGGTAAATTTATATTTTCTCATTTTTATTTCAACCGATCTTCTTGAAATTTGGATTGAAATATCTTTAAACTATAACCTTTGCAGTGCATTTTGTATTTGTAAAAAACTTATCAAATACCAGACAATATTCAAACTTTTAATAATCCTCTCGAACATATAATGTATTATGTAAACCGGAGCTGAGCGCGACAGTTACAACAATAAAACATTTTTCGGGCTGACTGGCTTGGCATCCTTTTTATTCATTTATTCATTTATGCTCCTTTTACCTACTGCTTTCACTTCATTTTGGTTCTGTAGTTCATAATGAAGCCGAGCGACGAAGTTTTTTGTGAATTTTTCCTCAGCAGCATCTGCAGCTGTTTCGCCAGGTCCTGCTCCTGTTGCTCCTCCTACTGTTCCAACTGCTCATTGTGTGCCTAGGTAATAATATATGAGCCAGTGCCTTTCATGCCATTCACCGCTTTCATGTGAATTTGTATTATATTTCTTTTAACTCTGTTCGTTTTTTCTTTCCCTCAACATGCCAAGCACGCAGCGCAATTTCACAAAGGAATAAGATAATGTGCCGCAATGTCCTTTTATGTTGGTTGCCCGTGTGCCGTGGCTGTCTGCTTTATTTATGCTTTATAGACTTCATTGCATATAGCATTAAGGTGTATAGCCGTCGGCTTCACTTGCATTGTAACAACAGCAGTGCAGCTGTAGCAACGATGCGGATAACTTTTTAAATGTGCAGAGGACGAAGCTGTTGCAACAACCGGTAGCATATAATTTACTTTTGATTTTAAATTCATTTTAAAAAGGCTGAAATTCATTAATGCGCGCAATTCCATTTATGCATTGAGATTAAGAATTGTCAGATAGGCTGCCAGACTTCATTGTCCTCTTGCAATTGCATCCATTTTAAATAGTCGTATAAGAGAAGTAAAGTAAAGTCATCGGGTGCAGGATATCCTTTTCAAGTAATTGATGTCATTTGCGCTTTTAAATCGATGTAAGTTTTTTTATTTTATTTTCGACTTGGTTGGCATGCACTTGCAACGACAGGACATGTGCGCGCTTTATAAATCAGCATAGCAACCACGAAAGCAATTCGGTAAAAGCGCTTAAGCAAAGTTGCAGCTATCGAGTAGAAGATGATGACGATGCCTAATGCATTTTTCATGCAGTCAAGTTTTATTCAAAGTTAAACCGCTGCACGCGCATGCAGCGTAAATCACACAGATACACATAGACGGACGGACGGACGGATACAGATGCGGCAACTTGAAGCAAAGTGAGCGAAAACTCTATGATGCAATCAAATTAAAATTTATGACAAAACCATTAACAAACTTGGCGCGTAGCAGGCAGAGAGCCAGGAGAAAACTATATCAGACATGACTGTGGATCACAATGCCGACGACATTGGCAAAGTAAAGCATGTCTAGGCAAAGTAGAAAAAGGACGTGTTCTCCTCTAACAAACTAGCAGACAATCAAGTGGCAGCTCGAAGAACACTGCACAGACAGAGAGAGCTCAATCGTCGACTGCAGTCATTGCCATGGGCGCTGTTAGCTTTGTGGTTGTTATTATTGCTGCTGCCTGTCTGACGTTGCTGCAATGCTTAACGAGGTCATATGCAAAAAAAAGTCTTAAGCGTACTTGCAGCCAAAGCCACAGCCGCCATTTTACAGCGGCTGCTAGTATGCAGCGTTCACTTTAAAAGTACTTTTTAAGTTGCTGCCTTCTGTCTTATTCTTGTATCCTTGCTGCTCTGCTGTCACTGTTCAGCATTGCTGCTCAACTTTTTCCATTAATCGATGCCCACAACGTTTTAAACGTCAGTGGCAATTAGTGAAGTGAACAAGCGAAAGGCAACTAGACACATAGACTTTCTTGCAGATAGACAGCAGACAGACAGACAGACAGACGACATTGAGGCGCTGCAAGGTGTTGCGGCTATGGCTTTGGCTGCACTTGGCTTGTCCGCTCATTGACTGGTTTTGTTCACGCTGTCTTTTGTTCTCTAATAGCCTCTTATCTTTTCTGCTGCTATTATTGCTAGTAATTTTGTTGTTGTTGTTCTAGTAGTGTACAAGGCAAGTCAAGTGGCAGTTGTGAAAGTTTGAAGTGCACTCGCTCAGTGTATGTTGCATGCCTCTTCGATATTGCTTGCAATTATATATTTTTATATCCTTCACACTGTAGCATAAAGTGTTGAAAATTTTTTAATATACATACATATAAACCTTGTAGCGAACATGAGCATATTTTAGATCAGTTCGACAAGACGCGTCAAAATTGGCACGGATTTTTATGTGTCCATTTTACATCCTGTGATAGTTTAAAATATGAGCATAGTTACTAGTTTCAACAACTTGTAGCCACGAATATAACAAACCAAAATAATGCAAATGATAATAAGTTATTACAACATATATTGTACAATTAACACTTTAAATTAAGCTCAGAGTATAGAGCATGACGATAGAGCATATTGCACTGTTACAAAGCTGTTGCAATTTTTGGTAAATTTGTTTAAATTAAATTTGTTTTTTAAATAATAGTAAATAAATTAGGTATCTACGTTTACTAAACTGCATAGCTTGTTATGTTTCAGCAATATTTTTATGATCTGTACTCATATGCTTCAAGTGATATTAAATTTGTTCAAATGTATTAAACAACGAAAAAGAGGCGTGGCAGAATCCGTGAGGTATACTCGTATATATTCTTGATTAGCACCAGATGTCAAGTCGTTATACACATGTCCGTCTGTCTGTCTGTCTGTCTGTCTGTCCACCCGATTGTCTGACTGAACTACGAAATCTGGCAGACTATAAGAGACTGATTATTCAAATTTAAATATTTAGACTTTCCTATTACCTCTTCAGATAAAGTGTATTAAATTAATGTGCCAATCCTACTATTGCATAGGTCCTAGCTCCCATACCAATCTGCCAAAATGTTTCAGTTTTTTTGAAAATTATATTTTTCTTGTTAATTAAGCTAGAAGCGACAAATTTGGTCTATCCTACGTCAATTATAAAGGGTATTACATTTTTGTTTTGAACGAATAAAAACATTTTCTATGCCACAAAATTTCATTGTACGGCTCTCGGTTTATCTATCCAGCTATCAAGCCACAAATGCATTATAAATTCAATAAATTTTTAATTTTAATTTAACTTTAGATACGTACTTATTTAAAAATAAAAGTGTATATTTCGCATACCATAAATGTTACTGCAAAGTGGTCGAAAAAATGACAGCAAATAAAGTGCGAAGAATTTTTACACTAAAGCGTATGCTGTCAAGCTAAAACGCCCAGGACGACGCCAAGCCGCAAAGGAAAAACAAACGGAAACGCAAACTTGAAAAGTGTGTGAAGGCATGCGGCAAATATAGAAATTCAAACAAACATAAATACACTCACATATAAAACTAAAGTGGTTCTTTGGAAAGGCATCCCAATTGGTCTGCCAGTCGGGTTCTAGTTTTGCCTTCAAATATACTTCGTACAGCTGTCCAACTGTCGTAGCAGATAAAATACTTAAATGTTCTTTTATTGGCTGAGCGTGAGGAATTTTTATATTAATTTATTACTTCGACTGTGCAGGAGTAGGAGCAACAGCAACAGCAGCAGCAGCAGCGAACGCCGCCAGGACCATGCAGCATCGTTTTTGGCGTTTTTGAATTATGAATTGTATGCGTCTTTGGCGCAGTTTGGCAGTATTTAAAAGTTGTTAAAGTGCGCTTTGTCCGTCTGTCTGTCTGTCTGTACAAAAGCATTATTTTATTTTTCACTCGTTTTGTCTGAGTGGATTTTAATGGGCTTTTAAATGCCAATTGATAAATGACCGAGACTCCATGAAAAATGAACTATTGAGCATTGAGTTGTTTAGTTTTTATAATTTGATTGAATGCATATTAAAGTGTTTTCCACATTGAAATATTTTATGATTTTTTTTTGTATCTTTTCAAGCATTATGCATTCGTTATTCTATTTTGCTTTTGTTTAACATGATTTCTTTTTTGTTTGTTGACTTGTTTTGTCTGTGTAACAAAGCAGATGAGAAAAAGAAAAAACGAGGCAAAGACAGTCTAAGTGTATAAAATAAAATAAAATAAAATATTTTATCATGTCACTTTACAAACACGAAGACAAACAAGCGTCGAAGAGAAAAACGAGTCCTTTTTTTAGTCCTTATTTTTTCTGCTGCTTAGGTCTTTGTTTGGGTTGGTGCATTGCCCGCAGCGCTGCTTGTCAACTTTAACAAGTTTGCATTTAATGTATTTGCAAATATTGTTTTGTTATTCTTTGTGGCAACATTTTTACCTTTTTTTTTTCAAAGTTTAATGCAAGTTCATAATTGAATTTATATTTTTAATTCAGCAGCAAATATAAATATTTCAGTTGGTTCAAAATTGGGACTCCTGCCGGCGAATATTCAATTCCAGGTGCCTCGCGGTCCGTAATCAAACATAATTAATTGTGTTCTTAAATTTACACAATGATTAGAGTTATTTATGATTTCAGTTCGATGGTAAGATAGAGCATATCGATGTTTATCTAGGGAAAATTATCAATAATAAGTCAGATGTGTTCGATAAAAAAAATTAAATCGAAGAATCAATTTAATAAAAAATGTAGATATCCAAATTGGATCTTCAGAATAAAATGCAGTGTATCGATGTATAAGAGTAGACTCCAACAATATTGAGCTCTCAATGGGAAGTTTCAGAGCATGACGAAGTTTGAGTCTTATGCTAGTTAAGAGACCGTCCTCAGCACTTTACTCTGCAACATTTGAAGGATTTCAATATAACACCCCATGTCGTATGTTCAGACCGATGTATGGCCTTCTAGAGAAGAATCCTATAACATAGTTAGTTTTGATTGATTCCTATTTGGCTGGTTTTAGAATGAGGATGAACTCGACATATTTCCCTTAATAGAAAAAGTGACCTAGTTGAAAGCATCTGTTTGTAATTGCCACAAGTAGCACAATGCTGAGCACCTTAAATTCTTTAAAGTCTTGAGCCTTCGTATATATCTTTGATGTTGGCATGATCTTCCATGAATGATATTTTTTTTTTTTATTTTAACTCATAACTTTATAATGACAATATAAACACTATAATGCATATAACTATATTGCAAGTTTGGTCAGTGCTTTTGGTACTTCTTTTCATAGAGCGCTTATAATTTAGTTACGAAATAGTTGTCATATTTTAGCTTAAGTGGCATTAAGTCAACTTGATGGAAACAATCTCTTGAAATGAAAGTGTTCAATTGAAAAAGTATCGAATACTTCTTGAATTTATCGATACTTGTTAAAAAGTATCGCATCGGCAATGTACATATAGAAATAGAAAAGATAAGTATTGCTACACCAAAAATCGTATCGCTATCGAACACACTTACAAGAAACATAATAATATTTTCAGTATCGAAACATCGGAAGCGATCTGCAACATTTTATCAAACCAAATTCATAAAAATACAATAACTGTCACAAAGTGTTTTAAAATCATTTGCAGACAATAAAAGTGATTGAATTCGGGTTTTTTTTTCTCTTTTTTTTTTTTTTTTTTTTTGTACAAAATAAATGAGGCGCTATTGTTGTGCAAGTGAATCGATTTAAACAATCAGCTTTGTGTGTAATTCTAGTTGAGATATTGCACAATCATGTTTATTTGTATTCGAGCAGCTAGACAACATACTCCATACACTCTACCATGTATTACAGCATGTAGCTGCTAACAATCTCTGGTGTCCTAGACAAATAAAATCTACTACAGGCGAATATAACAAAACATTTATATCGGAAAACAGTGGAAAAACGTTACAATTTCGGCATACATTGCTAAACTAAATGTCATTCAATATAACGATGTGGTACTGCTATGGATATATAAAAAACTGCTTCGAAAGCATGGAGTATATAAAAATTCTACACATAGGATTACATATACAGACTAAACTGATTTTTATTTTGTATGCTGCTTAGTAAAACAGTCGTTGAAATTCGAACTTTAAGCGCAAACAAAAGTGCGTAAAAAGGGTTCAAATTGTCTATTTACAAAGGATACAAGGTCAGCTCAGTAGTAGTAGAAGTAGTGGCGGTGATAGTGTAGTAAAGGACACAAGTCTCCAAACGATTTTTCGGGGTCAATCAACAGCCCGAAGGGAATATCGAGTGAATTCTTTTTGTCTTTTTTTTTGTATCTTGTAGTACATGTTTAGCTTGTTCTGCAGCTGCTTTTGTCATTTTATAGTCGAATTTTGGCATAAACTAAGATACAAAACTGTTTGCCATTTTATAGCAACAAATACTGCATAATTTATACAGCATAAAGAAAACTTTATAAGAGTCAAAAAAAGAAAGAAGAAAATACATGTACGGAAAACAATTTTATTTGTAATGGCGTTTCGATTTCCGTTTCCGTTCATTGGTCAAAAGTTTGTAATGTGAGCAAGAGTCATTAAGTCTGAATTTATTATACGCTGCTCATATATGTCCTTTTTATTGTGGACTAAAGAGCTATTGTAGGTAGCAATTGAAGCGCAGGTATTTTATTACAACGTCAACGATATAAAATATATGTAAATTTTAATTCTATACAAAAAGTTTTACGCATAAATTTTATGCGCACTGAAAAATAAATTGAATCAAATAAAGTTGAAAATAATCAGCTACCTGCTGAACGCCTGCCTACCGACCACTACCTAGCTGCTTAACTCGCTTCCTGCTGTTTTTTGTCAGCCATAAATTGTTAAATACATTTTAAGTTTTCGGCGGCAGTTGTTTTATTGCCATTGCGTGAAGTGAAATATGCTTGGGCTTTGAATAAACAAATGTTTCATTTTGGCATTATGCAAAATAGCATATTAATGAGTAGCGGAAGTAATAAACAAGCAGGCGTTTTAATGCCGAAAACTAACTGGTGGCAGTTGAGCGTTAAAGTTAAAAAAGAAACTAACATTTAGAATTCAATTTAACTTCTTTGTGTTTATAACACTAGTTTAAAAATTTGGGTGCCATCTCAAGATCTGCACTCTCATAGACTTTTTCTAATGTATTTTGGAGCGTAGATTCCAAGAATGTCAACTATTTGTTTTCTTAATAACAGTTTTAAAGATAAGATCAAAAACACATTTGTTGGAACTTTTTTCTTTTATTTGCTCATATATGCATCAATATTGATCCGATTTGCATATTACTATTATATCGCTATTGTCCGCTTTCCAACGTTAATGCTGATTTAATAAAATTACACTAGATCTAAATTCAAAAGTTGTTTTTCCCTTCAATTGCTTCGTTTGATTCCAATACTTTTTTTCTTCACATATACAAGTTCTAAGAAGTAAACGATCTTTTGCTAAAATTGTAGTCTAAAATACAAATTTTTGCTGAACTTTCTTCATTTGTGAACCGTGGAATCTTCGCGAGTGCATTCAACAATAAGCAGCCACTTTGTAACACTTTTCGTAACACTTTTCAATTGTTGTAATGTTCTGGTGGAAACTCACATTGGAAAGAGGACACAATTGCCTTCCGAACGATATAGAATACATGTAATTCGAATAATGAGAAGATGAAAAATGAGCAAAAAATATTTTTTTTTGATAATATTTCGAAAACGATTCTTAAAAAAGGAAACAAAAACTTGGCATTTTTGGAATCTATGCTCCAAAATACATGGAAAAAAGGCTATGAAAAAACCAGCTTTCGAGATGAGGCCGAAACTTGTAAACTAGTGTAAACGTATTGTAGTATTTGTAGTTTTAGCTAAAACAATTAGTTTAAAAAATCACTGCGCATAAATCCAAATAATGACATTTTATTTTTTATTTGCCTAAATGTATGCAACAGCAGCAGCAGCACTCGATTTGATTTAGCTATACTCGAAGTAGCATTGCATTTGATGTGCGCTGTCTGCATTTAATGATAGGATAGCAAAATACTTCAATAAGCAATGCAAAGCATCTAACGTCGTATATAATATGGATGTGGATAGTGCATCATATTATACAATGGTTTATTTATTGTATAGTCAGTAACAATAAAAAGCTAAAATTCGTATAGCAATGCTTAAATGCTTTATTATCAGCAGTCAGACAGGCAAGCAGACAGTTGAAGTATCAATAGAGCGTCTGAATAGATTATAGTATATACAATAGACAATAGTTCCTTTTTTTTTGTGGCATAAAAGCTGCTATTGCACGTTTGGCAAACGATATATAAGCTCAACACGTAAAACTCATGCCGACAATTCAATGAACGCTAGCACAACTCAACGCACGATCGACACATAAATGAAAGCTGTATGGCTGGAATGTACTCTGAAAGAAGTATTGTATAATATACAAGTATTGTAAATATAAATGAAAACGTAAACGTTTGCGACGCCATTGTTGATAGCAAACATGCACACGTATTAGAAAAGAAATATTGAAACTATTTTCCTTAAACTAAAATCGCAGAAAGTTCTTCTGCTCTCTGACTCTAACGCTGCTGCTGTGTATTTAATATTGTGAGTGAAAAAGAACACGTATTTATCTTTGCTACTTACACAAGTTTTCCAGATAAGCATTAGATTTTAAAAAGAGCGAATTTTAGTAGTAGCTGAACCTGAAACAATTGTCTCCGTAGCTATTCCATGCTCAATATTTTGGAATTAAATCTGATGTTATTGTTCTTTCTTCTCATTGAAAAATATGTGTGTGTTCTTTTAAATGTAATAAATGACCTCGTCATGTTGGTCATCATTTATTTTCTCATCAAAATCTTAAAATTTTTACACCGATGTCACAAACACACTTTCACTTGGAATTCGGCTCATCAGATTATCTTGAAACTGTTTGCAGGATGCCAAAGGCTGATTTACCTATACAAGGCAGACTGTTAATAAGACACTAGCAAACAAATGAATTCTTCGATTTTTGCAATTAGTACATCAAAAGTTATTGGTATGAGAAAATCGACTCATAACCATATGTTTAGCATTAACTATTGCTTGATTTTTTTTAAAGCTTTTATTAAGATCTTAACTATTTTGACTGTATCGTAATCGTCCGTTGGATCTCTATAATCCCCATATCCATATCCATCCGAACCATTGGCGAATGCAGGGGGAGGATATTGGGAACGTCCCCCCAAGCCCCCAACAGCATATTTGTTCAGTACAAAAATATTTTATTTTTCGCTTAATTTTCATAAAATTTCATTTTAGTAGACTTCCCCGTAAGAGAGCGTTTTGGATCGCCCCTGTTCCGAACGGATTCAACTCGAAGGGTGA
The DNA here is from genome assembly GCA_035044765.1 of Leucophenga montana. Lineage (NCBI taxonomy): Eukaryota > Metazoa > Arthropoda > Insecta > Diptera > Drosophilidae > Leucophenga > Leucophenga montana. The sequence continues at coordinate 1,241,889 of JAWNNQ010001104.1, read as the reverse complement.
ATCTATTTCCATCTGCCTCGTGTATGTTGAATTCCTAGTATGTTTTACTATCTTATACATACTATATACCTTTTAGTATGTGTTCCGCATGCTCCACTGAAAGATCAGAAGAAGTGTTTATTCAATAAAAAATTATAAAATATGCGTAATATGCGCAATGGTCTTATACGTAAGTTATCAGTACGTGGTGTACACAATCAATATTATTATCTAGACAGATAAATGAATACATTCACATTAAGTTCGAGATTGACTGTCTATTAGCTACATTATCAGACTTTCTAAGAAACTGAATCACAGTACCCTACTTTACATTAGGTATACAGGGTACAAAAATGTTTATATACACAAAAATGTTTCAATTTACTACAAAATCCACATAATTTATAAATTTTAAATCTATTTTCTAACCGATTTCAGACACAAATACAGAGAGACATACACACACATATACACATAGTACACCACTATGCTCGCTGGCAATGGCGACGTCGCCATTGTTGCTGTACCACTTCCTCCAGTGCCATTTTAGTGCACTACTCGCATATGTATGTATGTTTGTGTTGATTTATCGATATACGCGAGCTAACCCCAATTCTAATATGTAGTACCGGCAAGGACTTTTTCGTTTATTCCCATTTCGTGGATTTTTGATGTCTCGTATGCTTTGCGGTGTGTGTGCAAAATGCGCGAAGATTTGCGCGGCAGCGGAGATTATATTTATGCGCTTCACTGCAACTACAGCTCAAGAGTTAAATTGTGTTGTGATGAGAAGTGGTGAAAAGTATGTAGAGAGAGGAAGTTGAAATAGTTTTCATCGTCGTTGTTGTTGTATGTGATGTACGCAGCCAATGCTGGAGTCACGTCCTGTTGCTGCTGTCATTGCTGCGGCTTCGATTGTTTCTGCGAATTTTGGCTTAAGCCAAAACACGCGTCCTGGCTACAGGAATAACAGCAGCAACCGGAATACAATACGCAGAAGCGCAGTTGGCATTGAGCACATCGAGCAGAAACAGACAGCAACATACATGACTGCACCAAGACAATTGAAATATCCTACATGTTTACGTCGTCGTTGTCGGGGCTTACTCGGAATCGGTATCAACAATGACATCTACCGCTTTGTTGTCATCTTCGTAGTATTCCGGATTTTGAACGCATACGCAGCATATCACAATAAGATCACGTAACTTTGCTACGCCTTGGCATATTTATAATTTCGTAGAAATCTGTAGTTTACTTGCATTGAATTGTATAGAATACTAGGTATAATACGATTTCGATTGCAATGCAGCGTTGAACGCCAACGCTCTGATAAGTTATCTTTTAATTAATATGATTGACATCTATTTTTATAAAGAATAGAAGAAAAGAAATTCAGTAAAATTGTTTTGGCCTGCAAGTTACCTTGAAAATTATGTTTATTAAATACAATTCTCTCATTCCATTTTCAATTCTCTTTCAATTTCGTTGAACATATCGAAAAATGTCGAACGTTCGAAATTTCATACAACAAAAACGCTAGGCTATATGGATATGTAGTATATCATATGTTTCTTTCGGTTTTCTGCGCCTCCGTTCGTGGTATGCTTAGAATATGTTGTGTGAAAGAGATAGAGAGAAAGAGAGAGTGGAGCAAAATCTGTGTGTGTGTGTGTGTGTATACACTTCATATGAAGAGTGTATGCTATTTTTTTGTTGTGTGAATGAAACATTTATTTTAAATTTTAGATAAAGCCTTGAGAAGTTACAAACCTGGTCACTAATTTGCTGGTCCAGTTACTGGTACCAGCAAACATACAGCCCAAATATGGTTTTTATGTGATTACTTTTTTGTAGATTAAGTTAAATTGAACTGATTAGTACTTAGAAATAAAATTTGTCATTTTACTGGCCAAAAATTGACGAAAACTTTTTTCATTTAATACATTTTATAATTTTCCATTTTGGTTAATTAAATTCGCACGAATTAATTTTCATCATTTCGACTAATAAAACGAAATCCTGACCTTAGGCAAATTAATAAGCAAAAAAACAAAAACATACAAAACAAAATAACCAAAGGAACCAAAGGAAAAAGAACAACAAAGGCAAGAAAAATGTTTCCAAAGCAAACAAATAAATAATATTGTTGGTTAAGAAACACAAAAAAGGGCAAAAAAGAAATATTAGCAAAAGGTTCAAGCGTTTTGTATTGAATTTCAAGGACTTCACTTGTAACGCGTAGATACATTGATATTAGCAGTTCACTCCCACTCCCACTCCCACTCACGCTATCAGCTTTATTTTATTTTGGGCTTACACTCTAAAACCAAGAAAACGAAACTTTTTTCGCTGCTGTTTATAAAAATAATTAAGAAATACTATTTTTCATGTTTTAGAATTTTTTTTTTGAAAAGCAAAAATTCAATTTTTTATAAATGTTTTTAAATAGATAAAGTTTAGTTATATGTACTTGTTTACTTAATACACACGTACATATATAGGTATATGAAAAAATTGCTTGTTTTAATGTTTTTATTGTTGTATAAAAAATATCTCTAAAAAACAAGCCATTCTACTTCATTAGAATATTTTCACTTTCAAGTTGCAGCTACTTAAGCAACCGCTACTATACCTTCACACACCACTTCCTTTAAGTCCTTACACCTATCTTAGTGTTGTTTACTTCTTTTTTTTTTCGAAAAGCGTTGCGACTTGAGCTTGTTATTTGTAAGCAACAGCAGCGAATTGTTTTCGTCCTTAATATACGTTTCGGTTTGGTTTGGTTCGGTTCAACAACAAAAGGCACAACTAAGTAAAGGATTCCCTCGGGGAGAGCTTCGCTCTGCTTTGTTGCCTGAGTGTTCCCTTGACAAAATGTCTAATTTCCGTGCAGGAAAGAAGCAAGAAATTACTTTATGGTTTGTTAATAGCAAAGGAAAAACATTCACTTTCTTCATCTTCGCAGTTTTTCTAATCACAAAGTACAACAAAAGCAAAACTTCAGCCCAAAACTGTGCTTAAATGTTTTGACATATTTTTTTATGCATATTTTCGGTTTCACTTGACAATAAGGAGGTAAAAAATGTCCAAAACGGGGGTTGATATTTTTGTTCTGGTGACTTCCATATAGACTTAGTCTATAGCCTCAAGCGACGGCGTCGGCATCCTTGTTATAGAACTTTAACAAGTTTTGGCTATTTAATGGAAATTTAAACGGTATCAATTACACACACATTATACAGGATTCAAGATTTTCATTGCTGTTGCTGATGCTTTTGTTCGGATTTCATTTTTGTTGCTGGAAGGTATTTATTGTTAGTGAACATTTTTCGACATTGACATGCATTGCGTCTGCTGCCAGAACAAGCGCGGATTTATGGCTTGATTTAGAGGACTGCTTTTTATTGAAATTCTATACATTGGCAACACCTGGTGCCTTTGGGAGCGTTGGAATAGGAATCGAAACTATGCAGCAAAAAAGTTGAATTTTTACACGCGCCAGATAGTCAAACTTTGCTTCTGCTCTCCTAGAGGCCAGTTTCATAAACGAACATAAATAATAAAACCATTGAATTAAATGCCTATAGGAAGTACAAGTATGTTTAGAATTTTGGTTACACTACGAACGTTTTAGTAATAGTAGGGTAGCATTAATATGGTATACAATTTGTAACATAACATTTGTGCGGAAAAAATCTTGATAAAACTCCATTTTTCACCAACTTTAAGAAAAAGGAGGTAAAGGGTGTTTCATTTCGCTCTTACCTTTTAGACAAAATGTAGCATTTCCGTCGACTTTTGAGATTTATTCAAAATTGTTAAATTTGTTTTAAACGTTTGTCCTAATAAAATACATGCAGTTATATACCACGTAGTCTCCACTTACCACTTATTAAAATATACGCTTCCTTGCGATTCATCATTTTGCAGCGTATAGTACAGTCAAGCACCCTGAGTGTTTCACGATTTCATTGTATCTTTTTTAATTTTAGATACTTGTACGCTTTTTATGCTACATGGGTTTATTTATTTCTATATTTCCTCCATCTTTTTTCTGATTTTTTTGTTCGCCTTTTTTATTCATAACAAAATTTGCATTGCTTTTCATTTACCATATTCATGGTGCCTGTCCGCCTGCCTGCCCACATATACAAGTACAATATGTATGAGTCCTTATGCTGCTATTTGTTTGTAAATTTTTAAACAATTCAAGTCCTTTTCCTGTGTATGAATATGTGTGCATGCGTGCTTTGTAAGTGCGAGTGTGTGTGTGTGTGTGTGTTCCTGAAAGGCACATGTTTTAACAATTATCAGCCATTGTTAGAGTCTAGAAAGCGTAAGATTAAAAAACAACAAAAAAGGAACCGAGGCAGCTTTAGTCGCTATAGATAGACAAAAAAAAAAAAAAAAATTCGGGAGAATAAGTAAGAGAGCTATTTTTTAAGCTGCACGATTATATGCTACGCTACATAGTTTTAAGGTAAGAAAATTTTTTGTTTGTTTTTAATGGAAAGATCGGATAAATAGGCGTACTGATCTAGCTGATCAAGATTATAATTATATATTGTTTTATATTCTATACAGTCTAACATATCTAATGCTGCTGTTTCACTAAATTATGAGCGAGTATATGCTGCAAATTCATACATAAGTGTAGGGTACAACGACTTGCTGCATGTTAGGAGCAAAAAAAGAAAAGTAAATGGAATGCGGAAAATGAAAATTATTCAATATTTTGCGCTATTTACACAGAAAACAATGCCAGCGATCTGCAAATATGCATTGAGTTCTATACTGGTACACTAGAGAGGAGTGCAGTAGGGTAGCGGAGCAGTTTTGTATGTTGATTTTACAAGTGAGAAAATTAAATAAATATTGTGTTGGGCAGTGCAGCTGTTGTATATAATAGTACATATGTAACAGCAATAGAAATACATGCTTTAATTTGAAATAAACAAACAAACATCGATTCAAATACTAAGTAATGAAAATTAAGTAATTGAAAACAAGTATTTTAATTAATTGTTACTTAAAGTTATGTTCAATCAAATGTAATTTGTTTAAAAAAAAAAAAAAAAAAAAACATAAATATGCTAAAATTTTCCAAGAAGAAAAAGTAACTTTAGTGGAATTTTTATTACGAGAGATCGAAGGAGTGGTAAAGGATAATAATAGCTAAGCAACTTAGATTGAAAAGTGGTCGTCAATCTATTTTGAAAGCGCTCCTAAATATGAGTGTTAAATGTTGTTGCTCTGAAAACACTCAATGATTCTTAAAATACTCTAAAAAACACTTTATCACCGTGCTTTGGTTTTCGAATCCGAAGTGTTTGAATTCTGTTTCGTTAAAATGAGCCACTTTCAGTAGAGTTTCGTGATTTTTTCGCCGAAATTTGAATCTATTTCGGACTGTTCCAGAGGCCAATCAGAGAGCCTTTGACAAGTTTTGTGGTGGTATACGAATGCTTTCCTATGTCTTTTCGCAAAATTCGTCAAGCTGAATGGCTTGACTTAAAAAATTTTAAATTACAAAAAAAAAAAAAAAAAAATATAAATATGTAAAAAATATATAAAATATAGACAGAGTCAAATAAGAGTCCTAAGTTCAGAAAAGTACTTTAAATTAGTACTTCAGATAGCCTTAAAAAACTCTTAAATATATCCAAATTAGAGTTTTTTAAGACTTCAAATCGAGACTCATAGTAGAACGAAGAAGGCACATAAAAGTGCAAACGATTCTGAAATAAAATCTTTAAAAGAGTCTTAAAAGAATCTCCTGCTTTGCTGTGAGTAGTTCAACAATAAAATGTTTTGAAAATTTATTTTGTGATTTGCAGGCTCGAGATACATCAAACCAAGTTGCTGTGGTTTTACCAATATATTTACGAGTAACATATGTATTACGATTCTCATCAAGTATCGTCTTTAGAGTTATATTTTGTATGCTGCAGGTCTCTCTGCAGGTCTTTACGTAAAAGTTTATCATTGGTGTATTGAAAAACTTGTGATTGCAAATCGATATTACTTCTGTTAGATAATTCTTAGTTGTCTTTATGATTTTACACAGAACAGTGTTTTTTGCGCTATTTGACCTTTAGTATCTTTAAACATATTTGTCTTTCAATCTAACACTACTCATACGCAAATTCATAAATATGAAATTTGTAACATTTTTAAATGCAACATTTTCAAACGTCTTTCAATACACTTCAATACCTTTGCCCTCTACACAAAATATTTTCTTGCATATAAATATGTATATATTTTTAGCATTTCTTTGGCATTCCTTGGCATTTTCATGGCATTTTCATCTTGGATATGTGTCCAAAGTATTTTGTTTTGTCTACAATATAAAAATGCGACTACATTTTGCGAGTATACCATTTTATTTGTATTTTTTATTTTCTCTCGTTTGGTGTAATTTTTTTCAACGCTTGTTGGAATTTAGGACTAAAAGTTTAACCAGTAGTTGGCGTTGTTACCGCTGACTGCTCTGATTACTCTGACTTCTACTGGGACGACGACATTGTCTGCTGTTTGACCTCTTCGCCTAGTATGCGCATAAACAAGGTTTATTTATAAAATATTTGATTTTCGCTTGTATTTGTTTTTTTTTTAATTATATATAGTCTTCATGGGAAATTAGGTGTGGAATACAATTATTGATATGGGTTACGTTTTATTTGAGTACCTATCTATCTTCAGCTTAAACAGAATCACAAGTTTAATGAAGCTATATCTGCAGAATTAATAAGGTTGAGTAGGTTCTAAATGGAAAGCTTAAAGAATGAACTGGTGTCTTATTCACTATTTTTCAAGCAATGCAAGTCAATGTAAATGAAAAAATTTTTTGTGACAATAAAAAAGAAATATCTGGGTAAATTGTTATAAAAGAGAATAAAAGGTAAGAGCATTAACAAAATAGTAATAACAAAAAAGTGATCAGTTTGATTAACACGCCTCTCAGTGTTTCCAAATTAAGAAACAGCTGGTCGAAAATCAAAGCAGCATTTTTTTTTATACAATTCGCGAATGACTTTTTTTAAATTAAAACGAAAGGTTTTTAGGACGTCGATTACGAATCTGTGCGAACACTTCTGAATAACTTAATATTTCCCTATGGAAAAATTGGTTATTGAAATATCCATAAAAATAAAATCATTATCAAACGTGAAAACTATTTACTTGTTCTACATAAATTTAAAAATAAAATTCATACTCGTATATTAAACATATAAATCGATCCACTTTTAAATTTTTTCTAGTGATTTTCTTCGAACTTTTGTTTTGTACTATGTATAAATTTGTTGAAAAATATTACAAATATTACATTGCCACATAGAGCAAAATAATATCAAAGCTCCTTTCATGCTGCTAAATATTACCACAGTGCTTTAACTATGAACTGCATTATGTGGACAAGACTTCTATGCATATTTCTACTCACTTCATTGTATAAGTGTATGCATTAAAGACACAGATATGAATAAATGGAGAAGAATTTAGCTTGTTTGTTGATACATCTGAAGCTCCCTCCCTCTCTCTCTCTCTCTCTCTCTTTCCTTTTCTCTCTGCACCATTGTTCTTGCTGACCTGACGTTCTAATAATGTTTTTCTACATTCCTCCTACAAGAAAGCCATAAAGAGTATCGTTCTAATACTAGTTGGGCAGTAGCAACTTTCGTTTAAAACTTGAAATCGTTAATAATTCACAACTACTAATTTCAAATAAACAATAATTGTTGCATTATTTCGTTCGTTCGTATTCACATATTTTTTTAAACAAACCTCGTATTCAAATGCCGGTGAATTCATTTTGACTTGAGGCTGTTTAAGTTCGCTACTGTTTTTTCTTGCTGAATGTCGCTACTGCTGCTATCTCTTTTTCACATTGGTAGTACGACTCGTTGTTGTTGTTTTTGTTGTCCTGTTATTGTTGCAGACGGCTTTGTTTTTCACAGTGATGTTGTAGTTGTAGTTGTTGTCTTGTTAGCATTCCGCAGTAAAAGTTTTCCTTTTTATTTTCTTAACGGCATTTCCAGTGTTTTTCTTATGCTTATTATTTTAGACGTTTCTGTTTTTAGTTTGTTTTTGCATATTTTGCTCACGGCAAAGTATTTAAATTATTTTCTGCCGGCAACTGCTTTGTCTTTTAGTCCTTTTTTCCAAACATTTTTACTGCGCGATTTTGCAACAAATTTGATTACATTGAATGTTAAGCAAATCTGTCTGCGCATAAGTTTGTAAGATAGGTATTTCTTGTTTTTTTTTTTTTTGGGGGCTCTGAGCTGTCGTGTTTTATTTGATTTGAAAATTTTGAAATTCAATAATTCAAAAGTGAAAGCCTCGGAATATTTTTCTTTCTTTATATATTCTATCATTCTAAATAATATTCTTTTTTCGTTGCATTGTACGCACCTGGTTTACATTTACATGCTTCAATAATTCTCACAACAAAAATAGAAAATATAATTTTGTTCTAAAATGTAATTTCTTGTTAAGTAGTCGCAGTCATTCGATGAACATAGAATGTTGCTACGAGGGCTGCTGCTGATCTCATATTTGAAATAATTTCTGTAGGGTCAATGAAGCGTGCCAGATGCCGTACCAGTGGCAGGATCCAGATACTTTTTTTGTTAAGGTGTAGGAGCTCAGATGACTGCTTCGGTCAATATCTGGGCCAGAGTACTTTGAGACATGGCATTCCGGCCCTGTCGCCCACTGTTTACAAGCTGAATTTCTGGTGATCGAATTTAATAATGAATATTCCCCTTGAAAAGTCTGTGAATATCTGTCATCGTAATCGGTGATCCAAGCGTTATAGCGCACTCGTCGCCTATCTCGTTACCTGGTATGTAAGAATGATCAGGAACCCAGATGAGTTCTGCTGAAAAACATTTATATATGTATGTATAACATATTTTTTTTTTATTATTAAATTTAAAATTTTTTTTTCAAGTTTAAAAATAAATAACATATCTAACAACATATCTCACAACTTTAATAAATTAATAAAAATATAGTTTCGAGATTCACTCTCTTTCTTTCTCACGCTATTCTTCCTTTCAACTTCATTCCATTTATCGTTACCAGTTTATAAGGCATAATTTATGGCATATGCCTCATTTCTATGATGTTCTTGTGCGAGAGCAAGAGACAAATAGAAAGAGAGAGAGATAGAGAGGGAAAGAGTCAGTTCACTGCATACAAAGGACAGCAGCACGACGACCGACATTATTCAATATAATCAGGCACATTCAATTTCCAACTTGCCACAGACACGCATTTGCCCGCAAGCGCCACATGCCACATGTGTGTTGCAGTCATGCGTTGCATGTCATGCTGTTGCTGCTGCATTGAAAGTGAGAGCGAATGTGGTGCGGGCGATGTAGTGTACTGTAGTGATGTGATGTGATGTGAGGGTGCTGTCGACATTGCCCTTTGCCACATAACTAAAGGACGCTGTCTGTCTGTCTGTCTGGCTGCTGTTGATGTTGATGATGTTGATGATGTTGATGCTGCTGCTTCAGTTGCACTGTTCTATTAACACTGCAACAAGAACAACAACAAATCGAAATGTATAGCATCTCCCTTGTTGAACTATATGTACGCTGCTCTGTGATTCCCTTCGCCACAGCGTTTCACTTCGTTTCGGTTGCATTGTCGGTTTATTTTGGTATTTTCTAATGCTGCATTTTCAACTCCAATTCGAACTAAACTAAACTAAACTGAACTGAACTGCACGCAATTGTCTACACTATCCTTGACAGCAGCAGATGGGAACAATTTTAGTTGTTGCTGTACAAACAAAACATACATCAAAATCCAACCATAAAACACATAATAAATATACTCAACATATGACTTTTGATTGATATGTAGTACGTACTATATACATATATGGTATGTACTATATGGCATGTATCTGTTGCTGCTGCTGCTGTATCTGTATCCGTATCTCTTTCAACTGCATTACTTGTGACTTATAGCATTTATTTGACTTTTTAGTTGTAACATATTGCAGCACACAGCATTGCGTTAAATACCTTTGCGTTTCTCTCACTGTGCATATCAGTGCGTCGACAAAGACTGTGTGTGTTTTTAATGTTCCATGAAAAATCAGAACTAATTAACTTTGTTATAGCTTTAAATAATTGCTTCCAGTGTTTGCTTACTTTCATATAGAAGTTTTGACTTTTGATGATTCAATAAAAACGATTTTAGGGGATAAAGTTGCGTCTTTGTTTTTGGAATATGTAGAAAGTTTGTTTTCTAAACAGATCATTCAATTTTTATCTTTTTTTTTATATTATTTTTTTATTTTTATTTGGAAGTAAAACAAGTTTTGAAATATCAAGTCCGGTGGCCGAGGCATGATTACGGTGTTGTTTTGGCATGTGAAAGGTGGTACTTCTTCAATAATGACATCCATTATAACTTTGAAGAAAATAGTGGGCGTTTAGCTTTACTCTGTCAAATAGTTTAGTTAGATGTATGAAGCACATATACACGTACCCTAGCTTATTAAAATAATCCTTTTCAAATACTTATATAAACAAACAAATTCCGTTGTTTTTTTTATCGTTTTATGCGGAAAACTTGCTGTCTATTACCGGCAAAAACTTCTTTTCTAAATTTCGATTTCTTTCATTTTTATCAAAACTAAGTGGAGCGAGAGAGAGACAACCCAGTTTTTGGAACGACGCGAAGCAATACTTCATTTTCTTCGAATCATACTCGCAGCATGGTTGAACATTGACAACTTGTGGCGAATACGAACAAATGAAAATAAACATTGTAAATAAATATTGTATGTTGGTAAGGAATTGTAAAGCAAGTAAACAAACGCTAGTGTTAGAACAATTTAATTGAATTACTATACTACAATATATTATAGAAAACCCATAAGTAAACCCATAAGTTCTAATCTCTACGAGTCTTAATAGCTTATTTATCACGCCACCCTCGCAGTTATTAAACGCGCACTTGCTGAGTGTATTGAACAGATATTGTCCGCTGGCCATTGGCAAACTGTCTGTGGCTCATAATTTTTGGCGCTCGAGCTTATTCAAATCGAACTTGGACATTTGCTTTCAGTCTTTTTGTGCGAGGAGAAATGTTTTTGGTACGAATATTTTGCAAACACATCTCTGCTGTTAGTTATAGCCCACTACCCTGAAGCTTACTATGTCTCTCTCGCACTCAACCAAAAACATTATACATACGTGTATATCCTTAAATGGATGATATAGTATTCCCAAAGCATTTCTCGTTCATATTGAAATGCGTACCCGTATTTGATAATTTTGTTAAAATTTTCGCCTGCAGCTAATTTTCTGATTTCGACAACATAAAACTGGACAGATACTTTCAAACAGCACAGCTCTATTGAAGTATATTAGGTTTGGTTTTGCTTATAATCGCATTTAGTTTGTCCCAACAGAAGTCCAGCAGTTCAATTATTTAAAAAATTATTTCTCTATAAGCATTTGTGCCTAGCAGTATAACTTGCGGCTTTCAGGTGTTGTTCATGCGTAAACTAAAAAACTTTACAAAGTGAAATTAATTTCTTGCATTAAATAATTTTTTGTTGTATTAGAACAATGTAAAACAAAAAGTCAAAAGTTTATTTCGCGTGAACAAAAGTGATTTAATGATAAGTAATCACAGCATTCACAACAATGCAGAGTAGCGAGTTCAGCAATAGGACAGCATCAGATACTTGATGCTATTAATTTTGAAAGTTTCTTTCTCGTTGCTATTCAATAACAGACACAGACCACACAATGAGGTAACCAACTTGGCGTTCAACAAGGACATTGCAACTGAAACCAGTATGCTAACTACTCCACTCAATCTCACTTCCTTGTAAAAGTTCGCGTAGCACCTCCCAAGCGCATAAATGTCACTTAGTTCTGCGTCTTCAGTCTTCGTCTGCATCATGCTGCTTCTTCACTGAGTTTGTTCGAAATTTACTAAAGTGACAATTTCGACAGTGTGCCGCATTGACACAGGTCAAAAACAAATTTCGTTGGTCGTTCAGTTTAGTTCAGGTGGGTTCGGTTTAATTTTCTCACTTAAGCGTTTCAGCTGCAGTTGATATAAACGCCACGAAGTATGCACTGCAAATAGGTTCGTCCTGGAGTCCTAGAATTGACTGACGCTGCGGCATTGCTCATTGACCAAATACTGTCAACATTGTCAACGGCGACAGCGACTTCGGCGTCAGCTGTGAGCTTTATTAAGTTTTCACTTACTTTGAGATGCTGTTGGAAAAACTTTCATCCCCATAGTTTTCTTACCTCACTCCCGCTCCCTATTTCGCACTGTTTTTATAGCACTTCGTTTATCACCAACTACAGAACGAGCAGAAAGTTCTTTTGTTTCTTTTTTTCAATCTTTTCTTCATGCTGTGCGAAAAATCTTGCAATTTAGTTGAAGTTTTTCCAGCAGCATTCCTTGCAGTTTACTTAAGATTGTTGTCTGTTTTAGTCCTGACGCTGCACGCTTTTTCATTGTTATAGTCCTGTCCGTCTGTCTGTCTGTCTGCCTTTCTTTTCTGTTTTTCTTATTGAAATCCAGACAGTGTGAGATGCATTCGTGTTGTGGGAGTTGTTTGAGATTGAGTTAAAAATCCTATGGGGCTTTAGTTGCACTGCAGCACAAATATGCTCGATTGCATTTGAGTTATTGTTTGTGGCGTTAGTTTGACTATTGAAGCAGCTGACACCCGATATACACATGAACGGACACACACATATACGAGTATATGCAGAAATAAACCTCGACGATGTATCCCAAAAGGATATATACCGGCATAACAAGGATATCGATGCATTGAATATACTACTCCGCACATGAACGGAGATTGTTTTGCATGTCGCAAAGAAAAGAAAAAAATATATGTGAATAGCATTTATGTTTGGTTAAACCGAAACTTGTAGACACTTCACATGCTACCCGAAAGAACATAGATGAGTTTTTGTCAGTGCTATACTTCTGTATAATATTTATGATTTATGTAGGACATATAAATATTTAAGAAAATAATAAATATACACTAGATCTACAAACATTAAAAAATGAGATATTGGTTCTCGAAACTTTACTTTAACTACATATACTTGTATGCTTATATGAGTGCTCTTTATTTTATGAAGACAAGTTGGGATAAAACCAAAAAATATTTTAAAAGCAATAATATTTTTATTTTAAACAAATATTTCTTCCTCCTAAATATTACGTTTTCATGCTACGGCAACACGATTTTGGCCAAAGCTTATTATTTAATAGAGATAAGTGTGGGCCGATCATAAAATTCTGTCAGACGTTTAGTGGTTGCTTTGCACTAAATTCCAATAGTCGGTTTGCCGTTATCGAACTGAATTGCTGAGGACCAAGTTCGCCACCATGTCAAATACTTGGATGCAGTTATCATTTTCGATGGGCTTGATTATTATTATTATTAGCTCCACATCCAAGATGTGTTGACCTCATTGCTGCATCAACTTATATATATCAAATTGCTTTGGCGAGTTTTACATAAAGGAACTCTGGTTCCTTGACATTCATTTTAGGCCCTTCTTATAAACAGATAAGTATTAGTAGATGAGTATTCCTCAGCTCCAAAAATGTTCAAGGCAGGGCCGACATATGCTTAACTATTTATTTATATTCTACCAATCTGCTAAGAAAATAGTTTACCTTGATTGCGGTCTACAATCAACGATTTTGAGTTTGCAAGAGATAATTTAAAAAATCCAACTACGCATATGAATGTAGCGGCTTAAAATGTACAAAATGTAGATCATTGGAGAACAATTATTATTATGTGGTAGATATAGCTTTGAACAGTAAACATAGAAAATAGTTCGTTATAAAACGATAGATCGAAAATAAGAATATGTAAATATTCTAATATATGTAAAAAATATAATAAGTGCTATTCAGCTTTATTTTATAATTCACAGTACTTGAAACAAATAAATATACGAAGTGAATTGAAATAAAAGCTTTTAAAAACGACGGTGAGAGGAAAAGGGAAATATGAGAACGCACCAAACATAGCAGTCAACAACAATTTATGTAAATACGTTTCTATGTAAATAAATATGTATTAGTAAGCGGAATAATTTTAAAGTTCGAACTTTCTTAATGGTAGACAATGAATTTGTTCAGAGGAATATTGTTAAAATAACTTTTCACGTTATGTGCTTTACTTTGTTCAAAACTTTCAGAAACATATAATATGCTCTAAAACACTATATGTGTAGTACACGTATATACAGAAAGAATGGCAAAAAATTACGAAATAATCGATTGAAAGATATAAAAAAATTGTAGAAGATATATGCCATAGAGCGCATAGTTCTACGTAGTGCTACAGTGTATGTCTGCACTGCTTCTCCACTTACGCCTCCCCAATCTTTACGCATTTCCAACTTTCCCTAGTGTATATTCAATATTTCGGTATTTATCTTGTCAGACAATAAAATAAAGCAAAATATCTGCATAGATGTACGCTCTATTTTGCTTGAAGTGTGCATATTTATGTCTGTGCACTCGGTTTGCCAGCGGAAATGTATGGTAAAATAGGTTATTGGTAGGGGCTGCTGCCATAGCACTTCCCCACAATTTGCATTCTTTGCGAAGACTTCTACTCAATATTCTTCTAACCTACAATATGTACATATTATAAATATATATAGTACAAGGATGCAGGCGTGCGTGTAAATTTGCGCATAAGTCAAGTAAATCGCATAACTATGCAGTTGAGTGCATTTAGAGGCAAGTGGAGCACCAACTTAAGCCTGTATCCTGCATCCTTAAAGCAGACTATGGAAATTTTTTGATTTTTATTTTACCACAACTGCAACCGCTGCACGCAACTTAATTTAACGTTTTTAATAAATTCAATAAAAAATATTGGTCAACTAACAAAAGCAATCTGTAAATGACAACAACAACATCGTTATACGACCACGCGATGATTCACTCAAAGTGACAGAAACCACAAATTAAATCGTTTTACCAAACAAATATATTCATTCTGGATAGAAGTGCCGCCACAGCAGGGGCAGCTGGCAATTTCATTCAGCGTCATGTTTCACCATTTTCGCACAGGATTTATTTATAACGATTTTAGCAGTTACAAACACTTCCATAGAAATACACGAGTGTGTATATATAGGCTAACAGATATATCGAATATATTCCAACCAAACACAGTTGAATTTCAGACAAACGCGCCAAATTAGAACCAACGCTGGAAATCACATTTCAAGCGGTCATAATTATGTTTGGGGTTTCTGTGGCAACAACGCAAATGTGTAACGGAAGTATAATCTGATATAGTAGTACTGGCAAGGAGGGGTAGTATTCGATGGTGGCGTAGAACCAAGTCTTTATTGTGGCGCCTGAAATTCAAAACGCCTTGTTGGCCAATAAATAAGTCTTAAAATGTATTTTATGATGTACAAACAAATGAAATGTGTTTCATACGTTTACAGTTTGGTGGGTTGTATGAGAAGTCTGTGATAAAAATCATATTCCAGATCTGGGGTCCCCATAAAAATCTTATCACAATTTTTCCTTTTAGAGAACTTTCCTCGAAGGAGAAAGGGAGGTACAACTTTAACGTTTAAGATTACAAACATTGCTTAGAGTGTGCAATATTTTATATATTATTACCACCATTATTTTAATATATTACTCAATACTGATTTTTCTTTAGTAACAAAGCTGCAAATTGTACGACCATTGTAAATTTGAACCTCGTAGCTCAAAAATAGGATGTACTGAGTGGTAATGTCTCACTTTTCACATTTTGAATACTCAAGCTAAGGTCAGTCGCGCAAATCACTTGCACAAAATTTTGTGTATCTAAAGTTTGACGAAGTTATATGTTTTACTTCAAGTCCCAGTTCGGTGGTCAGACGTACATCAAATCATCGCAAATCATTTGGCTCAGTTTGCGTCAAACGAATTTTGACAAAACTTTAGACATTTGTTGGTTGGTTTGACTCTTTTCAACCGTTTTTATTCAAATGATTTGCGCGTCTGACCTTATCTTAAGTTCACTAATTCGAGTTTGAGTTTAAATGAAGTTGCATAATTGAATATCTTACATGACCCTCGATATTTGTACTTTTCATTTGTTTGTGAATTTGTTTGTATTAACATCCAACTCTCCTATCTGTTTATTTATTTCCTCAACAATCACATAAACCTATGCCGCATAATTAAAGTGCGACGGCGATGGCATGCGCTTTATATGCCCTTTTTTTTGTAGCTTTAAAGCTTTTAAATCGCAGCAAATTTTACACGGGAAAATTTGCTCTTTCTATTAATGCTGCGCGGCATCCTATTCCCTTTTTATTTTAATTGTCTGCCTGCTTGGCTGGCGAACTTGATTGTCTGTTCTTTACGATTTGACTCGGAACGCACTGCACTGGACTGCTAACTCATCAACGCTTGAGATGCTGCTTATTTTATGTGTCTGGCATCAAAAGCAGACATAACCTCATAAAATGAGGCAAACAACGCCCACCTACTACAAATGTATACACATATACACATATATGTACATACATATATATTTACAATATAATGCCGACACTGTGGAACTGTTGAAACATTTGAGTGGTGGTGCTGAGAACAGTGCGTTCTCAGTACAGTATATACAAGGTATACCTACCCGGTATATATACCCGGTTTTTCTATACTGTTCATATTATTTCAGTTCATGCTGCTCAGTTTATGTGTTGGTACTGCAGGGACAGTCATTTTATTGGAGAGTAACTGTAAAAGTTTGTAGAAGTTTTACAAATAATTATAATGGTACGGATCGTGTATCCATTAAAAATTTGAATAAATATTGTTTCCCCTTACAACCAATTTTACTCAAGAAATTATAAATTTTTTTTTTTTATACACAAATTTTTCTCCAGCCAGCGTGATGCAGTGTGCTAAGGCACTGGATTTATGTACATTGTACCGCAAAGGCTCCAAAGTTGAAGCTTGGATACAGCATAGTATTTCTTATTTGTAAGTGTGTTTTGTGAAAAGGCCTACCGAAAAATAGCCGGTGCCATGAGTGTTAAATGTTTGTAGCGGTTGTTTTGTATCGAATTTCTCTTCATTTCTTCGTATAATACCAATACAAAGTTGTGTAGAGGAAGTGGAAGAACTGATCATTTCAGTCCAAGTAAAATATACTGAAGTATACAAAAATATGCACAGCAGCACAAACTTAAATCTATTATATTATACCAAGAATTTAAATTTTAAAATATGTCTTACATATGAAGAAAATATACTTACATGCATGAAATGCTGAAATATGCTTTTTATGTGTTAACAATAACTAGAGTTCTCTCAATGGTCGATATTCGACCTTTTACTGAAGTCGGCTGCTTGATGCTAAACAGAAACAAAAATTTGAATTTGTTACGTTGCATTGGTGTTGTATTTTGGTACACTAAGTGAGCAATTTATTTGCAATAATTAATGCGCAGCTATGCAATGAATTAATTCAGAGTTATAAAAAAATTTGTTTTTAATATTTATTCCTCTTCTTTTAAAATGTTTCCAACAAAAACACTATAAAAAACATACTCAATAAATCCTCGCAAAAATGTTTGCAAGTGCCCTCAACAGTTTTGAGCCTAACGTCAAGCTGATCGATCTACAGAGCTCGACAGAGCTGAGAGAGATAGAAAGAGAGAGAGCCTTGTGTGCGAGAGAGAGAGAGATATAGTGTCTTTGTGATTGGCCGAGGGCGTTAACTGGTTTTTACCTATTTTTGACGCAATACTTAAAAAAAAGCATTCGTCTGTGCTCCTCTTCACATTCTTCAACAAAAAAAGGCCCAAGAGGGTTCAAAAGTGTGAGAATGATTTGCCCTTGCCTATTCATATATAGATTTTTAATATGCTTCAATACACATATGCATTTAACTATGTTATTTTATTAACTTAACATCAAAATTCCACAAACTTTAAGTGTTATCCCCTGAAACCAAATTTTTTTCTTGTTCATTATTTGACGGCACTCGCATGAAAAGCGCTTAATTAATGTCGCTCTATGTATTTTTTTGTTCGCTGTGGAAAATCTGTTGAAAATGTGAAACTTAATTTCCCTGCTTTATTTCTTACCATATATGATTTCCGGTTTCTGCATAAATATCATTTCAACTATTGAATTTCTCACAACAGAATCCAAGAGCGAGTAAATGAAACCAATTTGATTAGATCCTAATTATGTTTCTGTTTACTACATTTATTTAAGGTAAATGAGACTACAAACTATATACATATGTATATGGAATTTATGGAAATTAAATCGTGCACTGAAAGCGAATCCTTCAAATTCGAAATGTGATATTTTTAGACATTTGTTTACACACAGCACAGCACAGAGTTCCTGCGCCGCTTGTCACACAGTTTGGAGAATTTTTGAATGCAGCTTAATGAAATATGAAAAAGCATTTGAATGCGGTCCGTGAATGCATGAATGACTATTTTGAATGATTGAATGAAACTATTTTTGGCTAAAGTCATAAATTAATTTTGTATTCCCAGAGCTCCAGCGGCGCGTCACTCCATCCATTATATTATTGTATGCAAATCAGCGTTGGTGGTCCTCAAATAAATAAAAAAAAACCCCTCGTTTCCTGTTTACCGCCAACGTCATCGTTTGACATTTGATTGTTTTCATCGAAAATACACGCGTCGGTATATCAATAAAACACTGCGTTCACACCGCATTCGACAGTTGAGGTGATTGAGTCAATATTTATTTGCGTTTATTTATATATACGAGTATAGGCGACTGAATGCTGAGAAAATCATTATCATCATCATCGTCATCATGGTGAGTATCAATATTATCAGTTGCATTTCTGGGTGTGTTCTGGGAGTGTGGGAAACGCGGAAAAGCGCATTTTCCGGTGCAATCGCACGCATAAATAACTGCGCCGCGTTTGATAAAAATTTTAAATTAAAAATATTTAATTAGAATGCACTGTTTGCTCTTTTTTTTTCATCCCTTTTTATTGGAAAATATTTTACATATTTCAAATTGAAAGCAAATCACAGTGAATGATTTAACAAAAAAAATGTGTGTGTGTGTGTGTGTGTGTGTGTGTGTGTATGGATATGTATATTCTGGTTCGTGCACGTTTGTGCTACACTGAATGTTTTTGAGCAATTATTCGGAATTTATTTAAGTACGTATAGAGAAACTTCGATATCTCATATAGGTATAGATCGATAAATAAGCTATAAATTGAAATAGGATTATGAAACTTCAGAAAATACACAAGCAAATTTAAATTTTATGTCATAATATATCTTATTAATTGTAAGATTTATGGTGCGGTTTACGCATTTATGTTGTAATTCAAATTGCTTTCTAAGGCACCACTCACGAACTGAGCGATGAGCGGCTGAGTGAATATATAAAATTGAGTAATTGCAACCACTCAGTTGCTAATTTTGTTTTAATTTTTTAACTCATCAGAAACATTTATTTTAACACTGCAAATTGAAAGCAAAATTAACCTGGTGGGTTCTCTTGTTGAACTAATGACCCAAACGGAAAAGACGCCGGAAAATAATAATCCACAGTAAGAATTTTAGACCATATATTAGAAAAACTCACTACTGGTACGTTAGCAATTTATAATACTAAAATTATTGTTACACATTTATAGAGTAACCATCTAATCTAATTCCTATGCACATCTATTTCGGTAGTATATGCAGTTGTATGCATTATATGCAAATATGTAAAATATTCATATATGAAATAATAACTTAAAACGCTAAATATTTTGTATTACATCTCACTAGTTAATTTAATATTGGTGAATTGTGTGTAGTTCCGCGGCCACTAGGTGATAATACATAGCATTTTGCTGCAGTAAAAATTCCTTTACTGCCAGTTGTTACTGTCTGAAGTCGTGCAAGCTCATATTTCATTCTATGTATATCAATAAAATGTACATTAAACTTATTCTATAATAAAATCCTTGGCTTGCCGGGTACCCTGCTTAGCATCATAAACAAAATTGAAATACTGAAAGCCGCTGGAAAAATGCTAAATGAATGAAATAAATCCCAGCAGCAATTTTCTTTCTATTTTTTTCCCTTCTAATTTTACATTTTTTTTCTATTTTACAAAATTGTTGGCCGCAAAAATGCTTAGCAAATAAAAATAATGCAAAAAATAAAATAAATAAATAAATAGAACCCAAAGCGGAAATTTCTAAAGTATTTTAAATGTTTTCGAATGTGGTTGCTGCGGTCAACTATGGCATATAACAACAACAGCAACTGCAACACAGAAAAAATAAACTATTACATACAATTTTTTTGGACTTTGTTTATCACATTTTATTTAGAAATAGATACCTACGAAAAGGATAAAAAATGATAATAATTCCATAAAAATATTTGTTGCATTAGTTACGTTACATACGACTAACTCTTTCGTGGTTTTATTATACCCTGAACATATAGATAGGTATAATAAGTTTGTGAAAATGTATGTAACAGGCAGAAGGAGGTGTGGTATACGGCATACAGTATATTTGTTCTTGATCATCGGAAATTTGAAAAAATTTTGGACATTTCGACTCTACTTTGTCACATTTAGATAAAGTGTACGAAACGAACATGCTAACCCGCCACTTATTAGTTTTTGTATGAAAATTTGTTTAGTTTTGGTTGTTAATTAAAGTAGAAGCACCAGATTTATCTTAAATAAATCTAAATGAAATATCCCACATAGATTCATACCGGACCACTATATAATATAGGCCCCATATAAATCTATTGTTCAAATAAGAGTCCTAGACAAGGCACAGTGTATCTCGAAGTCGAGCATACTCCACGACTGCAGCGTTATTTCTTGTTTTAGATAGTGCTCAGTACAGCATTTGTAGAGGCTAGATTTTGTGTATTTAAAATAATTCAGAAGCTGATTAAAATTTCGTTGGCAAAAGGCTTGCACAGCTCATATTTTAACCGCAGAATACGTATCTGTATACAGCTTACAGCCTTAGAAGCTTTTATGCCAACGAAATGGATTGCAGTTAGCTGTCTATGACGTTTATCGGTTAGTTATGTTGAAATTTTGTTAAAAAAATAAAACATTTTAACTTGAACATAGCTAAATAAACTTCATTTTTTTTCTGCATAGCCACAGCTTTATACATATATGGTAAATCTGATAGTAGCAACTGATGTTGAAGTTGTTGAAAACCAAATGCCAAATAATCTTAATCGTTTGAGGTACAAAACACAATTACAACAATTCTCAATAAAAACTATTACATGAGGAAGAAGAGTTTCAAGGATCAAGAACTTCAGGCTTTCAATGAAAAGAATAAAACAGGATACGAAAGTAGAGTAAAATCAAAAGTTGAAAAATATTTGAATTGAATTTTCTTGCTTTTGTTGAATATTTAAGCAGAAAATACCGGCAACTACAGAAAGCAATAGACAGATATAGACAGAAGTAAAAGGAGTTGGCAGCATTTCAAAGGACTTGTATCACTATTTATGCGCCTGCAGCTATTCATATAGAAATTGTATTACATACTTTGAAGTGCATAGTCAATCATATATATAAAAGAGGCAGAGGACACAGTTGAACAATAAATATCATGAATTACACTAGGATATCGTATAACAGCAGCAGCTTGGGTCAGTTCAGGCTCAGTTTGAATGAGTGAAACTAAGCTCAAATGCACAATTCAATACCGTCAACTAAATACTGCTCATCCAACTTGGAATGCGCTTTTACTGCCGCTGCTGCTGTCGGTGCTGCTGCCGGTGCTGCTGATGTTTGCATAAAGTCTATGAACGGTGAGTGTCCTTAGGTTCTGTAAGTGGGAGCACTGCTCTGTCTGAGCATTCATGATTCGTTCTATTTGTACATACATATTTGTATCTATGGGCAAACGAAAGCGAATGCAACGAAATTATTAATATGACTTTATGTTGCTAGGATCCTTGTTGGCCAGGAATTTAAATAGCTTGCAAAAGGTACGTATCTGGATGTACATTTAGACAAAGTCTCTGCTTGCAATGCATCGTTTCTTTTACAAAATTGTTCAATACTTCGTTGTACTTGTATCTATCTACGATTGGTATGTGCCTCACTGAAGTTGTATCATTTCATTCATAATCTATTGAAGCAACGCACTGCATTCCAATATTAGTTCATAAGAAGCATTGATATTGGTATTTCATTGCATTTGCTGCAGTATTTAATTTGTTTGTGCAACCATGCATGTAACACATCTATGAGCATTGCACAAATAAGACTTATATTACCTTTGGCTACGTCTAACTTACCTAATATTGTGCGCCGGCAAACAAAGAAGAGTCTAAGCTCTATTAGATATAACAGAAATAAACTATTATACCTAATGTAAGCTTTAAAAACAACTAAAAACACTGAGCATTTTTGTTTTAAATTATAGTGTGAATCATGCTAATATTAAGTTTGTCCTTGTCTTATGTACTAGCAATGGAGTAATTGATCTATGGGACTTCTCGCATAAATGTAGTTGAAGAGCTGGGAAATAACACGGGCTACTTTTTATAACTCGAAAATATCTCACATAAGCTACAATATATAATTCGGTGCAACTGAAACTTAAACACTCTTCACACTTGCCTGGCAACGCTGGAATTTACTTCAGTTTTAATTTTTAGAAAGGCTGCTAAGATTTAACAATTTTCAATAAAATGAAACTTACAAAGTATTTGGTATTTGGTATTTAATCATGATGCAATGATTCCTCTTGCCTTCATTATTGAATCATTGATATGTGTGCTCATCTCTTTTATATATCTCTGTAAGTTAATCATCGATCTTCATATCTACATGCTACTGCTTAAGTTTATAAGTTAATTAAGTGTATTAACTTTGACGTATGGCACTTATATCTTTGTAGCATTCTATAAAACTACCCAACTCTGCTACATGAATATGTTGCATGGATGACGTTTTAACTGAATACTTGCGTACACCAACCTTGACATATCAACTAGCACCGGCTCTGGTCATGAACAATAACCGCAGACGTCTCAAGAGGCTTCGTATTTTCTAAAGAAGTCGGATTCTACGCCTGCATATGTGAAACCCGTAGCAACCATTTTCTTCTGACACTATAAAAGATGCTGATTGTCAGTTCCCCGCTTCACCTCGCCGTGCACAATAACTTTAATATCGTTTGTATAACTGCAGAATGCAGCTTAAATAATTAGCTTTTTGTTCCATGTATCTAAACATACGTTAAGTTGTAGCTGACTATTGCCGACTGTGGTTAATATGCATATATGTACTTATATTTAAGTATATTAAGCTGGTTTAAAACTTGTGCGAACTATATATCCATTCTCATTTAAAACAGCTGTATATAGCATCATATTATAATTGGATGGAGTACTGAATTACTCGTACAGAAGATATTTTTCAGTTTTTTGTTTGTGTTTCTGTTGAAATTATAAAAAAACTAAAAAGTTAATCATGACACCACAAAACAAAGAGATAATAGAAATGTCTTGCTCACTGTTGGCTGTGATTTAATTTGTTCCTCAAGTCAGCAAAAAGGATATACTACTATGGGATTCTACTGCAATCTCACAAAAATATAAATCCCAAATCTCGACGATAATGAAAAAAAAGCAGCACTCGAGGCAATAATTTTCTTAGTGGCGCTTCTTTTGATTGCTGCACATTTTCATTTCATTTCATTTCAGTACAGCATCTCAACTACTTATAAGTTTTTTTTTCGAGAGCAAATATTTTATAGCATTCTGAATCCTGTTGCTCCGATTTTGAAATATTTAATGAAAATATTTCTGCAGTTAGTCTTCTGCTTTTGCTGCATCATTTTCGTTTACTTTTGCATGAAGACATCTTCAGCTCATCTAAAGATGAGCTGAAGATGATGTTGACTTGAAGAATCTGAAAAAATTAAATTAGCTGAATGAATAGTCTCTGTAAATGATTTCTGCTTCGATTTAAAAAAGGATATATATAAAAAAAAAAAGAAAAAAAAATACTAGGAAAATCGTTAATTTCGGTGGAACTGAATTTTTAATAGCTCTCACATGAAATTTTGAATCGTTGAGCGGAGATACGGAAAGGAAAAAAAATAATTATGTAAAGGAAAATAAGAAATATAAAATCTAGATAACAGAGATGACTTTAGCTCACAACAGCTTGCATCTTGTTGTATGGTATTTGATAGGTCTACGAGTATATGCTACACTGACTCGGCATCGACTCTATTTATATTGGATATTTTATTGGGGTTGATTTGCAGTATTTTACTGAAATAAATTTTTTATGCTAGAACCTCTATCTGTGTCATTCCTATGGAACTTTTTAGCTGTATCTGTCCTAACTAGATTCATATTAGTAACATTCATACAAAAATTTTGTTTAGGCCTTCTATCTATATTTATAAGAATGCTTATCATAACTGACTAACTTCATTCACCAACGCACAACCGAAACCGCTAATTTTAGAGTGCTTATTCATAGACAATACATTTCTTTTACGCTAAAATTAAAATATTTTGTAATTAAAAAAGTGTGTGTTTTTGGGAAATTCAACTGCTATTGGGTACAAAGGTGAAAGGTTCCATTTGTTTATCCGATCGTCTTCAAACTCAGTATTTATACTCTGCACAGTAATTGATTCAACTTGTGTTTTGCCGATTTTGCAAATTCCACTCTCACGTGGTGGAAACGGAGGTGAAACTTAAATGGAAAGACTTCAAACTCGTTTTGAATAGTAAAGGAAAATAGTATAATAGTGGTCATATATAAGTTTCGACTACAATAATCGTCATTTGGACAAAGGGTGTAAGGGCGCTGTATGCTACAGTAGTCCGAAGTTAATTTGTATGGTGTGTGTATAGAGAAAGGATGCTATTAGAAACATATGTATCAAATTATCTGTCCAAAGAATTGAATTTAAAATAAAAATTCTATATAATTAATCGAAATTGCTGAGTTTATATGAATAATAAACTTGCAATAAGCCCTAAGCTCTAAAAAATATTCGCCGGTGATCGTTTTATACTTTTCTAGATAAACAATCTGAATGACACCGCGTGCATCCCATAAATCTTTCGCCATGACTTTGTTGGCTGACGTGTACCCCAGATTACTGTCTTTGTGTAGCATTTCTCCTTCCATTTTATGCGTTCCTGACTGAATTCACTTTCTTTGTGTCAAATTTAAATAATTATGTTATTAAGTATAAAAGCGATTGAATATTAATCAAATATTAAAAGATATATTTCAGAAAACGAGAATATGCTATTTTTGATTTGAACGAATCGATGAGTTGATATAGCAATGTCCGCGTGTCTCTCTGAATGTCTGTATACATACACTTCGCATCCTAAACAACCCTTAACACCAAACTATGTATATATTTTATAAGAGTAATTAAAACTCGCATGTCGTCCGAACAGGCACATTTTAAGTGAATATTTATATTTTACAAAGAAACCTAATCAATTAAAAAAGTCCTCGAAATTGGTTTATATTTATGGCCTGTACCGGGGGAGTAAATTTCAATGTTTCTAGATTAAATATAATGATGATTTTATAATGATCCAGCAATTCATGCTCAGACGTGTGACGTTTATTTGAGTTATGATTCTACAGATTATTTTGATTTTTGAAAGAAAAAATTTTTTCCAATTACATAAGTATTGCTTCATAATGAATGTTGATTTTGTATTCAAATATGTTTGCTTAAAGAAAGTATATTCAAGCGGAGTCCCACAGCTCTTGCCATTTATCCCACATTTGAGTCACCTGGTCCAATTGATCTAGTTGCGACTGATAAAACCCTGGCTGCATGGGCAGTTGCGGCTGTTGCAAATAATATTGTTCCATCTGTTTCAATTCGTCTTCCCACATCTTAAAGCTCTCTGTTTGCCAATTGAGAAAGTTTGTTGGTTCCATTTCTTCGTTGATTACTTCTATTAATGCCATTTTGCGAATTTTTTCCATATCAAAAGATTTACGCAGTTGCCTTTTTTCAATTTTTTCTTTCTTCTTTCTGTGAAACGTGGTTCTTGACGTTTGTTCTTCAGTACAAAGTTATGTCAAAGTGATACCAGGGCTGACACGATTGTCTACTTTTTGTCACTGTTAACCAATTTGTTTTTGCACACTAGTTGTAATTTTAAGTGATGGAAAGCGCGTCAAAAAATGGAAGAATGCACAAATCAAAGGGTCTGTATGTGATTACTCCTTAAAATGGAAACGATTTGCTGTCTGATAAAGTATGTCAAGTTGACATTGAATGCAAAGTCTCCATGCCCGATTTTAATAGATGTCTCAAAAACTGAGGCAATTGTTTTCATATAGACAGGGGACAGACAGACAGACAGACTTAGTTTAGTTCGATTCGCTTGTCGTGCTGTTCAAGAATGTGTGTATGCTTACGTGCCTGATGTTTCCTTTAATTAGCTATAAACTCTGTGAGTAAATTATAATTATAAAGATAAACGCTCCATACCAAATTTAAGCTTTAAATATATAAAATTAATCGATTCAATCATGGCGCTGTGAGTTGAAGGATTAGTTCTTCTAATGCCTTCACACTGGATGACAAACTTACCAACGAAATGTAAATATACTGTATTACATTATGTTTTAAGATTATAAAACGAAGAACGCAGTGCATCGACATTAAGCACAATTTGCTTGAGCATAATTTTTCTGCAGGTATTTATTCAGTTTTTCTTCATTTCATTAAGTCTGCGAAATAGTTTAGCTACATTACTTTAGTTTCATGTGAAATCTTAAGACTCTTTGGAGTTGTTAAATTTTTAACTAGAAATAAGAAATATGCTGCAATCCTCGAAAGATTTGCAAAAAAGAATAGTACAAAATATAAGCTTTAATACGCCAAGTGTCATAATAGAAATTGCACACACAGATCCTCAGATATATTTATCGTAAATTACTCGTATATGGTAGTTATAAGAAGCAGCATCTGGCATTGTGTAACCTGTAGAGCGTCAAGCATATGAACTATCTGCAAACGAAAATCAGAAACTTTCAATGAAATCCACTTTTTTTCTTCTTTTCCAGCTTTTGAATGCTGCATGAGCCGAAAAAAATGTTTAAAGATACAAATGCATTAAAAGAAAAGTGAGTCAGCAGCACAAAAGCAAGTGAGATGCACTATAGTTACTATGGAAGTATATGAGAGATGGCAGCATTTTGCTGAAAAAAACGTATCAAGTAACTCACGAACTGAGTCGCGTTTTGTTGCATTGAGTTGCGTTGCGTTGAGTTGAGTTGATTCGATGGCATAGTGAAAATGCAACAGTGCGGAAAACTGTGTGCAAGAATATTTTCATTTTCGAAACGTAAACTTGCTGCACAAATTTCTAGCAACAACAAAAACAACAAGAAAAAAAAATGGAAGAAAATCTAGACAACATCAAGTCAAAATTGTAGAGTGAAGAGGGTTTCGAAAAGAGTGCTTCCCAACATTTTCCATGTAGAAAATGAAGCGAAACCCAAAAAAAAAAAAAAATGTTATGCAACTGGGGTGCAAAATGGCATGAATGCAGTATAGCGCACACGATAAGCGGAAGGGGGTGTGGCATATATGCAACTATGTGTAGGTTTTTCTTTCAATTTGCAAACAGTTTTCCTTCACATTCACAGAAACATACACACACATACACACACATACACACACTGACGTACAGCAATAACTTCCGCTGTGTGATTTTTGCCGCGCAGGAAGGATTATTTTAGTTTATGCAGTCTTTCTGCTTGTTCTTCTACTTCGCTCGCTGCATCTATCGTCATATGCTCCTACTATATACACCCAGAATCTGTCTTCAAATATAAAATATTATTTTGGCATATCAGTTTTAATAGCAGGTTTCTATTGCATTTGATGTTGATTGCAATGTAAAGAAATACATTAACAACGACTTTCTTATGCAGTACAAATGCATTTGTAAATTTAAATGGATGCATAAAACTTCGCTTAAAACTTAAATCTCCAAAACGACTCTCGATTTGTGTGCCTTCCCGCAATTTTTTTTTTTATTTATTAAAATACTATTTAGTAGAAGTATTCAGCATTGGATGGGAACTTCACCAGTGGCGGAGCAAGTTATTCTTGTGGGCCTTCAATTCGTATATTGACGATCAGACGCAAGTCCAAAGTGAGGAGCAGAAAATACAGCCAAATAAAATTATATATTCCACAGCAAAAAAAAAAAAAAAAAATTCACATGTAGTTGCGCCTCTAAACTGAGGCCCAGCCCACCCCCTTGCTGCGCTATTGAACTTCACTGCTCAAATGATGGCTTAATGCACAGATCAATCGATCCGCCATTAAAAAACCATCCTGTGAAAACTTTGCAAACATTATTCATCCCACATTAGAAAACACCTACTACGCGGTTGTAACATTATGAACTAATAAAGAATAGTTCCATTTTAATTCTATCAAACCGCTTCTAAAGTCATTTGAAGAGTGCGTCTGCTACCCTCATTTCACAAAAGTAAATTATTATACAGTTTTGTGGCTGAAAAAGTGTCTCCAAATTTTTATTCCAGCAAGAAGGCCTTTAGAATTGTATTGATGGACATTTTTTGGTCATTATTGCGATGGAAAACGAAGTACTTTTCACCTTAAGAATGATCATCAAAATGTTCATTTCGATACACAATTTTAAAGATCGCCTTGTCAGTTTTTTCTTTAAAATCGAATAAAAATTTAAAGAAAATTTCGTTATACATATATTTATATGTATATAGATATTAAACTGCAATTATTTTTATTGAAGCACCAAAACTTCTTGACTTAATGAAAATACGATATACCGACTTTTACTATATATAAAGGGTATAAAAAGTAACTCAGGGTTACAATTCAAATGAAAGTAAACAAACAACTTGCTCTATTTTTAATTTGATTTCATTTCGCTCCATTCACGATGTCACACACCACACGGTGTCAGACAGAAGAAAGATATAAAAGCGCGAAATCTTGTTAATATTTGAGCGCACAAAATGAATGAATGAATGAATGGAAGCAATGGATGAATGAATGAATGGGTAAACGGCAAACGGAAGTTGTGCAAAGGATCACATTCGCATTGGGATTATGTCAAGGTGACATTTATACAAGTACCTATATGTGTATTCTTTATATTTGTTTATTTTTGCTCTAGTTGAAAATAATCAAAGCTCTATCTTAAGAATGCAATAACCAAAGGCAAAGCAGCATCAGCAGCAGCTTTCAGTTGATTTAATTAAATTGAATGTAAAAGAAGACATAAACTAAAAAAATATGTTTGGCATATTAAATAAAATAGATATCTTTATCTTTATCCATCTCTTTATCTATCTCTCATATCCAATTATAATTTACAAATTTCAATTAGCACGGCTGTCGTACACAGAATCAGTAGCAGCTTCTGCAGATTCACTGACCGACAAACTTCATAATGAAACTAAACTGAAACTTTTCGAGCAACATTGTCTGTGAATTGAAGTATATACAGTAGTAATAGGAGTAGTACGAGTACAAGTGGAACAACCAGCAACAGCAGGACAGACACAGCTGTTGTAGACAACCGGAAAGGTAGACCACCATCTATACTTCATACAATAGTTACACCGTGCGTACCCACATACAATCAGCGACGTCGCCGTTCGTGAACTCTATTAGTGAAAACTTTTGGTATAGAATGTTGTCGAAATTAAATGAATTGTTGTCTTACCTGGCTCACTCAAATGCTCGTTGATTATATTTACTTGGCTTACTCAACAGCTAACTGCATGTTTTTAACTTGAACACATTTAAAAAGTTTTACCGAATTCATTTTTGTTTAAAAAAATAAGTAAACAGAGAAAAAAAAGAAAATTCTAAATCTAAAAGTTGTTTAAAGTTTTTTTTTTAAACTATATTTAGCAATAAACGTTTTCATGGAACAAGGGTGGAAATATCTTATGCCAGGTACTCGAAAGTATCGTTCGCTTTCAGAGTTTAAATAAAACTAATTTGTGTCTGTGGTTATGTAAATTAGTCTTGCTGTTAATGCGACAAATGCGATTTCTTTGTGGGACCAGTGTAGGTTGAAGCATGACGGTAAATTTTATTAAGACCTTTTGTAGTATTTATCGCATGTTGATGAGATTACGAAGATCTGCAAATGTGTAAAATTAATTGACAAGTTTTAAAAATTATATTCACTGAATTTTATTTAGTTCTTTTGCGTATTTTATAATATAAAATATAACACTTAGAATTTGATTTTATATTTAATATATGCACTTTGTAATGCGCATAAATTAAACGAACTGTGCTTATATAAAAAGTTTAATTATTAACTCAAAATGTCCCTGCTCGGGCGCCATGTATATTTACTGATACATTTTCAAATACTTTATATGTGCATATATATTCAAATCATTCAATAAAAACTATTGGATATACGTTAAGGCACTGTTCTTCGGAGTTTTTTATTAGTTCACAGTTATGAGCAACGAAAGTTAGTTGAATATTATGATCACTAAATACTCGTATGATATATAAATTAGATTATTTCTATCCCATAATAATCTCTTCACAATTTCTTTACAGCTTGAACCAACAACTCTAAAAAACTTTTGGTAAGTCACCGCAACACAAGATTTTCTGCTACAATAATTAATATACTGCTTTTTTTTTTGCGTGATATATATTAGTTCATTGTCGTCTTTGGACCTAAATATTATGAAAAGTCTCAAGAAAACTTTACGAGTTCAAATCGTGAGGCACCTAAGCCGCTGCTAAAGTCGACTTTGGCAGAGCAAATAGACAGTCGTTAGAAACGCCGTTCTGCTATCTAATACACATATCTTCAGATAATCGAGCTCTTTTTAGTCACAGTATGCCTTAACTTTTGTTCAACGAACATTAAAACTAAGATGAAGTCAACAGGCTATATACTTCCTGTGTTTGTTAAAGAACATTGGAGATCCTTCTTAAAAGGTTGCTACACGTGATTGGAAATAGGCGTTTTGTGCTTTTTATTTCTGACTAAAAGATAGAGAGCTTTGGTGTTGAAAAGTAGAAAACTAGCTGCCTATAATTTCTACACTTTAAACCAATTTTCATGACTTTGTGTAAAAGATCGTAGTCCTTGACTTTAACATTACTTGTTTCTACAGCATATTCAATAGTTTGAAGTATTAATTTCCGAACTTGAAGTTTATTGTCACTTTTGTTTCCATTTATTTTTAAAAATCAGCTGAAAAGTAAAAAAAATTAAAAAATAATACCCGCTTTATATGCCAACGTAATTATCATTCTCCGACTTAATAAAGAAATTATATCAAAACGTGCATAAATTTCTGTGTTGCAATTACTACCAATTTATGCAACATCCCTCGAATATGTAATTATAATTAAATTTAAGCTATTTCCAGTCAATGCACTTCATTTAATTAGAAAAAAAAATATTTCTATAAACTTTCACTTCTGATATTTGCCGCAACTTGAGTTTATGAATATAAAAAGAAGCGACACACCCACCATGCCACTGCCCACATTCCAAAATTGTTTTTAATTTATAAAAAAAAAAAAAATCCATACAACTCAGAACATTATGCCACACACATACCACAATTCTCCATGCCACACACCTCACACCCAGCATATTGCTCTTAATTTTGAAGTCGAGTTAAGTCGTTTTTGTTGTGAGATGAGAATGCATAGCTTATTTCATTATTTAATGAAAATTTTCATAGCAGCTCAAGCGTAAATTTCTACTCAACGCTTTTGTCTTCTGTCGGAGAGTTGACAAGCTTGAAGATAGTCAGTCGATAGAATAGTATTGTAGTACTATAGGAGGATACGATGCAGCTGGCAAAGTATGGGAAAATTTGTGAGATTTTGCACGTGTTTTGCAAATGGACTTTTCCAACGAAAGAATGGTAAGGACGACTCCTGCTGCCAACTTGACTTTCAATGTCAGCATTAATATTCATTACCATCTTTTAATGTACAATATTTTCTGCTATTTCAAGAGTATTTTCTTTGCAGATTTTCTTGGCTTTATTTTTATTCCCCTAAACGCTATTTGCATAAAGTTGCTTTAAAATAATATTTGCCTCTCTACAGAAATTTAACATTTTATTTAAATGAAATTAATACGCTACAGAATTTTATGCAAAAAAAAGGAGGATAAATGCAAACAATCAACTTCGCATATGAAAAGTGAAAACGGTCCCTTTTTAATTAACTGGAACAAGGCGAAAACAACAATCAGCCAATCTCATAAATAGACATAGATACCAACTATTATAAATATAAACTGTCTGAGAGATGTCGTGCAATGGGGTCAAAGCATATACTCAACCGAAAAACTGCAGCAATTTTCCTTTGAATGCCATATCCTTTCAATTTCGTACAATTTTTCAGATGTCTTTGTATGTGTACGTGCCGGCGTCAAAAGGCGTCGTTTTTCGTACTACAAAAATGTAGATTTTTGCTGTACACACAGAGAAGCACAAACACATAGTATGATATACTCACATATGGATATGTATACGGAGGGACTAACAAAAGTTAACCAGACCAGAAAACTAAACAAAAATATTTTTTTTTTATTCTCTATATTTTTTCTCTATAATCACCATAAATTTCAATACTTCTCTTTAGTCTGAAGGATCACCTCTCAAACGAGTCCTACAAATCGTGTATTTCTAGCTTCTCCATTTCTACATTAACTGTAACAATTATCTCCAAATTACTGCTGTAGCTTTTTCGTCTTCGTCAATCAATCAATTTAGTATTTTCTTGTGTCAATCTTGGATCTTCGTAAACCAGGACGACATTTCTCTTGTTGCTCGACCTTCTTGAAATACGTCCTTTCCGAAACTTATCCAGTCTGGAATCGTCGAAACTTCAAATATAGTTTTACAATCATCGAATCGGGAAACGATATTCTTGCTATGTTGGTGCCGGCATTTCTTCCGAACTTGCAACAGTATTCTACGTTTTGTCGTCTTTATGCCGAACGATCTTCCTGATATAAGCGTCGTAAGTCAATTGTGAATTGTCTACCATTTTTTGAAAACATTTTTTTTAAAAAGAAATAATATTCTAGCAACTAACCGGACTTTTCTTAGTCCACCTATATGACTGCTGCTCTTATGCTCATTCTTGTACGTGATGCTCTTCGTGTTCCTTTTCAAATAACCAATTGCAATATTTTTTGACGCATTCAATAACGTTACAAAAGCTAGAAATCGAAACGAGGCAGTCAGAAAGCAGTATGCCGATTCAAAGCTGAGGGAAACGGTTCAGGTTGAGGCATTGAATATCCATGTTGGTATAGTTAGTTTATTTGCTGCAATCGTATATTTCTGAGCTAAGAAAAACGAATTTGAAGTAAAAAATATTGCGCTTTGAGGAGCTTGTGAATACAGCAGCTGCTGACTGAAACACTGAAAGAAATTGCGAGCATGTTGTGATGTTTGAAATATAATAACGCTTAAAATCAGTAGTTTCATCTTCGGCCTGGGAGCAAAACTTCCAATAATAGTTTTACTACTATAGAACAGATTATATACAGAGCTTGGTTTGGACATTGACTCACAGGGTGCTGCTTTGAAATTCATCTTTCAATATTAAATTTCATTGTAGTAGGAATCCGGTCTTCTATTCACTGCAACATTTTGGCTAATTGTAAAGTTTCCAAACTGCGAAAATTGCCCGGGATGACTCTTTGAGGTTGAATTTATATTCTTTCAATGAAGAATTTATTTTCCGCAGAAATCATTCTTTGTGATTTTCAAACGTTGGATGAGTAAAGAGTATAGATGTAAGGATTGCTGAAAATTAGAATTACACCTAGTCCTCGAACACTACTTACTGTATGAAAAATTCGAAGAAAACAGAGATGTATAAAGGAGATAAGGATGATAAAAAGAAAGAAAAATTTAGAAATCATATCTGGAAATAGGGCACACTCTCCCAGATGAACTCTTCGAAGGATTGATAAAAAACGATAGCCTCACATCTTAGTATATTTTCTATGATCCTGGTTAATATAAATCCTTACTGATATGTTGCCTATTTAAGTTCTAGGCAGGATTTACATACTGGCCTGAGGCGAGTTGCAATCTATAAATAAGTTTTAAGTTCGGTTGTGATCAGTTAAAACGCCGAGTCTTAATTTGAGAATGATGCCTGGTCCGAAGATTTATAGGGTGCGTGTTTTGTGGAACAGAAATACTTTGGAAGTATGATGTAAAATAAATACTGGTTTTCTAAATGTACCATCTGTTGTTATATTTAAGTGGGTAGTAGGGGCAACTAAAGTATTACGTAACGAAATTTTTTAAATTTTTTATCCTGCTCCCACTCGTAACACTCTGTCACAATTATCTAAAATATATGATTACAAATATTGTTTTATTTTTTATATTGATAAAAACACTTGAGAGATATTAGGTAACAAATTGAATCACCCCTTCTCCCTTGTAACACATGGTAAAAAAATCTAGAGCCTCTTCCACTTCGCGTTAAGTAATTCTTGAAAATCGGAAATTCAGTAAAGTACATAAATTTTTGATCAGCTCGACGAGTCGATTTAGCCATGCTAGTCTGTCTATCTGTTTGTCTATCTGTCCATCTGTCTGTCCGTGTCCGTACTTTATTGTATAATTTTTTTGAAGTATTTAGATGAATATTTTTGTTCTAAACAGATGGAGTATTCAAATCAATATGTCATGCCCACTTTAAGAAGTAACCCCAAAAAATTCCACTATTCACTTTTAAGTTTTGAAAACTTTTTTATTACAGTAAATTGCAACGTAAAATTTGATGCAATAGCTTATTATGGGCAAATGCCAATAGGTGTATCCCGCCCACCCACATTTAAATTTTAAAATTTTGTTTTCATTTGTTATTTATTGTTACTGGGTTCTCGTTTTTATTGTATCAATATATACCACGGAAGCTTGTCTCTACAACTTTGGTAAAATATTTGTCTTATTCCTATTCATCTACTGCCTCAAACTTCAACTAGCTGAGGTACAAAATCTTTTAACACTAAAAAATTTAAATAGTCTGAAATGCAAATCAATTTCTTTCAGTGTATGCATATCTACAGCTTTCTATGCTTATTTTTCGCTAGCAGTAAACCTATACGCATACTCAAAGCAAAGTCAAGCAAAAAAATCTCTTTAATAAATTTCTTTTATCATTTTTTTTCATATAGCATTTTGAAACAAAAGCACTTTTGCTGCCAACATTGTGAAAATCGTTGGAAAATCTCATAGAAGTAGCGTATTATGTACACTTTGAGCCAGCGGCAATTTCAGCCACCATTGAGACAAAAGTGAAGGCGTCCCAACTTTGATGTGAAATGTACAAATAGCGACGAATAATGCTGCAGCCGTATACGAGTAGTATTGTGAATATTTCGAAAGGACAACGCTGTCGCGACTAAAGCGGAGTACGCTCATCAATGATATTAAGCGCACATAATCCTTTTACATGCTTTACTTGCTTCAATTCATTTAGTTAGGGAAGTGTATAAGAGTGCTTGAAAGCAGAAAACAGATGCGGATAGAGCGTGTACTAAGAGCATCTGCAGTTCACTTGCATGCATTCAAAGCGTTTGTCCTAGACGCCATTACTTTCTTTGGCCGGGTTTTGCAGCGAACTTTGTACAACTTTAAGCCGCTTACAAGATTTGTTGCAAAAGCGTAGTATGTGCATCCTTTCGAACGCAAGCACTTAAAGAACTGCTTTACAGAAGTCATTTTTGTCGTTGTCGTCGACATAGTCGTCATCGTCTTCGGGTTAAAGTTATATTTTATGAATTGTATTGAATTGAATTTGCAATTGTGTGCAAAAATAACTACGAAATTAAAAAAAAAAAAAAACCCTGGACAAAGGCGTAGCATGCGAAAGAATTCAATTATATACCACACCCATACATACACACGCATACCAACATATGAAAAATAACAAACATGCTTGCTTTTTTGTGGTCGGTTTTTAGGCTTTGCTGGCCTTTTTTTGTGCTTCGATTTGATTTTTTTTTCTCTGTCCCTGGTCGCTTGGTTTAAGCTTTGTGAGACTGAGGCAAGTAAAAAATCCCGCAGCTAACAACAGTTCGACATAGTGGGGACAGCAACAACACCAACAACAACAACAAATAAACAGGGTTGCCCGGATGTGCATGTACGTACATTCAGACGGACGAACGTACAGCTGCGGTGTGGTGGCTAGATGCTGGCTGCCTTACATACCAAGCATTGTTGGCAACCTTTTTTGCGCTTTGATTTATTGGCATCCTCAGGCCAACGCCTTAAATATTTTGCTAAACATCTCCAGGACTACAAAGAGTAGGAGAAACTGAGATGAGCATGAGACCGCCGACGACGACAACACACGGAAATAACACAGCCAAAGGCGTATTAAAAGCAGGACCACCAACGCAGTGGCTGTCGCAGAGACAGGACATGAATTCTTTTAACTCTTCTTCAAACACTGGCGCATGCCTTGGCTTGTATTGAGTTTTATAGATTTATTTTAGTTTTTCTTATTTTCCATTTTTTTTTTCTTTTTAATAATAAGCACCAACAAAGCGCACGACAGAAAAAAAAACATCAAAGTGTTGCAAACTTTTTGGCTATTTCCCTTGGCTTTATATCTTACAATATTTATATACCATATACGTCCACGTACCTACTCATACCTATCACTGTCTACTCAAAGGCTTGCTGTCCAACATGCCTGAATAGCTGCCTACTGAACTAAATGCCTCGTAACATATTCGCTGTCAAAAAAATCTTAAATCTTAAATCATTTTTTCGCATGCCTTTCTGTTTTTTTTTTTTTTTCTTTTCACAGCCCACTTGGCTTACTTGCCAATACATTCTTAGCCATAAATCGCAATTTTGCACATATATAATAATAATGTTAACCTTTTTAAAGGCAGGTGTGTTTTATTAAGCATTTTATGATAAGCAGCAGCAACAGCAGCATCAAAGTTCTCTTCTATTTAAGTTTTTATTTCTTTTAGGAAGTGGGGTATTGTGTTTGATTGCTTTTGACATTTTCTTTTTTCTTTTCGCATATCTCTAAATATGTTTGAAGATTTTTTCATGGGTGGGCTAGACTTGCGCTCAAGATTACTAACTCACTATAGAAGTTAACAATTTTAAACTAATATTCGCTAATAAATCATAACTTCAATAAAAACAGAACGATGCTTGACGGAAAACTTATCGCCTTAACCAAGGGAATGTATTATATTATATTATATTGTACACTGCACAAGAAAGATTTGTAAACAGTGTATATTGGGTTTTTTGAACTGTCGAAATGTTTCTAACATAGCGAAGGAAGCATCGGAAACCCCATAAAATATATATATATATATATATATATATATATATATATATATATATATATATCAAAATATATATACATATACGATTAGCACGTTAAGACGAGTCGATCGAGCCCTGCCCGGTTATCCGACCATTCGTCCGTCCGTTTTTATATCTGTTAAAGATTATTTCTTGTATTAGCTTTATACACTAAGTTCATCGATCCTGCAACTTGTCATTAGATTCAAATACTTTATCACCGAGATAGTTTTGCATATTTGAATATATAAAATAGTCACAGACGGCCAAAAATAAAGAAAGTAGAGGTTGGGGTACCAATTCACAGTCTGCTTTCCACAGAAGTCATGGATTTTATCGAAATTGTCTGAATCAGCGTCAATTTGAAAAATAACATTTACAATTATTTTATATAATATTATCATTAACAAATATTATCAAAAATTTGTATCAGAGCATAATAATTTTAGGCCTATTCTAGTGGTTCAATACGATTTTACTTTGAATATATTAAATCATAATAATACTAAACCTGTTTTGGTCAGAAAAGCAAAATAAACGCATACTTAATAAACTACCCTCGCAACAAATGAACTATGCACAAAAAACATAATGAAATTGCAAGTGCTAGCTGCACACTCCCCTTTTAAATACGCAAACAGGCACAGTTTATATGTTGAATACAACATATCCTTGCATCGGGACAACTAGCCGAGACAACATAAGTAGTATGTATGTCTGTGTCACTCTACATGTGAACAAATATTTATGTCACTGCTAATGTTATCAGATATCATAAATATTTAGTTCTTTCTGCACCACACACCCCCTACTCACTCACACACTCACACTTTTATTCCTTATGGTGCTCTTGTGAACCGAATAAATTTACATTAAGAAATTATCGTTCATGTTGCTTAAATTTAAATTAATTATACATGGTTATCGTCAAGTAAATATTATATATACATATATGCGTTGACGTTGTATAAACGATTCTGACTATCAGGCGGAGCAGTAGAAGCAGCAGCAACAGCAGTCAACGCCACAGCCTAGATGTATGCAACAGATTATTTATTCTGTTAGTGCGTTTGTATGTGTGCGTGTGTATGTGTGTTTGAGTGAATGTATACGATTCGAGTGCGCTGAGTATTATATTAAATTGCGCACGAGTAAATAAAACCCAATTACACACATACATGCATATACCTCTATATATGTGTATGTGTATATATACATACATATACATCAGTGGAGCACACTAACTATAAAGCAGTCAAGCCAATGTATGCATACGCCTAAAAGGCTGCAACAACACCAACGACTGACTCACTGACTGACTGAGTACAGATTAATCGGGCTCACTTAGTCATAAATAATGCAAACTGAGCGCAGAACGTTACCATACTCTTGCAACTTTTGCCACAAACTGCTGCCACATACGGCTTGGAGACATGGTGGCGTAGTGAAAGATAGAAGAAGGCATGGCCTAAAGTGAGCGAATCAGCCAACGAACGAGGCACACACACACACACGCATACTACTCAATATGCAGTTAGTCTGCGTCATAGCTGCGTTGCAAGGATAACAGGCAACGTGCTGCAATTATTACTACTTCTCTCGAACAGCGTTGGCAGCAGCACCAGCAGCAACAGCAGCGGCGGCAAGGATACGAGTATGTATGGCGGTGAACGGCTTTTTGCAGTTGGCTACGTCATTTGTACTTAATGACTTTTCAGCGTCATCAACGTGTGCGTGCGTGCGTGAGCGTTAATGCAACTATCTCGTTCTGGCTGCTATATCAGCCTACTATTTATCTCTTTCGAATGCTGCCTGCATAGCAAACTTCTCGTTATGCGTTTTTATTTGCGCATTTTCTTGAGGCTTTGAGTATCATTTCCGTTTTTTCTGCACTTAAATAAATAAAAAAATGTATTGGAAACGTAGCGACAAAAAAAAAAAGTGCCCCACACAGAACTCGCACGCTTGCACACACATTCAGCAACTTGCTGCATACAAAAAGTAGGCTATGCATTTTGTAGACGCTTTTCTGAGTAATTCTGTAAAAAGGAACTTTGCGTGGTTTGCATACAATTGCAGAAGCTGGCTTTATATGCATATCCTTATATGCATGACCTATTATTTCTGCCAGTTTGTATGTGTGTGCCAGTACTGGTGCTGTAAAGTGCCATTTCCACGCACCTGTTGCGCCATTTAATTGCATACAGAGACAGTTGAATGAAACTGCTACAAGCGCTGATGACATTTTAATAGGATTTCGTTTAAAGTTTATTGAATTGTTTATATACGTTGGTCCAAAATGGCAGCGATTCAGTGGCAAATTGAATGTGTTAATGAAAATATATCGAAAAAGCATGGCAAAATATGCTACGAGTAAAAAAGAAAAAAAAACTGCATATAAACGCATGACCTGACAGACCGACTCATGTATGTATAAAAATAAAGCTGAAATTACATTAGTAAGTTGAAATCTGGATTGTAGCTTTATGACTAATTGACTGACGTGGTGCTTTGAGAAAATGAACATATAAGAGGAACAGAAAAAGATATATTTACTTTAACTAACAATTTCAATCTTGGCTTATAAAAATATTGATAGATAGACAGATAGATATATATCGTAGATAAATAAATATACTGAGAGATAGTTCAATAGATAGATACAAAATAGATATGACTGTTCCTTGTTTGCAGCTTGACTGTCTGAGAAATTAAGAAACAGATCTACCTCGAGTGTCCTTACTTAATAGTAGCCTGTAGGCTAGAATGCATTCTTTCCAAGATTAAAAACTTTTTCTAAGTTTGGGTCTTTTGATTATGAGCCAAGTAATAATCAAACGTTTTATACCACAGTTTATTTTTGAACCACCGGTATAGAGCGTATCATTTTAGTAGTTCGGCCTTGCAGTGATGTTTCACGAGGAAACATATTCTGATTGATTTGCTGATATTCGAAAATTGAATAAAAAATGCGTAAAATCTATAAACTTGTTCGGTACTTTTCTTGCTGTACTTTCAGTCAACTTTTGTGTCTAAAGATATTGGTATTTTTTCGATCAGAGAGTTTTAGTTCCAGGTGCCATAACCTTAAGCTAGGATGTCTGGAACTGCACTTCCCTGGATTGTATCTAAGATCAATTTTTTTTAAATGTCTCTGTCAACTCCAGATACTGATTATATGCCATCTATGACTTAGTTTTTTTAGTTTTTAGGTTTCACGTTACTCTGACCTTCCAATCTCCTATCTCCTTCGCGTCACAGAATCTTATTCACTGGAAACTGGCCGCTCGCTTGCCAATATTATACCAAGTAGGTAGCATTTGTTGAGTGTTGTGAGAGAAAGAGACAAGTTTTATATTTGTTTATATTTCATGTAAAGTTTATGCATGTCAATGTATGTTTCGTTGTGTGAGTGACGATTATGTACCTATTTTGATAAAATTTTAATAAATATTGCATACCGATTAAAATAATATTACAGATAGCTTTATTAATCAATAATAAATAATATTTTAGAAACCAAACTTCTATTTTTTTTATTTCTCATCATTTTTTAGCTTTAATACATTTTATCTTTCGCATTTAACACTGAGTATACCTAACTCAAATGACAAAAACACAATTTATCTGTTGAAAATCAATTAGCCACCTTTAATGTTAATAGCATCATATATCTTTCAAGCGCATATATCGTGCATCGAAGTATAAATTTCAGAGGAAGAAAAAGGCGTCTG
The DNA here is from genome assembly GCA_035044765.1 of Leucophenga montana. Lineage (NCBI taxonomy): Eukaryota > Metazoa > Arthropoda > Insecta > Diptera > Drosophilidae > Leucophenga > Leucophenga montana. The sequence goes on along the minus strand of JAWNNQ010001104.1, from coordinate 1,200,709 downwards.
TGTTGGTGTCGGTGTCGATTTTAGCCCACGTCAAGGCTAAAGTGTGAAAGCGCGATAAAAAGATTAAATCCTGAGCGAAAACACACACTCGCACATATATCTATATATGTATACATATATCATCAGACTATAACAGCAAAATCCGCAGCGAATTTAATACTCACAAACTGAACAAAAGACAAATGAAATCCATAACACAGCGGGCGGCGGTACGCATTAATGTCGATTGCTGATGGTGTCGGCGGAGGAGGTGGGGCATATAGGCCAAAAGTATTTGGTATTTATATGCGTTGAAAGCAGCAGCAACGAAAGGCAATTGAAATCGGCTGCGAAATCGGATCAGATTAGATTTAATGCAGCGCTGCTAATTTTTGGGTGATTTCTCATAGGCGGTGGCATATATTATTGTATTTCTAGCAGAATTTATTTATTTTTGTGTGTAGAATTTGCTGCGTGTGTGTGTGTATTCAATGCTAAATAATTCAAATGGCAAACAGCATATAGGAATATAACTACACATAGTTAAGTATGTGGAAAGCTTGGCGCCTTGCTGCGTTCGAAAAGAAGAGGCAAAAAGTGACAGTCCCTTGGAAGCGAAAGCCTCGCTTTAGCTTAAATAAAACAGTCAGGCAGGCAGGCAACGCACTGACAGCTAAACAAATGACAGGACATACACTGACAAACACAAGCAAAGTCAGCTGTTGTATGC